>BPLQ01004629.1:0-17780 GCA_021605075.1 Caerostris darwini
TAATCAAAATTACTCCGCCTTTTTAGTTTAAATGAAATTCAAGCATAAAATATTATTTTTAAACGTGCTGCATTATTTTAAAACGATGCAAACGATTATACCATACAATAATTAGTTACTCCGCTTTTTTATTTCAATGGTAACTTACTGAAAGATGACTTTTTAAAAGTACTGCATTATGTTAGAAGGATGCAAACTATTGATGCCATGCAATAATCAAAATTACTCCTCTTTTTATTCAATGGTAACATGAAGATGATGACTTTTTAAGCATAATACATAATTTTTGTGATGCAAATGAATGATATCAAACAATAATTACTCCTCTTTCTTATTTCAAAATGCTAACATGAAAAATGACTCTTTAAACGTACTATATAGTTTCAAACTCAATGCAAACGATTGATACCATACAATAATCAAAATTACTCCTCTTTTTTTTTTATTCAATGAGTAACATATGAAAGATGACTTTTAAAAGTACTGCATTATGTTAAGAAGGATGCAAACTATTGATGCCATGCAATAATCAAAATTACTCCTCTTTTTTTTATTCAATGGTAACATGAAGATGAAAGCATAATACATAATTTTGTTGCAAATGAATGATATCAAACAATAAAAAATTGCTCCTCTTTTTCTTATTTCAATGCTAACATGAAAATGACTTTCTTAAACGTACTATATAGTTTCAAACTCTCAATGCAAACGATTGATACCATACAATAATCAAAATTACTCCTCTTTTTTTTTTTTTTTATTCAATGGTAACATAAAAGATGACTTTTTTTTAAAAGTACTGCATTATGTTAAGAAGGATGCAAACTATTGATGCCATGCAACAATAATCAAAATTACTCCTCTTTTTATTCAATGGTAACATGAAAAAGACTTTTTTTTAAGCATAATACATAATTTTTTTGCAAAAGATCAAACAATAATAATAAAATTGCATTTCAATGTTGAAAAATGACTCTTTTTAAGGTACTATATAGTTTTTTCAAAACTCAAACGATTGATACCATACAATAATCAAAATTACTCCTCTTTTTTATTCAATGGTAACATGAAAGATGCACTGCATTTATGTTAAGAAGGATGCAAACTATAATACATAATTTACTCCTCGTTTTTATTCAAATGGTAACATGAAAGATGACTTTTGAATGTTGAGGATGCAAACTAATAATATTAAAAATTACTCCTCTTTTTTTATTCAATGGTAACATGAAAGATGACTTTTTAAAGTACTGCATTATGTTAAAACTTCGCAAACTATTGATACCATACAATAATCAAAATTACTCCTCTTTTTATTCAATGGTAACATAAAAAGATGACTTTTAAAAGTACTGCATTATGTTAAGAAGGATGCAAACTATTGATGCCATGCAATAATCAAAATTACTCCTCTTTTTTTATTCAATGGTAACATAAAAGATGACTTTTTTAAAAGTACTGCATTATGTTAAGAAGGATGCAAACTATTGATACCATACAATAATCAAAATTACTCCTCTTTTTTTATTCAATGGTAACATAAAAGATGACTTTTTTAAAAGTACTGCATTATGTTAAGAAGGTTGCAAACTATTGATACCATACAATAATCAAAATTACTCCTCTTTTTTTATTCAATGGTAACATAAAAGATGACTTTTAAAAAGTACTGCATTATGTTAAGAAGGATGCAAACGATTGATACCATACAATAATCAAAATTACTCCTCTTTTTTTTATTCAATGGTAACATAAAAGATGACTTTTTAAAAGTACTGCATTATGTTAAGAAGGATGCAAACTATTGATACCATACAATAATCAAAATTACTCCTCTTTTTTTATTCAATGGTAACATAAAAGATGACTTTTTTAAAAGTACTGCATTATGTTAAGAAGGATGCAAACGATTGATACCATGCAATAATCAAAATTACTCCTCTTTTTTTATTCAATGGTAACATGAAAGATGACTTTTTTTAAGCATAATACATAATTTTGTGATGCAAATGAATGATATCAAACAATAATAAAAATTACTCCTCTTTCTTATTTCAATGCTAACATGAAAAAAATGACTTTTTTTTAAACGTACTATATAGTTTTCAAACTCAATGCAAACGATTGATACCATACAATAACCAAAATTACTCCTTTTTTTTATTCAATGGTAACATAAAAGATGACTTTTTTAAAAGTACTGCATTATGTTAAGAAGGATGCAAACTATTGATGCCATGCAATAATCAAAATTACTCCTCTTTTTTTATTCAATGGTAACATGAAAGATGACTTTTTTTAAGCATAATACATAATTTTGTGATGCAAATGAATGATATCAAACAATAATAAAAATTACTCCTCTTTTTCTTATTTCAATGCTAACATGAAAATGACTTTTTTAAACGTACTATATAGTTTCAAACTCAATGCAAAACGATTGATACCATACAATAATCAAAATTACTCCCTCTTTTTTTATTCAATGGTAACATAAAAGATGACTTTTAAAAGTACTGCATTATGTTAAGAAGGATGCAAACTATTGATGCCATGCAATAATCAAAATTACTCCTTTTTTTATTCAATGGTAACATGAAAGATGACTTTTTTAAGCATAATACATAATTTTGTGATGCAAATGAATGATATCAAACAATAATAAAAATTACTCCTCTTTTCTTATTTCAATGCTAACATGAAAAATGACTTTTCTTTAAACGTACTATATAGTTTCAAACTCAATGCAAACGATTGATACCATACAATAATCAAAATTACTCCTCTTTTTTTATTCAATGGTAACATAAAAGATGACTTTTTTAAAAGTACTGCATTATGTTAAGAAGGATGCAAACTATTGATGCCATGCAATAATCAAAATTACTCCCCTCTTTTTTTTTTTTTATTCAATGGTAACATGAAAGATGACTTTTTTTAAGCATAATACATAATTTTGTGATGCAAATGAATGATATCAAACAATAATAAAAATTACTCCTCTTTCTTATTTCAATGCTAACATGAAAAATGACTTTCTTTAAACGTACTATATAGTTTCAAACTCAATGCAAGCGATTGATACCATACAATAATCAAAATTACTCCTCTTTTTATTCAATGGTAATGGTAACATGAAAGATGACTTTTTAAAAGTACTGCATTATGTTAAGAAGGATGCAAACTATTGATGCCATGCAATAATCAAAATTACTCCTCTTTTTTTATTCAATGGTAACATGAAAGATGACTTTTTTTAAGCATAATACATAATTTTGTGATGCAAATGAATGATATCAAACAATAATAAAAATTACTCCTCTTTCTTATTTCAATGCTAACATGAAAAATGACTTTCTTTAAACGTACTATATAGTTTCAAACTCAATGCAAACGATTGATACCATACAATAATCAAAATTACTCCTCTTTTTTTATTCAATGGTAACATGAAAGATGACTTTTTTAAAAGTACTGCATTATGTTAAGAAGGATGCAAACTATTGATGCCATGCAATAATCAAAATTACTCCTCTTTTTTTATTCAATGGTAACATGAAAGATGACTTTTTTAAAAGTACTGCATTATGTTAAGAAGGATGCAAACTATTGATGCCATGCAATAATCAAAATTACTCCTCTTTTTTTATTCAATGGTAACATGAAAGATGACTTTTTTAAAAGTACTGCATTATGTTAAGAAGGAGGCAAACTATTGATGCCATGCAATAATCAAAATTACTCCTCTTTTTTTATTCAATGGTAACATGAAAGATGACTTTTTTTAAGCATAATACATAATTTTGTGATGCAAATGAATGATATCAAACAATAATAAAAATTACTCCTCTTTCTTATTTCAATGCTAACATGAAAAATGACTTTCTTTAAACGTACTATATAGTTTCAAACTCAATGCAAACGATTGATACCATACAATAATCAAAATTACTCCTCTTTTTTTATTCAATGGTAACATAAAAGATGACTTTTTTAAATGTACTACATAATTTTAAGTGAGGCAAACGATAGAAACCATACAATAATCAAAATTACTTCGCTTATTTATTCATTAATTTTTTCTTTCTAATGCAGCTGGCAAACACAGACGTCTTGGATGCCTTAAGGCAAGTGCTGCACAGACGTACTCACTTTGCATTACCCAGGGGGCGCGTGTAACTAGAAGATAAGCTACGGACGCTGAGTAACAATGCCCCCACAACGCTCTTCGATCCTATTAGACCGGGTCCTACATTTTAAAGTGGATTCCGAACCACTACAAACATCCATGGCACCGCCGGGGCTCGAACCCGAAACCTGTGGTATCGAGTGCCAGAGCGCTAGCCACTCGGCCATTCAGGCTCTTTAATATAAATATAATAGTTCAGGTTAATATACGGTTTAAATAGAGCATTCAGCGTACTAAGTTTTAAAGATGCAAAAACTTTCTAATACCAATCGATAAAATAATCAATAGAAATCAAAAAAATGAATAATGTGTAACAATGCGGATTTAATAATAGCAGCTCTTCGTGCGTGTAATAATGAAGAAAAAAATATATACACTCAAGAGACAAAACATCATGGCCACCTGTCAATAACGAGTTGGCCCACCTTTGGCGCGTAACACAGCTTCAACCCGCCTTGGCGTGGATTAATACCAGTTAAATACCACTTCCACCTGATCACGTGCCTTCCACGTCATCCAGGCGAGGTCATTGCAAAATGTAGGGGTGGTCCTAATGTTTTGGCTCTTGAGTGTAAGTGCTTTATTCAAACCTCACGTTTCTTATCTCTTTCATAAAAAGAGAATGTTTCTTTTTTCCCTGCCCTGCTTTTTTATTTAATTGCTAACATAAATGATCACTTTTTTAAACGTACTACATTAAAGTGCGATGCAAGCAATTCATGTCATATAATAATCAAAATTACTTCGCTTTCTTTATTTCAATGGTTGCAGAAATAATCACATCGTATCGTGCTATAAAGAAAATTAAATAAAAGAGAAACACTTAAGTACACAACTCAAACAGTACATCCAAAAAAAAAAAAAAAAAAAAAAAAAAAAAGAGATAACACTAAATTTACAGAACAATTTACGGAAAAGAGTCGTCACAGGCAACACGAAATCGTTTCCACACTTGTCGCTTTAAAAAACACCCCATAAAATAAAAATCCCAGCACTTTTACGACTAAGTCGCACGTGTATCTGGCTGCGATTCCCAAACAGAACCCCATCTCTGTCACACTGCGACCATATTTTTTGCCTGGAAAGTGGAAAACAGTGCTACACGCGCGACAACTACCGAAAACCTCACGTAACCAGACGACAATGGGGGTGTTCCGACACTCCAACCCCTGGAGGAGGGGGTGCAGGGTATATCTGAATGCACGTGCCATCCCCCCAACACTCGTAAAAAGCCACTGTTTTGGTACAAATCGAGAATCAATAGCGGCAAAGAAACAGGACAGCGACCAACTCTTGACTTGCACGCGCCATCATCTGGTCCGTGTCAACTTTTATAGACAGAGACGGAAGGTGTAATTTCGACCAATCGCACGACCTGGGAAGTGCGTGCCATAAAAGTCGACTAGATTTATTTGAGTGGGTGGTATTCGGACCTCGCGAAATGAGAAAGCAAATAAAATCAAATTCGTAAATTGTTGCAATTGTGATTGCTGAGTGGAAAGCGTGGCCTCTCTCGCTTAGGTGTCGCACTCTGGGCGTATTGTTCACTTTGTCCTGCAGATAAATGTTGTCCTTTATGTAGATTGGCTTTTTACGTGTTGGAGCAAATAGAAAGAGTCATATTGGGCGAACAGAACAGATATATGATGTCTGTGTAGGCGTTTTAGGTTGATGACTTCATCTAAAAAGTCGCAAGAGATAAGATAGAAAAGCAGTCCATGTTTTTATATCTTACTTAATAGGACATCGTAACTTTTTTGCCTCAATGACTTTAAATTCAAGGCTATGCTGACATACACATACACACACTAAAAAAAAATAAATAAATAAATAAAAAAAAATAATAATAATAATAATCGCCATCATTCTGTCATGCGAGAGAATTTTTTTGCAATTATTATTGCTGAAATCAATAAACTATGCAATCCATATACACATATATGCTCTAATCAATACCTAAAAAACCTATTTAGAAAGCATATTAAGTAGTCAGTCATTGCCTATGTTTATATATCTTATTGAATAGATCACCGTAACTTTTTTTATCTCCATGACTATGTCGAGACAAATCGGTATACTTTTGTCTGTGAGAGAATTTGCTTACGAATATTACTAAAATCAATAAACAATGAATTCCAGATAAACATATATGTTTTAATCAATGCCTCAAAAGCACAATTGTGTTGTTGTTGTTTCTTATCCCACTTGGCTGGCCAAGCCCACGAGCCCATACGTACTCATGATTGAAGGGGAAGGAAGCAGCTTCTGTTGTGATGAAGCACCCGTAGGTAGAAGTCTGACTTTGGCTCCGTGACGCTCTTACAGTCATACGAGACCGGGATCTACGGCTTAAAGTGGATTCCGAACCACTACAAACATCTATGGCACCGCCGGGATTCGAACCCGAAACCTGTGGCACCGAGCACCAGAGAGCTAGACACTCGGCCATTCAGGTCCCAAATTTGCGAATGCCAACGGCACGCGGTGTTCCCAGGTGTTCACCGAGCCCAATGATGCTTGACTTCGGTGATCTAACGAGAACCGGTATATTCAGCATGGTATGGCCGTTGGCTCAATAAACTATGCAATCCATATACACATATATGCTCTAATCAATACCTATAAAGCCTATTTAGAAAGCATATTAAGTAGACAATCATTGTCTATGTTTTTATATCTTATTGAATAGGTCATCGTAACTTTTTTTTATCTCCATGACTATGTCGAGGCAAATCGGTATACTTTTGTCTGTGAGAGAATTTGCTTACGAATATTGCTAAAATCAATAAACAATGAATTCCAGATAAACATATATGTTTTAATCAAGGCCTCAAAAGCACAATTGTAAAGCACAGTAAGTTGATTAAGTTAAGTCAGAAAAGAAATAGGCAGGCCATCATTAATAGAGCATCTTAACTTTTTAAGCTGAATGTCGCTGAATTCAAGGCTATTTTGTAAACGAATAATAGAAAAAAATATCATTATGATTCTGAGAGAATTTGCTTGTGATTATTGCCAAAATCATTTAAATATGAATTTCAGATACATATATATAAGTCTAATCAATGTCTCAAAATCATATTTGGGAAGCTTATTAATCTTAAATCATCATCTTAAATTTTTAATCTCAGTAAATCTGAATTCAGGGCTATTTTGGTAACAAACAATGTAAAAAAAAATCGGTATGCTTTTACACTTTGAGAGAATTTGCTTATGATTAATACCAGAATTATTAAAATATGAATTTCAGATACACATATATGTTCTATTCAATGCTCAAAAGTACTATTAAGTAGTTAAAAGAGATAGGCAAACAATCATTAATAGAGTATCTTAAATTTTTAACCTCAATGACTCTAAATTCAAGGCTGTTTTGGGGAAGCAAACAATAGAAAATAATCGGCATCATTCTGTCCTTTAAGATAAATTGCTTATGATTATTGCTAAGAAGAGTATTACCTCCCCCTCCCCCAAAGTGTAGTGGCAAAAGGAGAATGCAATATAGAAAATCGCCTATGGTGCACGCTGGTTAACGCTGAATTTGCTACATGTTCTCCTTTCTAAATTCGAACAACTTCAGTCAAAATGCTCTGAATCCAAAAATCTTTAGTCAAAATACTCTAAATTCGAGAACCCTTAGTCAAGATGCTCTAAATTCGAAAACCGTTAGTCAAAATGCTCTAAATTTGTAAACCTTTTGCCAAAATGCTCTAAATTCGAGAAACTGTAGTCAAAATGCTCTGAATTCGAAAAACTTTAGTCAAAATGCTCTAAATTCGAGAACCCTTAGTCAAGATGCTCTAAATTCGAAAACCGTTAGTCAAAATGCTCTAAATTTGTAAACCTTTTGCCAAAATGCTCTACATTCGAGAAACTTTAGTCAAAATGCTCTAAATTCGAGAAACTTTAGTCAAAATGCTCTGAATTCGAAAAACTTTAGTCAAAATGCTCTAAATTCGAGAACCCTTAGTCAAGATGCTCTAAATTCGAAAACCGTTAGTCAAAATGCTCTAAATTTGTAAACCTTTTGCCAAAATGCTCTAAATTCGAAAAACTTTAGTCAAAATGCTCTAAATTCGAGAAACTTTAGTCAAAATGCTCTGAATTCGAAAAAATTTAGTCAAAATGCTCGATATTTGAAAAACTTTAGTCAAAATGCTCTGAATTCGAAAAATAGCAAAAGTTCCCAAGCTTTAGGCATATTAGCTATATACTAATATTGTGCAAAAGGACAGTGACACATTTATAAGAAATTAAAAGACTTTTATAGCAAATAAAATCTAATAAATAACTTCATTTGTAAGTAATAACAATAACTTTTACTTGATTATAACAAAAAATTACTTACTTATTTATAAGACTTGAATAATTATTGATTTAAAACTGATTCTATGAAGCATAGGCGGTTTAAACAAAAGCCCTACGCGAGCTACGATCACCTAACCAGTCACTCTCTCTCTCTTACAGTAACACAATGAAATCAATACTTCTGATGACACACATCAAGACACAAAAGACCCTTCACACCGACCATGTCCGACAAATCCGGCGCCTCTGTCTCAACTTGACGATCGGGCGTCAAGTCACAAAGCCGGACATTCGATTTCGCTCAAGTCCGGTCTTGACCCTTTGATACCCGAAATTTTCCATCACATCGGATTTGAATTGGGGCTATAAGTCAATGAGGATCCTTGGGCATTGTTGACCAATGGCCATTGTCCAGCTGGTTATTGTTTCGCCCGTTCTGGGATGAGGGTGATAAGAGGGGTTGAACTGTAGGGCTGTAGGGGGGAACTAATAGGATCATCCGTTGACGCTAGGGTGTATGGGTTTGACCCATTCAAAGTCGATCGCTGTTAAATTATATCTTGCGAGCTTTTAGTATCATGTGAGTAGATTTTAGCATTATGATGGTATGAGAATGATTGGAGGCAAGTTAATTTGTAAGAGGATTGCGTAGATTTAATAATGAAAAAATAAAGAGATATACAGACTAGATATAAATAGATTATGACAAATTAAAAGGGGGTGATAGTAGCCATTAAGAAATTTATTTATTATTTTCAGTATTAGGGAACAATATACGTAAGTAAAAATTTAAATGTTTTTAGAAAAATTATAAATTATACATTTATAAAATGTATAATTTATATATTATTTTTAATATTTGGAAACAATATAAATAAGTAAAAAAATAATGTCATTAGACAAATTATAAATAATATATTTGTAAATTTTTTAATTTATCTATTATTTTTATGTATGATGATGATTGAATGATTCGTCCTTTATTAAGCATGAATCATTCAAATTGAATTATACGTGCTCACTAAAGAAAAAATTATTACGTAAATATTTCCACACTAAAAACTTATATTAAAAATATTTCCACTAAATTCATTAATATTTTGAAATATGCAAGAAATTGAATTCTTTACTTCTCTTGAAAATATTAAATGGCCATGTATGATAATGGTTGAATGATTCATTTTTTATTGAATGATTCGCACGAATCATTCGTGAATAATTTGTGCATAATAAAGAACTTCGTCATTATATAAATCTTTATAAACTAAAAACTATTGACATTATATTCCTTAATATATTGACATTATATTCATTAATATGTTGACATTATATTCATTAATATATTGGCATTATATTCATTAATATATTGACATTATATTCATTAATATATTGACATTATATTCATTAATATGTTGACATTATATTCATTAATATATTGGCATTATATTCATTAATATGTTGACATTATATTCATTAATATATTTGCATTATATTCATTAATATGTTGACATTATATTCATTAATATATTGGCATTATATTCATTAATATGTTGACATTATATTCATTAATATATTTGCATTATATTCATTAATATATTGACATTATATTCATTAATATATTGACATTATATTCATTAATATATTGACATTATATTCATTAATACATTGAAATTATATTCATTAATATATTGGCATTACATTCATTAATATATTGAAATTATATTCATTAATACACTGAAGTGACAAAAGTCATGGGATACCTCTTAATATCGTGTCCTTTGGCCCGGCGAAGTGCAGCAACTCGACGTGGCATGGACTCAACAAGTCGTTGGAAGTCTTCTGCAGGAATATTGAGCCATGCTGTCTCGATAGACGTCCATAATTGTGAAAGCGTTGATGGTGCAGGATTTTGGGCACGAACAGACCTCTCGATGATGTCCCATAAATGCTCGATGGGATTCATGTCGGGTGATCTAGGTGGCCAGATCATTCGTTGGAATTGTCCAGAATGTTCTTCAAACCAATCGCGAACAGTTGTGGCCCGGTGACATGGCGCATTGTCATCCATAAAAATCCCATCGTTGTTTGGGTACATGAAGTCCATGAATGGCTGCAAGTGATCTCCAAGTAGCTGAACATAAGCATTTCCAGTCAATGTTCGGTCCAGTCGCACCAGAGGACCAAGTCCATGCCATGAAACAACAGCCCACACCATTACGGAGACACCACCAGCTTGAACAGTGCCTTGCTGACAGTTTGGGTCCATGGCTTCGTGGGGTCTGCGCCACACTCGAACCCTACCATCAGCTCTTACCAACTGAAATCGTGACTCATCGGACCAGGCCACGGTTTTCCATTCATCTAGGGACCAACCGATATGCTCACGTGCTCACGAGAGTCGCTGCAAGCGATGTCGTTCTGTCAGTAAAGGCACTCGAGTCGGTCTTCTGCTGGAATAGCCCAAGAAAGCCAAATTTCTCCGCACAGTTCTAACAGACAAGTCCCTTGTGCGTCCCACATTGATTTCTGCGGTTATTTGACGCAGTGTTGCTTGTCTGTTAGAATTTACGACTCTTTGCAGACGTCGCCGGTCTCGGTCGTTAAGTGTAGGCGGTCGACCACTGCGCTGTCCATGGTGGGATGTTATGCCTGAAATTTCATACTCTCGGCACACTCTTGACACAGTGGATCTGGGAATGTTGAATTCCCTAACGATTTCCGAAATGGCATGGCCCATGCGTCTAGCTCCAACTAACATTCCGCGTTCAAAGTCTGTTAATTCCCGTCGTGCGGTCATCATCACGTCAAAACCTCTTCACATGAATAACTTGAACAGAAATGAAAGCTCTGCGAAAGCACTGCGCATTTATACCTGTTCTACGCGATGCTACTGCCATCTGAAAATTTGCATATTGCTCTCCCATGACTTTTGTCACTTCAGTGTATATTAACATTATATTCATAAATAATTCCTAAAAATATTGACTTCAAATTCATTGATATTAGAGAGTTTTTGCATACCGTATTTTTATAATACGGTATTTTTTTCTCCCTAGCGCACATGCTCATAGGAAATTGCGCATGCGTATCTGTAATAATGTTTCCTATGAGCATGCGCGCTAGGGAAAAAAAAATACGGTATGCAAAAACTCTCTATTTTGGAAGATGCAGGAAATTGAATTCTTTACTCCGCTTGCAAATATTAAATGACTATGTATGATGATGGTTAAGTGATTCATTCTTTACTAAGCACGAATCTTTCAAATTTGAAGGATTCATGCTTAATAAAGAATAAATCATTATATAAATATTTCCACACTAAAAACTTATAATAAAAATATTTCACTAAATTATTATTATTATTTTTTTTTTTTTTGAGAATACAGGACATTGAATTCGTTACTTCTCTTAATATTAAATGACCATGTAAAATTCTTTTATAATTTATTTGATTAGGTATTTTTGTTATTATGCAAATAATAACGTTTAATTTAAAAAACGAAATTTGTAAAACATATATTTTCATGTCCGGGCCTGAATGACCGAGTGGCTGGCGCTCTGGCGCTCGGTACAACAGGTTTCGGGTTCGAGTCCCGGCGGTGCCATGGATGTTTGTAGTGGTTCGGAATCCACTTTAAACCGTATGTCCCGGTCCTAATAGGATCGTAAAGCGTTGCGGGGGCATTGTGACTCCGCGTCCGTATCTTCAAGTTACACGCGCCCCCTGGGTAATGCAAAGTGAGTAACGTCGGTGCAGCGCTTGCCTTAAGGCATCCAAGACCAAGCTGACTAAGTGTTTGCCAGCTGCATTAGAAAAATAAAAAATCTTTTCATGTCCACGTTATACCTCAGGCAAAGTACTATTTAAGGTCGTGATTTTTAATTTATAATTGAAAATATTTTAATGCTATACATTTTTATTAAAAACATATTTTTTCGAATGAAGCCATTTAAAATAAGTATATTGTATATTATTACAGTTTGTTATTATTGACCAATACGAAAAAAACACTTATAACGACTATTGTTAGGAAATTTGCCGATAAATGTATAAATATTTGCGTACTTTCAATTAATTGTTATTTTTTATAGTTATTTATAATTTAAATTGTTTGTTATACGCATTTTCCATTTTAAAAAAATGTGATTTAATTTTACATAATAACAAAATAAAAAATTTAAATAAACAATTCCAGGCAAAAATAATATAAAATCAAAATAATCGTTAATGATTTATTAAAAAAATAGATTTTACTTTCTCTTCTAATCAGTTTCTGAATCATTATTTAGTTGATTGATACAAGACAGGATGAAAAAAACTGCTTCATTTGATTCGATGATGATAAACCGGTAAGTTTTAGTTGCAATTTAACACCTGCTGATTAAGTAAATAAATTATTAGACAAGAGCAGCTGTAAAATCACATTCAGAGCTGAATCACAAACTTTTTACCTATTGCTTGATTAATTGCCCAGTAATATATGGCAAAATAATTTATTATACGTACAAAGACAATTCTGTTATAATACGGTTTAAAATAAAGTGTATTCGGTTATAAAGCGGGCAGTAAGATAGTCCGCACTTAAAAAAAAAAAAAAAAAAAAAAAAAAATTGCATTTATATATAAAAAAAAAAAAAAAAAAAACATTTGCATTTTTATATATATATATAAAATATATAAAAAAAATTGCATTTATATATATATATATAAAAAATTTGCATTTATATATATATATATATATAAAATTTGCATTTATATATATATATAAAAAAAAACATTTGCATTTATATATATATATATATATAAAAAAATTTGCATTTATATATTTAAAAAAAAAAAAAAAAAAAAAAAAAATTGAATTTATATAATAATAATAATAATAATAATAATAATTATAAAATAAACTAAAAAAAATAAATAAAAAAAAATTCTACCTTTTAATTTGTACATATAAATGGAAACATAATTTGGAACATTTTTTAACTACGCATACGTATTTGGTGGGCTGGCTGGCCGAATGACTGGCGCTCTGTACCACAGGTTTCGTGTGCAAGTCCCTGCGGTGCCATGGATCTTGATAGTGGTTCGGAACCCCCTTTAAGCAGTAGACCCCTTTCTAATATGACTTCTGTGCTTAGGGCTGACAACCCTACCTTGTAAAAAGAAAGTCTATACTGTAAAAGAAGTATCATGCCCACGAAATCGGCCAATAAGCAAATAAGCAGACGGCCTTGGCCTACCATGGGGCTGTTGCGCCAATGAAGAAGAAGATATGTATTTAACAATAACCATGTATACGTACGTAATTTGCCAGGTATTAAATAATGCATACGTATATAAATTAAACAGAATAAATACAGCTAATAGGGAAATGAGAAGTATAGTTCGCACAAAGACTGTGGGAAAAGAAAACATCCGTTTTAAAAACGGAGGCTGACGATTTGGTTATTTATTAGGAGGGCAATTTAAGATATATATGGGGCAAAGAAATTTTGAAAGAAAAAAAATTGTAATAGTTTTTGTGGATTTTTTTTTCTTTCTTTAACTATTATCTAATTGGCGCCTGAATGGCAGAGTGGCTAGCGCTCTGGCGCTCGGTACCACAGATTTCGGGTTCGAGTCCCGGCGGTGCCATGGATGTTTGTAGTGGTTCGGAATCCACTTTAAACCGTAGGTCCCGGTCTAATAGGATCGTAGAGCGTGACGGGGGCAGTGTTACTCCGCGTCCGTGGCTTATCTTCAAATTACACGCGCCCCCTGGGTAATGCAAAGTGAGTACGTCTGTGCAGCGCTTGCCTTAAGCCTCCAAGACCAAGCTGTAAGTGTTTGCCAGCTGCATTAAAAAAAAACTGTTATAAAATTTAAGACAAGGTGCGGTGCAGCGCCAACTCTAGTATGAAAAAGAAAGGAAATGTGCTGACTTCTCAACAGTCTGTTCCTTTCTGAATAAGAAAGGTTCTCTATTCTACTACTGCTCTATGAGTTCATGTGATCCGGAGTTACACAATTCTGTGTTCAGTTATGTTGCATCCGTACTTGAATTTTGTACAGTTGCATCCGTGCATCAATTCTGTGCAGATTTCCGTAGCATCCATTCATCAATTCTGTGCACAATTCAGTAGCATCCTTTCATCAATTCTGTGCACAATTCAGTTGTATCCATTCACCAATTCTGTGCACAATTCAGTTGTATCCATCATCAATTCTGTGGATATTTTAATTGCATCCGTATATATATTCTGTGCTTCTGCACAGAATATATGTATGCAGAATTCAGTTGCAACCGTGCGTCAATTCTGTAGACATTTCAGTTGCATCCGTACCTTTATTCTGTGGAAAAATTCAGTTGCATCCGTGCATCTATTCTGTGTTCAATTCAGTTGCATGCATATATCAAATCTGCGCACACTTCAGTTGTATCTGTGCATTTTTTATGCTAATTTCAGTTGTATCTGTGCATTTTTTATGCTAATTTTAGTTGTATCTGTGCATTTTTTTATGCTAATTTCAGTTGTATCTGTGCATTTTTATGCTAATTTCAGTTGTATCTGTGCATTTTTTTATGCTAATTTCAGTTGTATCTGTGCATTTTTTTATGCTAATTTCAGTTGTATCTGTGCATTTTTTATGCTAATTTCAGTTGTATCGGTGCATTTTTTATGCTAATTTCAGTTGCCTCCATGCATCAACTCTATGCACATTTCAAGAGTACATCAATTTTGTCACAGTTTAGTTGCATCCGCTAATTCAGTTGCATTCTTGTATCAATTTTGTATACAATTCAGTTGCATCCATGAATCAATTCTGCGCACAGTTCAATTGCATCCGCGCATCAATTCTGTGCATCCCTGATGGACACGAAGGTCTTTCGAAACGGAATACCAAACACAAGTCTCCGTTCTAATGAGCAAACATAGCGGTTACTTTCCCATTTATTTGAATAAATTGCGCAGTAAATTATAAATAAATACGCTGGCAAGTAAACACCCAATTAAACATTGAATACGCATTATATTGTTACTAAAATAGTATCAGAAAAAGGAAGTCATATGTTGAACATGTTGCCTTGGAAGAGGAATTATTGTAAAGATTTCAACATTAATTTTTTTGTTAATGATATTTGTGATATTATAGATCTAAAAAAGCTGTTATTCCAGGGGTGGTAAAATTTTGAGAAGGACTTTCTAAGGTTAAATCACTATTAATTATTCGCATCAAAAACTAATCGCAACAGGATTTCTATATTAATAATTAATCGTGATCTACTTAACAGATTTGCATATAAATTATATGTATTAATGAACATTACAAATGATTCATAATATTAATGAATTACGAGAGAGTTCTTATTGTAACATTTTGATCATTGAAACCAAAATACTGGCGAAAAATTAGAAAACCTCATAAATCAAGAACCATGCAATTCCGAGGTCGTGTTAGTCGGTATATTGCAGTAAATTAATAATTTTCTATTTAAATTTCCTAATATATAAATTATATGTATTAATGAACATCACATATGATTCATAATATATTAAGGAATCGCAAGATAGTTTACATTGATCATTAAAACCAAAATACTGGCAAAAATTTGGCAGAAAAATTAAAAAACCTTCGAAATCAATAACTACTTAACTAAGACGACGCGTAACTTGAGATAATTGTAAATTACTAACTGTAAATTAATTAATTTAATTTTTTTACGCATAAATTATATGTATTGATGACCATTACAAATTATTCATAACATATTAGTGAATCAACAGTATTGTAACACTATTTCGATTAAAAAACATACTTAGAAATCAAGAATAGCACTAAGAAACATACTTAGAAATCAGGTTCGCGTAATTCGGGATGTTACAGTAAATTGTTCATTTTCTATTTAAACTGTCTTACATATAATTTATATGTATTAATGAAATATTTATCATAATGATTAATAAGAATTCATTTCTAATAATAATTGATTCATAAGATTTCATTCATTATTCTTAAGGAATCGTAATCATTCATTAAAACTCACGAGTCAATTCCTGTAACAACATTATTTTGATCAGTAAAGCCAATATACTGGTAAAAAACTGTAAGAAAAAATTTAGAAATCAAGAATCATGTAACTTTGGATATTACTATAAATTAATAATTTTCTATTTAAATTTTCTTACTTATAATTTATATGTATTAATGAAATTTATAATCACAATATATTAAATAATTATAACGATTCTCATAAGAATGCATTTCTAATAATAATTCACTTATAATAATAATTAATTCATAATAATAATTCAATTAGAATTCATTCATCATTCTTACTGAATCACGTTGATTCATTAAGAATCATAAGGCAGTTCCTGTAGTGACATTATTTTGATCAGTAAAGCCAAAATACTGACAGAAAATTGAAAGAAAAATTAGGAAACCTTAGAAATCAATAAACAAGTAATTCAGAATTCGTGTAAGCTAGCATATTGCTAAAAATTAAAGATTTCTATTTAAATTTCCTTACATATAATACATTTATTATATATACAAATAATATCGATCTTATCATAATAACTAGATCCTAAAAATATTCGTGTTCACCACGATATCAGAATCCTCACTTTTTACAACCAAACACTGTCCTGATTTCCTATTTATTACTCAGCAATTTTCGTCTTACCGATATAGTATACGACCAATAGAAACGACCATTGCAACAAATCATTCATTAAGAATCACAAGCCAGTTCCTGTATTGAAATTATTTAGATCAGTAAAGCCTGGCAGAAACTGTAAGAAAAATTACAAATTTAAAAAAAAACCCGTTATAAATCAAAGAATCGTGCAACTTCGAGTAATGTATGTTTGCGTAAGTGGGATATAACTGTAAATTAATAAGGCTCTATTTAAATTTTCTTACATATCATTTGTATTAATAAAAATTACATATGAGTTATATTGATTCATAAGAATTCATTTTATAATAATTCATTCATAATATTAATTTAATAAGAATTCATTAAAATCAAGAATCATGTAACTGAAAGCTCGCGTAAGTTGAGATATTACTGTAAATTTATAATAAATTCATTAGAACCATAAGGCAGTTTCCTGTAGTGAACTTATTTAGATTAGTAAAGCCAAAATACTGGCAGAAAATTTAAGAAAAATAGAAAACATTAGAAATCAAGAACGTGCAAACCAGAATATTACTGTAAATTAATAATTTCCTATTTAAACTTCCTTGCATATAATACCAAATAATATCCGATTGTATACATCTTATATTAACGAT
>BPLQ01004630.1:0-395000 GCA_021605075.1 Caerostris darwini
GCAATTAAAATTTTTTAAATGTATATATTCTCTAAAAATATGTTTGAGAATTAATTGTTAATTTATTATCTGTTTATATTCAAAATAATTGAATAAATATGACACTATACAATTATACGTAACCTGCAATTCTTCCATTTAAAAATGATTTTATTACTAAATTAGATTTTGTAATATATATAATATAACTCGATTAGTAATTTTAATAAACACATAGGGGAAAAAATAGTGATGTTTGACATGCTTTAAAAAGCTGATTGAATGCAAAAGGTTTAATTTATTACATCGAAGATTTAACTTTAACAAATAAAAACGAAAATATTGTACGGTTACTAGGCAGGCATAGGAGGTTTTATTTGGTTAAAAAAAAAGGTCAATTTTAGAAGTTTACTAAGCATATCAAAAGAAAGCCAATAGAAAAGAAAAACGGAAAAAAAAAAAAAAAAACTAGTCCCCAAAAAAAAACTAGAATAAAACTTTTATTTAATTGCTTTAATATGTTTACTATAATGTATCTCTAAAAGTTTATGCAACATCAGACTTTGTTCACATTTTAAGTGATATATTAATATACGAATTAATTTATTTTTGGAAATTAAGTGATTGAAATTTTCAAAAAAATCATCATGATTATACGAGATCACTGTTTTATTTTATTTAAAATTAATTGAATAAAACTTTTATTTTATTAAATAAAAATGAGGTTGCAAAATTCCCGGTTTCCCATACTAATTAGATAAATATATGCACCAACCAAAAATTTTTGTACTTTAATTTATATCGTAATTTTTAAATCCCTTTAAGCTATCGCCACTTGCTGCGTTTTTCAGTATTTTAACTAGAATCTTCTGTGACATACTACCATCCGCACACTTGGAGATTTACCATCTGGTGAACGAGACCCTCTCCCTGTCATTTCTTGCTTAATAAATGGTACCCAATTCTTTTATAATATGAGAGAGAGAGGGATCGCCGGTAGGGGGATCAAAGAGCATGGGGAGGACGGTGGTTGTAATGACCCCTGCCCACCTTCAGCGGGTCGAGCTGTCTTTCTGAGAAGTTGATTTTTTTTTTCCCCCAGTTTGTGGAAGAAATCGCACACTTTGGCGTAAAAAAGAAAATTTTCGCTAAAAACTGCGTGGAATTATTTAAAAAACTGGTTTTAAGCAAATGACAAAGATATTTATAGATTGAGTAAATAGTATTAGCCTTGTGTCTGATGACAAAGTATTTTATACACAATTTATTTATATAAGGAAAATTTCGGTAAAAATTGCTGAAAGTTTCATGTAAGAATTTTTAATAGAGTACTTTTTTACTGTAATCTATTGATATTATGTGTATATTATTTTTCTAATCATCAAAGATGGTATGAAACAGGAACATACATTCAACAAGAATATCTGCAACTTGCATTTGGTGAGACTATTACTATAAATCTTTATATTATGTATATATTCTTACCAAATCCATCTGTTCTAGTTTAATTTTATGGTTTAACGTATCTTAAAACTAATTTTTGAAATTCTTATTTAACATTTTATCACATAATTTTTGTTAATATTTTCACAAATATTTTATTATTTACAAATTGCTAGGTAAGAATAAAAGTTACAAAACATTTAAGCTATTCAAATGCTGTGTAATTTTAAGACAAATAATGTTCATAAACATGAGATTTTTTTTTTTTTTTTTTTTTTTTTTTTTAAATACTTTTTATTCAGTATCTGTAAACTTTTGCTGTAACATCTTCATCAACTAAAACTGCGAATGATGAACCAAATGTACAATACTTTTAAATTAACATAAATTGTTTCGCAGTTTTCATTCATTATTGGAGTTTTTGAATGGTCACTTCCCATTTTCGGTTCACTACCCTTCCTCTTTCTAAATAAAGTATTTATAAAATATTTAAAGCAATAATAATATTTAAAGCAACTGGATCAGTAATTTTTGCTGCACCAGAATAAAAGCAATAGAAATACTGTAACAAAATCAAAGATTATAGAAACAATCGGGGGGATAAATATTGTCAAAAGAAGAATTTCTTTATTTAACTGAAGTTGAATGAAATTTTGAATATCGGTTCAAGTATCATGTTTAAAGGTCTCATCATATCATATGACATGATATAATGTGCAAGTAGTGCAATTATGGGTTAATAAATTTATCTGGAACATTACGATAGTGATGAATACGTAATCTCGACAGTATTCTCAGAAATTGCCTTAAAAGTACAGATGTAACAGTACCACCATAATGCACAGTCTTGTAAATATTTTTTAAGAGATATGCATAAAAGGGAACAAAATACATTTTATGCCACAAAATTGGCCATGAATCTTTTCGCCAAATCGCTGTCCCTTTCTCAGTGTGGCAACCTGGCGTCCACAGGTCGTACTTGAGTTAGGAAGCATTAAGAAAATTATAGATTACCCCCTCAGATTACCCCATGCATGCGCTTTGACTGATCTGTCTTTGAGTTGGGCGGGCAGTGAAATTTGTTGGGGTATCAAACGGAAAGGGGGTAGCCATAAATGCCGTCGTGTCTTGTTCAATCTCTTCCCTCCCTCCCTCTCTTCTCTTTAGTGCAGCAGATTTTGTTGGAAACCACCATTATGGTTACTCACTACGAGAAGATTATTTCGTGCCGGCGTATCTTTATTTCGTGATTTTGTTGCACTACTGTTGCTACTTCTTTACTGGGATTATCAAGTGGTGTTTAATTTCGCCCTTTGTCCGGTTTTATTTTATCCACTTTTCTTTTCAAAAAAAGATGTGCTTTTAGTGGGTTTGTTTGCCATTGAAAAGGAAAAGGTTGAAAACATAATTCACTGCCTTTTTAAATTTCTGTCAGATTTAATTTACTCCTTTTTTTTTTTTTTTTTTTTTTTTCTCCCTCTGTCCTTAAAACACAAGAAATGAATTAGTGCATATATTTTTGGTCTTATGAAAATATTTTGAAGAAATTGTATTGCAATCTTTAAGAAATTATATTTAATTATTCAACATGTTTTGTTTTACACTATAAAGTTAGTTTTTATCATATTTTTGTTATTTCCGTACTATGTGGTAAACGCCAACCTGTCGACATCTACTGGTGTTATAATGGTACTTTTAGAACAACATTCGCTAGATTTTTTAAATGTATTTTCTAATTTAAAATGAAATTTCATTTTAAAAATTAAGCTTTAATGTTCATGTTCAGAGCACTGTTCGTATCAAGAAAGTGATGGTCAAAACATTTTGCATTTTGTAAATGTTATCACCTTTTTTTTTCACTGCAGTTTAAGAATTATGTTTTTTATTGCCCTCAAAAATAATTACTAATGATTTAAAATTATTTTTAAATAATGAATATTTCAAAAACTTACCCAATTGCCTTAATTGTAACTAAAATATATATAAGAACAAAATAAGTTTCAAATTATAAAAAAAAAAAAAAAAAAAAAAAAAAAGTTACTAAACTTTCCTGTTTTTTTTCTAACTTTTCATCAATTTGAATTTCATGCAATTTTATGCACATTCCGTTTTTTTCTTTCTTAATGGCTTTTTAAAGTGCAATTAAAAGAAAAAAAACATCATGCATTTTCAAGTTGATGTACTTTATAAAGTGTTGTACTGCTGTTTTTTGTTTATTCCCAGCAATGAATGATGAGGCAAACAGAACGAATCTTGGTAGCCAAAAAATTCATTTACCAGATATCTTGAATTAGTTCTGTGTCTGATGTTAGCTTTAGAATTGAATATGAGAAGAAAAAAAAAATATCTTGGCAATCTTATAATATACCTTATAAATCATAGCTTGACATCATAGGATGGATGGCTTAAGTTGGAATGCCAGTCACTCTTCCCCTACCCTCCGCCCCCTTCTTAATTTATGACGTTGTGCTTTTCCACAACTCGTATCTACCTGAAACTGATATTTAACATTTGTTACATAATTTCGTGATGAGCAGGCATGCAGTTCTTAACCTTTCTCTCCCATGCTTGCTTTTAATTATTGGAAAAAGCATGTAAAATTGTGTTTGGATTTTGATTAAAAAGAAAGCTCAACCTGTAATTGTGGCTTGCAAAAAGTCTTTAATTAAAAAATGGCATCTGTTTCTAATAATACATTATATTAAGATTAATAAGAGAGCATTTTTTTTTAATCTTGATGAATTATTTTTTTTGTAAGAGCTTCATGATGGGGTTATTTCAGAGAAGACGCTATAGATGCAGTTTATAAGAATTTTTTTTTTTCATAGATTTATTTTCTAAAATTGTCTGGTTCATTTCGTATAGTCCATTAAATATTACATTGCCAAAATTTAAATAAAAGTGATGTTCCTCTTAATTATTATTTTAATTTAGACTTCTTATTGAAAAAGTTCTATTACAAATTACTTTAAGATACATATTACATCCAGATGTTTTGTTCTTCATCGAATAAAATGGAAGAAACAAACTATTACTTCATATGTAGAAGTGTTTTAGTGTTGCTGGTATACCGTGGACAAATATTTTTATTTAAATCCAATGAAATTCAATAAATAAAATGTTAATCTTAAAAAAAAAATTGAAGGTATGTAGGAAATTTAAATAAAAATATTTCTCGATTTCAAGATGCATTTTTATGTAATGATTTGACATTTGCTATTATTATTAGATGCTTATTAATATACTGCATTATTACAATCCTTATGTCAAATTTGGCTGCTCAATGAAAATCATATGCATCTAGGTTAATATTTATCATTAGCATAACTATTATAAACCTTATGTCAAATTTGGCTGCTCAATGAAAATCATATGCATCTAGGTTAATATTTATCATTAGCATAACTATTATAAACCTTATGTCAAATTTGGCTGCTCAATGAAAATCATATGCATCTAGGTTAATATTTATCATTAGCATAACTATTATAAACCTTATGTCAAATTTGGCTGCTCAATGAAAATCATATGCATCTAGGTTAATATTTATCATTAGCATAACTATTATAAACCTTATGTCAAATTTGGCTGCTCAATGAAAATCATATGCATCTAGGTTAATATTTATCATTAGCATAACTATTATAAACCTTATGTCAAATTTGGCTGCTCAATGAAAATCATATGCATCTAGGTTAATATTTATCATTAGCATAACTATTATAAACCTTATGTCAAATTTGGCTGCTCAATGAAAATCATATGCATCTAGGTTAATATTTATCATTAGCATAACTATTATAAACCTTATGTCAAATTTGGCTGCTCAATGAAAATCATATGCATCTAGGTTAATATTTATCATTAGCATAACTATTATAAACCTTATGTCAAATTTGGCTGCTCAATGAAAATCATATGCATCTAGGTTAATATTTATCATTAGCATAACTATTATAAACCTTATGTCAAATTTGGCTGCTCAATGAAAATCATATGCATCTAGGTTAATATTTATCATTAGCATAACTATTATAAACCTTATGTCAAATTTGGCTGCTCAATGAAAATCATATGCATCTAGGTTAATATTTATCATTAGCATAACTATTATAAACCTTATGTCAAATTTGGCTGCTCAATGAAAATCATATGCATCTAGGTTAATATTTAATATTTATCAATAGCACAACTTTTATAATCCTATGTCAAATTTGCTCAATGGAAATCATATGCATCTAGGTTAATATTAATATTTATCATTAGCATAATTATTATAAACCTTATGTCAAATTTGGCTCTCAATGAAAATCATGCATTTAGGATAATATTTAATATTTATCATTAGCATAACTGTTATAAACCCTATGTCAAATTTGGCTCTCAATGAAAATCATGCATTTAGGATAATATTTAATATTTATCATTAGCATAACTGTTATAAACCCTATGTCAAATTTGGCAGTTCAATGGAAATCATAAGCATTCAGGATGATATTTAAAATTTATCATTAGCATAACTGTAACGGTATGTGACAACTATTTGCTATGCACATCACTGGAACAAACAAAACATTTCATATTAAGCACATATAGATCCTTTTCAATACGGCAATTTACAAAATGCTGGATCCATGCGACTTTATAGCGTGTCTAAATCCAGCAATGGAAAAGACCAATATGCGGGCATTGTGACTGAAATCATTCGTTTTATAGAGAGGCAACGTTCGGGTAATTGAAAAAACGAATGTAATATTCTCTCCCTCTGCTTCCAGTGCGGTAATAGCTCATGTTGTCACGAATTTCAACCATTTGGTACAGGCTTTCCACACCCTCTCCATTGTGAGATGTAACAATGAAGTTATCATGATGTCTATGCTTTTCATCGGGCTCCCAACTTTAATTATTTAGCAGTATTGCAACATTTTTTTTTTTTTTTTTTTTTTTGTTTTTTTTTTTTTTTTTTTTTTTTTTTTTTTTTTTTGTTTCTTTGATGCCGTATAATTTGCTCTGTAATAATTTGCGCTGGCATATTAAATTTTTGGGAAGAGTTTTTTTTTTTTTTTTTTTTTTTTAATATATATATCCTCCTGTTTCTGCTGTTTCTTTTATTTTTATTTACTATTTTAGATTTAAATTATATGAAAGGCGTGACTTGTTCGGTCGCGCAGATTATTTGTATTTTTTTTTGTGTGGCTTTCTCACGCGATTTTCATATACATTTACGTGTTTTTTTTCTCTTTATAATTTTGAACATCTTTTAAATAAAGCACGAACTAATTAGCAGCATCCTATTTTTTTTATCGGAGTAAGGCATTGGTAATCTACATTATGTTTTTGTAATTTTCCTATTACCACAAAATATGTAAAAAAATCTTTTTTGGTATTAGTATTTCCAAAATATATATACAGTAGAACCTCTGTAAGTCGAACTTCAAGTGAGATGCCAAATAATTCTAGTTATAGAGTTTTCGACTTATAGAGGATTTCGACTTACGCGGATTTTGTAAGGAAATATTCGACTTGTAGAGGTTTAGATTTGAAGCTTATTTTGAGTTAGAGAGGTAAAATAAATAAAATTTCAAGTTACAGAGGTAATAAACATGTTTATTTGCAAGTTAAAAGTTATGTTATGTACTACAATAAAAAATCAAAATAATTCCGAAACAACCTTAAAATTAAAAATATTATGTATTAAAAAGTCAGTTATTATTTATTTATTTGCTTTAGACAATTTGATCGTTCTCTATCTATCATTATAGCTATAAAAGCAAAAAATTATTTTTCTTAGTTCTATTTTATAGAATTGTTATTCTATTTACTATATACTCATACAAAGAAACAATGACGTACATTGTCGGCAAATCTTAAAGTCGGTAACTTATTTTCTTCGAGCTAATAGTTTCAAATGATCGAGTTGTAAATTTTGTAAAATCAAACATTGCTCGAGATACAGAGGTCTTTTTTTTTTTTTTTTTTTTTTTCCCCGAGTTACTGAGGGAAAATATATACCAAAATTGCTTGTGGGGATTGACTAATTATTTCGACTTATAGATAGTTGAAATTTCGAGTAATGGAGGTTTTGGGGCTTGAAGGGAAGGAACAAAAAAATTGTTTCGAGTTGTGGAGGTTTTCGACTTGAGGTTCGACTTAAAGAGGTTCTACTATACATGGAAACTATAATTCAAGATTTGCATAGTACTATTTAATTTTGAAAGTTTAAAATAATTATTTTTTAAATTTTAGTTACTGTCAAATTTAAAGAAATTTTTATACTTAGCAATTATATGTATATGTTAATTTTATTTCTAATTATTTTCTTTTATTTCAGGTAAGTACCATGTTAATCTTTTGCTGATTTCCTGATATAATTCAAGAGATGCTGAAATTTTTCTTACCATTTAAAAAAAAAAAAAAAAAAAAAAAAAAAAAAAAAAATGGTCTGTATTTTAAGTCTAACTACAATTTACTAATTTTTTTTAATATGATAAAATTCGAAAATAAAATAAATTTAATCTCCTAACAACTTCAATAAGTTATTGATGAAAAGCATACATTTCCGCTTGTGAAATTGAGATATTCCAGGGGATAAAAAAATTTGGTAAACATTCTATGTTTACTAAGTTTTGTGTTTCAGTAAAATTTCAAATATAATGAAATATCACTCAAAAATCTCAAACTTAATATATAAAAAAAACAAAAAGTTAAATTGAAAAAAATCTATTTGAGAATATTGCTTTTAACTATTTGATATTTAAGTACTTGATTAATATCACTGAAAATTTAGCAAACTGCTACTCATAATTTAGTTTTCTTTTCTTTCAAATCATTTCAAATATTATAAGAAACATAAACTGTAATACATCTTGCTGCAACCATAATTCTGTTTTTAGTTAATTTCCCCAAAACGTTCAATCCAGTATCTTAGGGAGAAAAAAAAAATGTCCCCCATTAAATTAAACTGAAATTAATCTTCATATTTAAAATAAAACGACCAACTTACACCACTTTCCTGTGGGAATCGTTTCTCTCCATGATTCTCGAGAAGACTTGCAGCAAAGCATTATTATTATTTATTTGTAATTATTATTATTTTTTTCATTATCTTCCCCCCTTAAATGCGTCGTGTTTTGCTTTTCCAATTGCTGTTGCAGAAAAAGAAATCTAAAATAATAATAATGAAAGAATAAAATGAAATAAAAAAAAAATATTAGAATAAACCAGTTATAGAGCTTCTCGTCGTTGTAAAGAACTTAATGATAAGAAGGCCCCTCCCCATTTGTCCCATACTCGATACATTTATTTATATTATTACTATTTTGAGTCTTAAGCTACAATTTACCTGTAATTTTCTTAAATGTGATAAAATACGAAAAAAATAAATAATAAACCTTATCTCCTAACAACTTCAATAATTTATTGATGAAAGGCATACATCTTCGTTTGTGAAATAGAGATATTTCAAGGGAAAATTTTTATTATTAATACTCTTAAGTTTACAAAGTTTTGTATTTCAGTAAACTTTCAAATATAATGAAATATCACTCAAATATTTCTCAATATTAATGAAATATCACTCAAAAATCTCAAACTCAATGTATAAAAAAAAACAGAGTTAAATTGCAAAATATTATTTGAGAATATTGCTTTTAACAATTTGATGTTAAAGTACTTGATTAATATTACTGAAAATCACTTTCTTTTCTTTAAAATCATTTCAAAAATTTTAAGAAACATAAACTGTATTACATCTTGCTGCACTCATAATTCTGTTTTAGTAATTTCCCCAAAACATTAAAAAAACAACAACTTTTTCCCCCATTAAATTAAACTGAAATTAATCTTCATATTTAAAATACCACGACCAACTTACACCACTTTCCTGTGGGAATCTTTTCTCGAGAAAACTTGCAGCAAGCATTATTATTATTTATTTGAAATTATTTTATTTTTTTCATTATCTTCCCCCTTAAATGCGTCGTGTTTTGTTTTTCCAATTGCTGTTGCAGAAAAAGAATCTAAAAGAATAAAAAAAAATATATATATATTAGAATAAACCAGTTATAGAGCTTCTCGCCGTTGTAAAGAACTTAATGATAAGAAAGGCCCCTCCCCCTTCCCATTTCTCCCCTACTCGATACATTTAACTTGAGATGCTGAAGTCAGATTAAAAGGTCAGAATTCGTATTTTAGTTTCCCTTTCTGTTGCTTTTCTTTTTATTATATTTACGATCCATTATTTTTTAAAGGATGAATAAGATTTTTTTTTCTCTCACTCGCATTCAATAAGTGTGGTCCTTTATCAGATTAATTTATCTCGCATTGGTTTCTCAGCGACCGATGTGGAATTTGTAGACGTTATAAATGAATGGAAAGAAAGGTTAATTGTAATTTATAAAAAAAAAAAAAAAAAATGCATAATAATAAATGAGTTAAAGGGTAATAATGTTTTTTCTTTTTTACTTCTGTTTGGAATGAGACAAGTGCTCTAGCGGAGAGTAGGAGGAGTTTAAATAATTGTAGAAACCTCTTTTTTATTGTTTTTCTTTTCTTTTATTTTAATCTTTTTTATTAGTTTTTATCCTTTAATTTTATTTTTCTCTTGTACCGGATCTTGATAAACGCAAATGTCATGCATGCTTTTCGCTTTGGTTTTAGCAGTCGTTTTTAATTAATGTTTCAATCGAAGTTTTCATTTATGTTAGCCTTGGTGAATAAGGCCCGCCAAATGCTAACCACACTTTTTCGTCTTTTAATTCAATCCAAATAGCAGCTAGTAGGTTTTAGTGTTGGATCCTATATATATTTTTAAATATATTCGGAGATTATTTGTTACCATTCTACATTAATTTTTATTAATTTAAAAATAGTTATTTTAGCCATACAATATGAATTAAACTTATAGAAATGTTAGACTTATAGAAATCCAAAAATGACCCTTCTATTATTTCAATGAGATTTTTTTGCTGATATCTGAAAGTCAATAAAATTACTAAGAAAAATAAAGAATTTAATTGATTTTTTTTCACTCATAAGTTCTATTTATATAAACTTATGTATTGATGAGATTTTTATTATTTTATTGCATATTGCTCTTTTTAATTGATACCAGAAACTTATTAATACATTTTTGTGGAAAAAGAAAGCAATATACTTGTCATCAGAGTTTCTGGCTATGTAAGTATATATATGGCACAACTAAATCACTTTTCTTCAATGGTGAAAATATAATGATCCATTAATGTCTGATTATAAAGCTACCGTTGTAGAATTTGTAGACATTATAAATGAATGGAAAAAAAGGTTAATTGTAATTTATAAAAAAAAAAGTAATAATAATAATAATAACTGAGTTAAAGGGTAATAATGTTTTTCTTTTTTACTTCTGTTTGGAATGAGACAAGTGCTCTAGCGGAGAGTAGGAGGAGTTTAAATAATTGTAGAAACCTCTTTTTTTTATTGTTTTTTTTTCTTTTATTTTAATCTTTTTTATTAGTTTTTATCCTTTAATTTTATTTTCTCTTGTACCGGATCTTGATAAACGCAAATGTCATGCATGCTTTTCGCTTTGGTTTTAGCAGTCGTTTTTAATTAATGTTTCAATCGAAGTTTTCTTTATTTATGTTAGCCTTGGTGAATAAGGCCCACCAAATGCTTATCAAAAGAGTTAAAAAAAAAAACCACGCTTTTTCGTCCTTTAATTCAATCCAAATAGCAGCTAGTAGTGTTGGATCCTATTTATATTTCTAAATATATTCGGAGATTATTTATGTTACCATTCTACATTAGTTTTTATTAATTTAAAAATAGTTATTTTAGCCATACAATATTAGTTAAATTCAATGTTAGGCTTACAGAAATCCAAAAATGATATTTCTTTCATTATTTTAACGAGGCTTTTTTAATGAGATCTGAAAATGACATTAAGGAAATTAATAAAATTATTAAGTACAATAAAGAAATTATTCGATTGTGTTTTCCCACATAATTTGTGATTATAAAATCTTATGTATTGATGAGCCTTTTATTACCTTATTGAATTTTGTTTTTTAATTGATATCAGAAACTTATTAATAAGTTTTTGAGGGAAAAGAAAGCAATGTACTTAATCCAGTGACAACATAGTTTCTGGTCCTGTAAGTATATGGCACAGCTAAACCATTCTTCAATGTTTAAAATATAATAATCCATAAATTTCTGATTATAAAGACTTGTATACTGATGAGCTTTTTATTATTTCATTGTATATTGCTCCTTTAATTGATACCTAATTATTAATACATTTTTGAGAAAAAAATGAAATCAATGTATTTTATCTTGTGACCACAGAGTTTCTGGTTAAGTAAGCATAGGCACAGCTAAAACATTCTTCAATAGTGAAAATATTATAATCCATTAATTTCTGATTATAAAAACTTACTTATTGATGAGCTTTTTATTATTTTATTGCATATTGATATCGGAAACTTATTAAAAAAATTTTGAGGAAGTAGATAGCAATGTACTTTATCTTGTGGCCATAGAGTTTTGGGTCTTGTAAGCATATGGCACAGCTAAACCATTCTTCTTCAATGGTGAAAATGTAATAATCCATTAATTTTTATTTTTAAAAGTAAAAATAATTAGAAGAGTAATTTATAATAATTTTTTTTAATGGTACATGGATCATATTTTTATTATAAAAAAATTAATACATTTTATAGTTTAACATATTAAGAACATTAAAAAAATTAAATTGTGATGTCAATTTATAAGGCACACAGCCGTACTTTAATGACGGTTTAATGATAAAAGTTTTGTAAAAATATACACATAAATGAAATATTATTCAGAAAAATACAGAAAATTGTCGCCCCATGAGGGCTAATTAAGCTAATATCAAATTTCTTTTTTTTTCTTGCGAAACAGGAAGTTTAAATGATGTCCAATGGGAAGGTTAAAAATAAAAAAAATTATGCAGAATATATCGATTTTTTTTATACATTAAAACTAGTTGCTAATAGTTATAAAAATTATTTTGAATGCAATTTTTTTCTTTATTCCTTTTGAAATTGACGTATTTAAAATGCAATAATAAGTCTATTGATTTGATATCAGTAAAAATTAATAATTTTTCTGAATACAAGTTTTAACTAATTGTTAAAAAAAATATTCCAAATATTTAATTCAAATTTTTAAACTTAAAATTCTCCCATTCTTAATTTCGAATATTGTAATTCATTTAGAGAAGCCCTTTCATAAATGCTTTCAATTCTTCGAGTTCTTTTTGCTTTTGAGTTGCCCATAGTTATTTTTTATAATTTTAAATGTTATGATTGTTTTGGAAGATAATTTTTGCTTTCACTGGATTTTGTAACAAAGAAATATAGTCACATTATCTTTATTTCTTGTTGTTATTCTAATTTAATTATTAAAAAAATTAATTGGCTTGGAAATATTCTACTTCTCTTCCTGGACCAACTGCAGTATTGCAGTTAGAAAAGTAAAAAAAAAATAAATAAATAATGTTTCAACTCACTTAATTAAGGATAAAAATTATCCAATAAATAATGTCCAATTAATTGAAAAAAATTATCTAATAATAATATCAATAGTGTTTTTAATTTAATAAAGTTTCTTTGTGAATGGGCTTTGTATGATTAAAGCTGTTTGATTACTTGACGCTGATTACAAACCATTAAACTTACTACCTCATAAAATATCCCACATGAAAGAGCAGAAAGGAAATCAAGAGCTGGCGAATCCTTCATGGATCCGACTTCATATTGGGAGGGTAATTAGTCAACAATAAAGGACCTTCTTGAAGAATCACAATGCGATGTAACTTTTTATCACCTTCGCCTATCTCTTTTGCATATGCTGCCTGCCAGCCTATTTGAGTCAATAAATATCTCCACGCATTCTTCCCCATCCAATCGGTGGGCAATATTCTTCCCACCTAGAATGAATGATATCTGCAGATATTCCTTTTCCTTCGTCATTTGAGTTAACAAACAGAAGAACCTTCGATACATATATTCTTCTTTGAGAAAAGAATAAAGGGGGAATAAATACAAAAAAAGGAACCAGAGAAGAAAGCGGAAGCTCCTTTTGTGCCGGGGACCCAATAAGGTCACTGTCTAACTAGAACCAACAATTGGATGCATCGACAAGACCGGAGTAATAAATTAAGCGTCTTTAAGGTTGCCTTTGTCCTCCCCAAGACCTCAAACTTCAGGCTTCAACCATATCTTTTTATTTCGGTGTGTGAGTGTGTGTGCTCTTTTCTAGTAAGAGATGCGGAGATAGCAGTAGTTGGAAGGGGGGGGTTGGGTTCCTTGGATCGATACTAATGAAATCTTGATTAATCCCTTGGGTAGAAGATGTTTGGGAGTTGCATTGTATACCCCGGAGCTTTTAAGTTGGGGTTGTTTTGCTGTGGCTTTTGTCGCCAAATTGGATGGCCTTTATTGGAGGAAAGCGCCAATTTGTAGCGGAAGGGTGTTTATGGCTTATATTTGCCGGAATCGTTGGCAATGAGTCTCTTCCATCCAAAATAAAAGTTGAGGAAGAAGGTCGAGTTTAAGGTATAAAAAAAAAAAGGAACAGAACTGGTGTGCTGACGCTGTCGTTAATGATGGAAGTGCTAGATTAAGGCGACGTGAATAGATTGAGTTGAATGGAAAATATCCCATCTGTCGCTTTTAGAACGCTTTCCATCTTTCATTCGTTTAATTTTCAAGAATATTCAACATGATTTGCTGTTTTTAAAAGTTTGTTTGTCCAATCTTTTATTAAAGTAAGCCATAAGTTTTGAAATTTTTTAATTTGGCTATGGTATTTCCACTGCTGATTTTTTTTAATATTCTACAGACATTTTTTTCTTAGAAATCGCAATTGTTTAATAATTCCATTAATTGATTTTGATCTAATTGAAAATCATTGCTAATTTTTAGTTATAATAGAAAATATAAATAAAATATTTTTAAACTCAATTTGAATATTTCTAAATAAGTTTTTTTTAGTTTGTGGCATAATTCTTCAGTAAAATTTAAAATGCTGCGATGCGCGCTATAGTAACATTTTAAAAAGAAATTTAAACATTTAATGCTGTTGTCAAAATAAATTATCTATTTCGCTGGATAAAATGGCAAAGATTAGAAAAATATTTTGTTTATCTGCTGAATATAAATCATTATGTGTTTAATTAGGTTACGATATCTTAAGTGTTTTCATAAACCATCTGCTAAACCAGTCCGATTAAATGGAATAAAAAAAAATCTCTTATGTATTACATATTGCTATCACGTGTACAATGATTATGACAAGCAACTTATCTCATAAACAGCAATACAAATATTTATCATTGGAAATGCGTTTAGGAATTACTTTCATAGCATCTGACCTTTAGCCACGCAGGTGCAATCAATGACGTTTTTGAGTATTTGATTAATCTCGCCGATTTAATATGTATAATAGTTTTTATCTGAGTCAAAATGTCATTCAAGATAAGCGATGATAAACTAAATTTACAAGGGACGTGATTCATCTGTCATTGAAAAACAAAAACGTGTGCATTTCTTACGATTCATTACATTGAATTTGATTAAAATTGTTTTTGCTTTTTGTGTTACGAGATATCATTAATTTTTTTTTCATGTCCTTTCCTAAATAAATTATTATGCACGTCAAGTAAAAAAAAAAATATATATATTCGTTAATTTACATATGTTTAATCTGTTACATGTATGTAATATCCGTTAATTGAAATTTGTATTCAAATGATTTGATTAAATATTTGCAGTGAATTGATAATGTAAAATTACGCATAATTTTAATGAATTTTGAATTTGGGTTTCCCCGATATTCTGGGAGTTTATCATTATTCATACAGTAAAATTTTGAGGCATTGGAACATGACCAATATAATGATATAATGATAATATATGACCATGATAATTTAATATATATATATACACCATGACCATATTAATTTAATATATTTATGATTATGTAATTTTTTATTAATTGTGTGATACATATTAAAAAGATAATTTATGCTTGGTTGATATGCATTTATTAATTTTAAATATGATGCCAGGTTAGCAAAATTTTTAAGGCTCTTTGCATTTTTATCTTCATAAATTTTGAAATTTTTTTTAAAATTAAAAAAAAATTCTTTTTTTTAAGTATTAGCTCACTTCTGATCATAATATAATACAGCATTTGTCTATTTAAGATACAAATATATACCTATCAATGCAGTTTTGTTAATTTTTAATAAAATTTTTAACGAATTTAAAATATATATTTATCTTATTCAATAAGCTTAAGAGATTTTGAAATATTTAGTTTTCTTCAGAATATTATAGTTATTATTTTAATAGTCTACCATTTTCTGGGATTGAAATTTGCTTGGTAATGCACTCAAAGTGAAGTAAATGTTTCATTATAAACATTTTAATATAGTGTCCCAATTTTCTTGTCATGGAAAATGTAGAATGTGAACTATCCGTAAACATTAACTGCATTCAATTATGTGTAAGCACGAGGAAAGCTCTCATCCGAAACAAGGAAATTAGGAGTTGGTGCAAATGAAAAAATGTTTAAATTTGAGGAAAAATTTGTAAGATGTCATAAGAATTTTCCGCGAAAAATTTATTTCAAATAGATTTAGATTGAGCATGACAGTCAGTCTGTCATTCAAGTTTTTTTTCGAAAAATAAACCGGAAAAATGAGGCTAATTGTATAAAATTGCTCTTGCCTTCCTACATTTTAATCTGCAATTTTTATTGCAGTTCTTTTTAATGCATTTAATTACAAAGTATTTATTTTTCTGATTTAGGAATGCTTTATCAATCCAAACTACTAAATGATTTAAATATCTATCGAAGATATATTAATTTGCCAAATAATTTTATTTACACGCCATAATACAATTAAAATAAATTTATATTGTATTCAAAATATACATGTTAAAATTTAAAAATAATAGATTGAGATGTTATAGTAATGAATTAATAAGTGATTAAAAGTCATTGGAAAAACTTAATATTCCAATAATCGATAATTTTCTGAATTCCTCAGGATTAAATATTTGCTTCTGAAGGATATGTTAAAAAAAAAAATGAAAAGAAATTATTCTTATAAAGCAACCTCATGTAATGTAATTTTAATTGAAGATTAATATCACCCAAGTTAGTCAACAACAATAATTTTGTTTTTGTTGTTGACTGAAAATATAGTTATATAATTGTTATTCAACAAGATAACAATATAATTATATATAATGATAACATGTTATACACATTGTTATTCAACAACAATCATTTTGTTTTTCAATGTGTTTTATTGATTTTACATAAAAAATATCTAGTTCATTCAAAATAAAATAAATAGTGTACATATTTTTCTAGGCGTTTTTCATTGACGTTTTCTAAGTAAGAATTGTATTATTTTCAGTACAATAAGTTTGAAAATAATTGATATTTCATGAACATTTTGATTTGCAATTTAGATGAATTTTTTTTAATAGGAATAAAGGGAAAAAAAACCCAGCCAAAACATCAATGTTTGTTGTAATACCCGTCGAGATATTGCGCCAAATCTGGCGAGCAGTGTGTGGTAATAGGTGAATCCACAACCTTTAAGAAAGACAACGACGAAAGTAGCCGACTAGTTGCAACAGTGGCGACCGATGTCTTTTTCCTTCTAGCTAACAGGCACAATGTTAGTTTCGGTTAATAAGCCTTAATCAGCAAGGCAAATCTCTTTTTATTGACAATGTCGTGGAAGAAGAACCAATTGATTTTTTACGACCCGCGAAAAATTCTATCGGAGGTCCTCCCCCCCTTTTCGTTGTCTCCAGCGCAACAACGGTTAATCAGGGAATGAAATCTGGAGCTTCTTTGTTGCACGATATTGCTCGAACATCCGTTCGCTTTTCTATTTTGGTTATAATGTTCTGGAACTTTTTTTTTTTCGTCCTCATCTCTTTAAATGAACGGATATTTCTATAGGAAGATGAGTATAATGCATTGCTCTTGAAAACTGTGCTGGGATCTTTTCGCTTTTTGGGATTGTAATAGGAAGGGTTTTTGTGTAGTTGCACAATTGATGGCATTATCAATGTATCGATGCAAAACTAAACGATGTTTCTTTCGTAAAAGTTAAGGCATAGTTTTTAGTTTTCTAAGTGGGAGGTCAACGAAAAAAGTAATTCCATCGAATATTTCAGTTAATATCAATTATTTCAGTTTATAAATAAAAAATTTTGAAATCTATGTGTAAAGGCAGAGATAATTTTTTTTTTAGAGATTTAACAGACATTAATGCCAAATTTCTGGATGTAATCTAATTTTTTTATTTATATATTTGCTAATTTAATGCTATGGGACCTGATGGCCGAGTGATTGGTGCTCGATGCCACAAGTTTCGGGTTCTAGTGTCGGTGGTGTTTGTAGTGGTTCGGAATCCACTTTAAACCGTAGATCCTGGTCTAATATGACTATACGACATTGGGCGTAGGACTGACAACACTACTTCGTAAAAAAAAGTCTCCTGTCTCAAAATCTGACTGTCAGATGGCCTTGGTCTACCATAAGGTTGTTGAATAGAAGAATTTAATGCTATAATTCGGCTAATCTTTGCTATTTTTTGGATCTATTGTTATTCTAGACTTTTTATTGTGAATCATGAACATTAAAAGAAATATCATTAATTACAATTATTTCCTAATTTTTAATTACATTAAATATTGATTGCATTGATTTAAAAAATAATGTAGTGAACAGTTAATCCTTAATTCCTTCTTTAACAAATTTTTTTATTAAAATTAGGAAATACATCATATACTTCTTTATATAATACTATTTCGGTGGACATTTTTTCATCATTTTTCTTAGATTTATTCATTTTAAAATTAATATAAAAATTATTTTTTTGTAGTTGTAAAAGTAATTTCTAAATTGAATGCAATATTAAAGGAAAATCAATTTAAAATCAGGTATTGTAGACAAATAAGAAGTAAATTTATTTTTAGCAGTACAACTTGTGATATATATGTTCACCCAAAGACAGATTTGTAGAAGTAATATTTGATAGTTTGAAGAACTGAAAAAAAAAATCGCATTCATTTGTATTCTGCCCCCAATTCTGAACATCGGCTTTTTCTTTTGGTAGTTAGCTTTTTCTACTGACCCATTCTGTGCGCGTCTGACCCCACAGCATTTAGCTCAATGCTCAACGAAACCTCTTCAAATTAACCTGCTATTTTGTCGATGGTTGAAGAATTATGCTCTATAACCTTTCACAGAAAGACAATGAAGAATTCGAAGAAAGAGGTTAAAAAGTTGTGAAATTAATATTCAAATTCCTTTCCGTGACACACTCAACCTTAAAAATAATAATAAAGTACATATGGACTACATTATCAGGTACAAAAAGCCATTTTTTTTTTTTTTTTTTTTTTTAAATCATACGAACTTTTAGGGCGTCCTGTTTATCAAATGATTCTATTTTTTATTAATTTAATCTTTACTTTCCCTGAAAAGTTGCTACAAAATGAAAAATGATGGTTGTAACGTTAAAAAAATGCAATATTTTTTACATTAATTATCTATTCTGAAAGCGAAGTGGTTCATGATAATGCGCTCGAATTAAGTGTGAATGGCTAAGAATTCGATTCCTGCTGCTCAATACTTGCATTTCAGTCACTATTTTAAAAAACCAGTAAACTTGGTGAGGATTGGATCTAGGATGCTTGGTTAGTTCTTTGGATTTTCTCCCATACCGCAAAAATGCCATGTAATTAACCTGAAAATCCTCGCAATTTGTATTACTTTTCCTTCTCTATAAAGAAAATGAGGTGGAGACGTCAACATGGTGTTTCCTTGTTGTTATTGGGATAAGGAAACACCATGCTGGTTTGACCATGGCAAGTTAGTTTTCATGGACAATTGTCTATACAAATACCCTTGCATTATAAAGCATATATATGTTTATAGTATTCATTTTATTAAAAAAACTGTATGCAGTACGAAATTTCTTTATTCTCGCTTGAGTAATATATAGGCACTTTCTGCAATTTTTTTTTTTTTTTTTGCCCATATTTATGAAATATAAGCTCTAAATGAACATTGTTTTTTGTGATCTTATATTACATTTTCTGCATTCAAATTAATGAGGAGTCATGTGTAAGATTTTACGAAAAGATGTATTTTTAGCTATTCTACTTTTTCATAAAATATGTTTCTTTCAAAAATAAACTATAAAGCAGATAAAATCAGTACTATAAATATATATATAATCTAATTAAACTTCTATTTTCTGAATGAAGGCATATTACATTTAAAAGAAATTCAAAACATCCTGCATTGCACTAAATCGAATATTAATAGTTCATGGTCTCTGATCATTATACGCTTTTCGATACTTATATTTCTTTATAGAAATCAAATTTCTATTATTATTGTTTAAAATATAAAGTAAGAAAGTGGCTTAAGATGAAAAGTAGGCTTCATTTTGCAAATATTCAACATAAATATATATTTTTTTTTCCACTGCGAATAATTCGTTTTAAGAATTTTTAAAGTATTTAAACTTAATTTCTGCAATTAATAATTTAGTATTAGTTGTTTAAAGAACAGGTAAAATAAATATATATAACTTAAGTTCTAAAATAATAACAGTTTGGTGCAGCTCTTTATTACCGCATGGGATTATACCAAAAATCGAAGCAATGTTAATCGCATGCCATAAATTTCAATTTTTCTGCAGATAAATTTATATAACTATTGAAAGTCAAATATTGTTTTATAAATAGATAGTTCTATAAATAGAAGCGATGCATTCCTCCTTTCTTATTAAAACAATGATTTATCTGAAAAAGGTAGTTAAAAATATATCACAATAGAGAATTGCGTTCAAAAATGAATAGTTAACTGATAAATATATTTATATTCGGTCATTATTTATTTTATGTATTCTTTCTTCTTATAGGGTACAAATAATTAAGGCGCAAAGGTACGTTTGTTTAATTTAGCGTACCCTTATCTTTTGATTAATTTATTATATTTAATGTATTATGATATTCAATACATTATTTTATTTATTAAATTTATTGTTACCTTATTTTATTTATTAAATTTATTGTTACCTTATTTTATTTATTAAATTTATTGTTACCTTATTTTATTTATTAAATTTATTGTTACCTTATTTTATTTATTAAATTTATTGTTTACCTTATTTTATTTATTAAATTTATACCTTATTTTATTTATTAAATTTATTGATACCTTATTTTATTTATTAAATTTATTGATACCTTATTTTATTGTTTGGTTTTTTTTTTACATACTTAAAATATTTAAAAATAATGTATAGATGTAAGTTTTATATTATTATGTTGATTTTTATACTGTCACAAATTTTTTCAATAGTTTCATTAAATTTCATAATCACTCTTAATATAAAAAATTTGAATCAATTAATATTTTCTTATTCCACCAGAATATGTTTATACAAATATTCTTTAATTTAATTTTTGTCATAATTGTGTATTGATGTGTATAAGATAACAAATTGTTGAAGTTAATTGTATTGGCCATTTTGTTTTGCCTTTAGAATGGTTTTTTTTTAACTTGCTATGGAGTACAATATTCTTAGGAAAATGACTTTTATTTCCTACTGTTTTGTCAACAGCCCATGAAGAACTTAATTCCATCGTATATGGGGACTAGATAAAGACATTTTTTTTATTTATTTATTTAATTTTTTTTTTTTTATTATTCCAGTCGAATCTCCTTTTTCCGGTTCATTCCATTTCTTTTCAAATCAATATTTCTACAAAAAATGATAAAAATAAATAGCAATAATGATAATGACGATGATATATAAAAAAAAAAAAAAGATTTAATAAACGCGATTCGAGTTTTTATGCCATTAAAAAGTCAAAACTCCACAAATTGAAAACGTTTTCAATGTACGAAAAACATTTCCTTCTCTCCTTTCATTATCATTATCCTGTGTGTGTGTGTGTACGGCTTTTGATAATTGTTCGATTTCAAAAGTGGCTCACCCTAGCAGTTCAAACTAATAATAATAATAAACCAAAACGAACTTCTATTTAAAAAAGAATGGACTTGTTTCAGTTCGTGGATATGATACGACACAAAAGCTTCGGATAAAAAGAAAAAAAAAATCCCAATAAAAAGAATCGAACAAGAAGAAAACAGAGAGAGAGAGAGAGAAAAAAAGGGCCACTGGAAACTATTATTTTTTGATTTTGATCTTCGTTTTAAGTATTGAGATAAAGGCCACATTATTCACTATCCATTTACCCCGTATTCGATCAAAAGTACATCTACAACAGAGCGTATAATACGCGAACACATACACATGCCTTCATTATTTCATTTCCAAAACAAATGGTTTGGATTTAATGAGTGACTATTATCCCCGTGTTTAAAGGCGACCAACCTCTCTCTCTCCCTTGCCTTTGCCATGCTTAAAGCACTTGTATGGTGCCTCAGTGAAATGACTTGCTTAGTCCGGAATATTGCATTAAATTCCCCGCTACGCAATGATGACGCTTTGATTGGGGGATTTTTGTACTGCTCGGGTTCTTTGAAAATCGATAGCGTTTTGCTACAAAAGAAAGTTGGTTTGATGTGGTCATGGATTTCAAAAATATTTTAAGGAGGAAAAAAAAAATTAGAAATGCTAATTTTTTTGTGGGTTTTTAAATTATTTGAAAATAAAAATGAAATAGTATAAAAATATAAATAAATAAAAAAAAAAATGAATTACTGATCAAAATCAAATGTTTTTGTTATTGAACATCAGTAGGCCTCGTGTTCCATTTACGTATAAGAATAACCCACAGATGGGCGACAAAGAAACAGTATTTACCTACCGGTAGGACTTTTAGGGGTAATTGCCCGTATTTAAGATGATGGAAAGTTAATAGATGACCTATTATAAGGATACACCAGGAATAACAAACAATGCAATAGGTTTAGGAAGCCGAACTGAAATTTCTTTTGTTTATGCTAGAGTTAGCAGTCACAATAGTTCTATAGGCCACAAAGTCCTTTTGAAATCTTTAGGACTTCTGAGGGTAATTGTCCGCATTTAAGTGTCGAACGATACAAAACGAATGCATTAATAATTAAACATTTGTTGCAGATTGTGAGTAAATAAAAATGTTAATGGAAAGTTATTAAGCTATTATAAGGATACGCCAGGGATATTGAATAGCGTTTTCGGAAGAGAAAAAAAGCTATGTTCGGAAGCGGAACCGAAAACTCCTTTGTTTATTCTATAGATAGAAGTTGCAATAGTTCTATGGGCAACAAAGTCCTATTGGGGATCTTGGGGAAAAGAGGAGGAAGAAGAATATGAATTTCCCAAATGATAAGCAGTTCCGTGGCAAAATGCAGGTGCAAGATAGATATATCTGTATTGCACCCTGAGTAAAGCTGAATCTGCTTCATATTTGCTGTTTCAGTGCAGCTTGAATGCAGGGTTAAGTGTCTATATTTGCAAACGTCAATGATCTGCTAACTCAACATGTTTACTTAAGCAAAATGTATTAGCATCGTTACTATAATGCTTAATGATAAATTTTAAACTATCAGATTTAATATAAAGAGCTAATAATTAACCATTATATGGGGAAATGCTGTATTGCATGTAAAAATTGGTTCATTTTTTTTTTTCAAATTAAATTCAAAATGAAATAAGTTTATCCAAATTTTTTATGCCGAATTAAACAATCTAAATTAAAATTAAATAAGCCCTGCTTGTGTATATTGCTTCTGTTATCAGTAAACATTAGTGATGCAATATTAATATATACATGACATGTTTTATTTGAATATTATTATAAAGACATGGACGAAAGATATGTTAATTAATATAATTTTTTTAAGTAATATGTGATAAAAAATCAGTTAAATAATTTTGTTTTATTTGGTCAGTTTACTATAAAAAACTTTTATTTTAAATCCCAAATTGCAAAAAAAAAAAAAAAAAAAAAATTTTTTTAACTAAAAGAAAATAATAAAATATTTTGAACTAACTTTTTGTTGAAGTTTATATAATTGTGTTATTTTTACAACCAATTGTATAAATTATTGGAAACTTTTAATGTACCTATTCAGAAACCAGTTGATTTATTAGTCTGAAAGTAATTGATTGTCTGAATAAATTATATCGTTATTAATTATCTTCCTGTTAATGATAAAATCAATTCATGCCTATCATGCAATTACAGAGAGTTTCATTAAAGTTCCAAGACATAACAAAGTCTTTCTTCAAATAATTTGAATGCATCATCAGAAATAAATTAGATCTGCCGTTAACTAAATCAGTAAAATGATTGTTCTGAACATGCATCATTAAAAAAAAAAAAAAAAAAATTAAAAATCTAAATATTGTTTTTTTGAAAGAAATATTTAAATTATTATTTCTTCAAGGGAGTGTCTTTAAGTTTTTCTGTGTTTTGAAAATTTGGCTTTACCAGTTTTGAAAAAATTTGCTGTTCTGTTACGAAAATTTCTTTATAAAAAATTATAAATTATTTCTTAAATAAATGAAATATAAACGTGTTTAAAATGTATATTAATCAGAGACGGTATTAAAATATATATTAAACATAAGATGGGATTTGTAATCTTAGTAATATATAAAGTCTTAAATAATTTATATAGTAATTTTGCTGGTAAGATACAGGAAAAGTCATTTCATTTTTACAGTTTCTAAAAAGCTGACATTTCCGAAATTTTTGATGCTATCTAACTATAATAGCTCTTATATTTCATATTTATCTAGAATTTAATTTTGATTTAATAAGGGGATAACATTTCAATTGTGACGTAAACAAACTTTTAGGTATTTCTTAGAAAAAATAGTTATTGTTGTTTTACTAGTACTAATAAATTCAGAAATCAAACCATATGTTTTAAAAGAATACTCGATTGAAAAAGAAAGTTAATATCTAAATGCTCTTCAAAAACATTGGAATATATGTTACCCAATCTATTTTTATCTAATCGTATGGATTTTTTCTATTGAAAAAGTTTAGAAGGCATATCATGGTCAGTGCACGCGCCCTACGTTTTCAATATTATCTATAATGAGCGGTTCTTAAAACAGTTATCGTATTTTGTGTCAATCGTCTTGTAAGGACTCCTAAAGAGATTATTACTGCATTTGTAAATCCGACAATCACCGAGCCCCCTAGCTAATACGTGATCTGTTTCCGAAGCGAACTTGGCTGGCTTTTTTTTTTCTTTCTCTGAAGTCTACCAGCAACATCATGTCTTCTGCTATTATCTTAAAACCCATGATGTAGATAGGCACGCATCGTGTATTGCTGGATTGGAAAAGTGCTTCAGGTAGCAATAGGGCGATTGTTAACTTGTTGGTTATCTGTATTTTCTCACTTTCTAACGTTAATTTTTAAAGCATTGTTTGCTTTTTTATCCGGAACAAATTACGCGGACAATATATCATTGTTAAGCAAAACACTTGCAGGAAAGTGTATGCGACTGATTTGCTAAAAGATTTATTTTTTATTCTAACAGACGCTTTATAAAAACCAATCGCTTATCCATTATAATCATTCTATCATTTACTAATAACAGCCTTTAGAGATTTGTTCAAATATAGATCCCAACATGAAGTAATTTAATTGTACATCAACAGTTAGGAAAGAAAATATAATTCCATTAATTATACTATATATATAACTTTATGAAGTTGATTAAATTACTTTTTAGAGGAAATGATGCACACTTTTTATAAATAATACTAATAACCTTGTAATTTTTTTTTTATATCTACAGTTTTTAAGTGTTTTTTTCAACACTGATGTATTTCGTGGGAACTTTTTGTGGTTAATTAGTTCTAAATGTCTAAAAATTATCTATGCAGCAAATAATGCAATCATCATATAACACACGGCCTGATGGCCAAGTGGCGCTGTGGACTTTGGTACCACAGAAGTTCGAATCTTGGCGATGGCATTTATATTTGTTAGTGGTTCGGAATTCTCGTAGGTCCCTGTTTAGTTAGCTTAAAGTGTGCACAAAATGACCTTAGAGCGACAAACCAAACCATGATATAACATGATATATGAGCTTTTATTTTACTTTATAAACATCTGATATTTGAGCAATTTATTAACACTGTAGATTTTTAAGAAAAATATCCTCTTATGATGGAATAACATCAATCCCATCAAATTATTTGCATTTAACAACAAAAATAATAGAAATTTTTTGATGAATGCGACAAATTGATTACGTGTTTTTTGTAAACAAATGATTTGCTGTCATGCCACTGCCTCAAATGAATGTTTCATTGAAATGATACTTCCTATCATGGCTTAGCGCTACACCTGGTTGAACTGTTGTGGCAATCCGCTGGTGCCGTAAAACAGTTTTTACGCTCCTGCGTTGTCTGTGCAAAAGCGGAAAGATACCGAAGGAATATAAATAAATAATGAGGCATTTATTATGGGACTGCTTCCAGAGTGTGGTTTGTGTGGTTAGGGGGAACAATTGGGCGAACTGGGCACGGGATTTCCTTGTGCTAGTAGACACGGTTCACCGGCCTTTGCATTGTGCGAAAGATGACGAGACACAATGTTGACAGTTTATTTCGATGATTGTTTTTTTGTTTCATCGTCACCTTACACGCGATGTGCTTTTTTTTTTTTTTTTTTTTTCATCAGGTTTGTGGTCCGGCTCGATGCTCTGCGTGTTTACGTGTTGCTTTTTTGGATGGACACTTGCGAGTGATTTTTTTTTTTTTTTTCTTTCTTGTAGAGAGATCTGCTTCTTTCTGGGTTCTTTGCATCTCGTTTATAATAAGTATTTTTTATAAATGAAAAATGATACTTAAAATAAGATGATTAATAATGATGGATCATCATCATCAAGAATATCATTTTCCTTTTCGTCTTTAAAAGATTATAATATGCATGTGACTCTAATAATAAGCATGTGACTCTGGTATAATAGCATGTGACTCTATATATGTCTATACAATCACAAGCCTCGTGTTATAATTTTGTAGTGCACAAAAAGATGAATCCATGTTATAAACAAAATTGCTTGTGGTCCGAAATTTAAAGAAGATAATTCACTAACAAGCATAATAGAAAAAATTCATAACTATTAATAATTGTAAATAGATCAAAGGAAAATTTTTGATATACTATTTGCTCACTATTTATTTTTTTCAGTACTCATTATTTTTTTTCAATACTAATTTTTTTACTTTTTATTGATTAAAATGCTATTAATATTAAAAAGGAAAATTCACTAACATGCATTTGAATAAATATTAAATGCATTATGTCTCCAATCCAAATTTTTAACTATACAAAAATTTATAACTATTAAAAATTGTAAACAGGTCACAGAAGCAGATTAAATTAAAGGTTTCCCCTCCCCTTTTTCTACATACTAATTGCTCACTATTTATTTTTTCAGTACTCTTAATTTATCGTATCTAATTATTTATCTAATTTCAGTACTCTATTTTTTCATATATAAACATTATAAATAAATAATTTTTAATGACATTTTAATATAAATTATTTAACATTAAAGGGGGTAATTCACTAACATGCATTTGAATTAACATTAAAGTGGATTAAATCTCATATCCAAATTTTTTAAATATGCGAAAATCTATAACTATTAAAAAGTGTAAACAGATCCAAGGAATTTTTTTCTTTTTTTTACATATTAAATAAATAAATAGTGAGCAATTAGTATGTTAAAAAAAACAAAAAAAAAACAATTCTTGCATCTGTTTACAATTTTTAATAGATATGAATTTTTGTATAGTTAAGAAATTTGAATTGGAGACATAATCCACTTTAATATTAACTCAAATATTGCATATTAGTGAATTAACCCCTTTTAATATTAATCTATTATTTAAAATCTAAATTATTTATTTTTAATGTTTATATATGAAAAATTAGAGTACTGAAAAAAAATACTAATTGCTCACTATTTTTTTTTTTTTTTTTCAGTACTCTAATTCACTACCGGCATTTGAATTAATATTAAAGTGGATTAAATCTCAAATCCAAATTTTTTAAATATACGAAAATCTATAACTATTAAAAATTGTAAACAGATCCAAGGATTTTTTTTTTTTTTTTTTTTTTACATAATAAATAATTAGTGAGCAATTAGTGTGTATATATATAATATAAACTTTAATATTAATCTAAATTATTTAAAATCTAAACTATTTATTTTTAATGTTTGCATATGAAAAAAAATACTAATTGCTCACTATTTATTTATTTAATTATTTTTTCAGTACTCTAATTTATCGTATCTAATTATTTATCTAATTCCAGTACTCTAATTTTTCATATATAAACCTTAAAAATAAATAGTTTAGATTTTAAATAATTTAGATTAAAATGATATTAATATTAAAGTGGATTATGTCTCCAATCCAAATTTTTTTTTTTTCATTTTTTTTACATACTAATTGCTCACTATTTATTTTTCTTTTTTTCAGTACTCTAATTTATCGTTAAAATGAGAAGAAGGGTAAAAAAAAAAAAAAATAAATAAATAATAATGTGATGTCTCATCGCAAGCTCTCTTTTCGCCGTATTCATCATCCCTATCTTAACTGATATTTAATCGAGCAGAACAGGCGATTTTATTAACGTAACAATCCTCTCTAATTTAGACCGATAAAACAGCACAGAAAAGGCGATTTCGTGCTTTCTTTTACTTTTTTTTCTTCTTTTCTCCTCCCAACCTCCCACACAACTCATCTCTCGTCTTTTTTTTATAAACGTCATTGAGCGGGGGAGGGCAGATTGAAAAAAAAAAAAAAAAAAAAAAAAAAAAAAAAAAGAGTAAATAAAGAAAAAGAAAGAAAGAAAAAAAAAAGAATATAGAATTGTAATTGAGTGAAGTCGAGCCCTCGTTTATTTAACACGAGATTTTTCGCTATTAACCTTTTAGCCACATTACCGACATTTCGTGCTTAGACATTGATTTTTTATCGCGCGAAAATACTGGAGGGGGTGGGCGTGGGTGTGTGAGAGAGAGAATTAAAATAACGATGTCACATCCTCACCCCTCGCACCCCCACTCCTCTTTTTCCTTTTTCCCGAGCTCCGGAGAAGGGGGAGGGGAGAGGAAAAAAAAAAAAAAAAAAAAGGAGAATTAAATAATAAAAAAAATAAAGTGAAAGTGGTGGATAAAAAAAAAAAAAAAAAAAGAGGGGGAGAATTGAGTTATTTTTCTTTTGCTTTAAACGTAAATTACCGCAGTTCGAACGACAAACCAAAGCAGTTACGAATTCCAATACGAAGTACATTATGAATCGTTGATTTTGCTAATCGGTTATTTAGAGACTTTGAATTTTCTCCCTACTTTTTTTTTTTTTTTTTTTTTCCTCCTTTTTCTTTTTTTATTATTTTTTTAATACTTTTTTTTTATTCGCCTTCAAGCGTTTGGTAACTTCGTTTAGTTGTTTTAAAAAGATCACTCGTGTCCCGTAAGAAGCATTTTTTGGTTACTTTTATTAGACACGCCTTTTGACTTTGATATTCGCCGACATCGCAGACGATTTTTAACGACTGATTTGATTTTAACCTTTTGTTCGAATGTTCTGTTTTGTTTTTTTATTCCTACCGAAGTATTTTAAAAGCAAAGTTGTAGTATTTTCTTTTCTATCAAACGCACATCTAACTGTGGAAAGTGAAACGTTTAAATTGCCTTTGATTAATGATCAGAATTATATGCAAGTTGGAAATGTAGTATGACATTTTTAAAAGAGGTGTTTTATTTTTTATAATAAAAGGAGTTGAATATAAAGAGTGTTTAATATTTCGAATGTTTAATGTAAAATAAAATTTTCTTTCGGGATTCTTATTGTAGACAATACTTAAACTAAATGGTATATTAATTTAAAAAAGAAAATGGAAAGAATTTAAGGTGCAACATTTCAAGCTTAAGATGCTTGGATATCAAAATGATTAATGGTATACGTATTTTCATTTGTTATATCTTTTCCATTTTTCGAAAGAATATTGTTTTGGTCAAAATTAAAAATTTACCCTTTCAGAAATTAATTCTCTATAAAACTTTTCAATGAATTTTAACATTACAGTTTCAAGCTCATACTGCTTATTTAATTAATTTTGGAATTAATAAGTTCTATTTGTCAAAAAGTTAAACTGCATTTTAGTTTTCTTTATTAATATTTATCTGCTATTGCCATTCATTTTTCTTTTCTATGGAGTTATTTAAAAAAATCATAGGAGCCAAAAGTTAAGCTTCAGTTTGAACAACGACTGAATTTTTAGCAAGTAAATGAACATCGACATATTTACTGATATCAACTTTTAAAGTACACACGAAAACTTCAGCAGCTTTTGCTGGCACATCTTGACATGTTTTCCTATTGAACATGAGTTGTAATTATATAAACTTATTTATATAACCAGGATTTGTTATCGTCAGCGTCAATCAATATAAACACGATTTAGGAAACGGGTCTTCCCTTGGAATTTAATCGAATCTCAACCCCGGGAAAAGCTGCATCCTCCACCCTTGCTTCCACCAAAAAAGCCAAAGCCTTTCAAATTGCACCACGACTCGAACTGACTCCCACTTTTCATTATATTAACCATCAACCTTAGATCACGATTGGATAATGCAATTGCTTCATTGGCGTCCAAGTCACCCTTGGCTGTTTGCGGTACCAACTAAAATCCCAGAAAAGAGAAAATTTTCTCGATAATAATGCAAAGGCAAAGAAAGCCAGCAGCGTTGACAGCGCCTTCATTGACTAGACCCTCGAAACCAATAATGTAAACAAGGCAATTAAAACTTGCAGTGGTTCTTTGCTTGGAGGCAACTTGGAAGGTTTGGTACTAGTCTTCCCAAAACGGATAGCGGGTCCTGGTAGAAGTCAGTCCTGGATTTAGAAAGAGAGAGGTAGAGACTATTAATGTCATTATTCTATCAGTTCATGGGGTTAGCAGCTTTATTTGGAGTTTTCTACAGACTTTGTGACAGATAGATTTTGTGATTTATAGACATGTCAATACTCTTGTTTGATGTGATTTGATATTTTAAAAACATTTTTCTGTCAGAATTCAAATTGTGAGACGCATGGTAAGTATCAGTTTTTATGCTGTTTGAGGCTCGACATAAATTTTTATAAAATTTGTAATAATGATTATTTACAAATTATTTTGTATATATTTATCTAAATGAATAATTTTAGTTATTATCTCTTAAGAGAAACAAAGCAATTTTAATCATTATTACATTTGGAAAAGCATTTATTATTTATTACTTTCTGGTGCAGATGCATTAAAATAATTTTAAAAAAGCAACATTAATTCAATGAATTTAAATAAGCCGGTATAATAATAAAAATAAGTTCAGGTTTAAAAGTAGTTAACTTCAGAATTAACTGTAACAATGATTTAAAAATTTTGCAAAAATTATTAATATTACTATATTATACATTTTTGTTTATTACGAAAAGTCTGAAAAGTTCTTAAAGCTTTCGAATCGTTTATACAGAAATTCGATATTAAACAGCCAGAGATTTTTTTAAAAATTATAAATTATGAAATATGAAATGGTACAAACGAAAAGAGTGGAACTATTAACTTAAAACATGAAAATAGTTTTTGATCTTTCCTTCAGAGTAAACACTTATTATACTTAAGCAAATTTTAATAAACAGACCGAATAGAGATTTTACGAATTTGTGGATATTTTAAATTGGATATTTCTTAAATTGTGGTCGCTTTTAAATATAATTTAATGTCTTGTTTTTGTTATCTTATAGTTAAGCATTAATACGAAATCTATAAATAAACAATGTTTTGCATAGAAACTCAACTGTACAACATTTGACTATCAGTTATGAATAAACTAAAAGTTGGAAAGAAAAATATTTTTGTAATTTCAAAGCATTTCATTTAAAATTTTAAGGAAGTAATGTTATTTCAAAAAATATTATCCTTATATTATTCGATACTGCTTTATCAAATACATTTATTCATACAATATTTTTAATCTCGTGATTACCACTTGGAATATCTGACTGTATTTACTTACTTCCGATTATTCTAGAACAGCAACTTTATTTTAAACCGTTAGCTTTACCGAAGCCATTCAAATTTTAAAAGCATTTTTGTTTCCTATATCTCTTTTAAGTGTGTTTGTATCAATAAACATTCCTCCGTGCACTCGAACTTTAACTCGGTTTGTTGAAACTTTTAAGAGTTTTGCAGCACAAAACGTTTCTCACCAGAGGGGATAAAAATTTGCCCACTTCAAATCCATTTACTAATTAAAATTATTTCTCTCGCCTAATTAAAATGGTTCTCCTTAAAAGCAGAATTCATAAGCACATAATTTTCGTCTCATATAAGTTAATTTGTGTGTGATTTTGGAGAAGAGAGAATATACTTTATCAATGGGCTTATTCTTTGAGAACTCAGAATCTACAATATGGTGCCACGTAGTTTTATGATTTTTCGTTATTTCAAAATAATTAATTGTTTGATACTTTAATTTGACTTGTATAATTTTGCAAATAATTTTTTTTTCAACCAAACTAAGATTACATTAAATTTACATATTTATTTTATTAAATATAGATATTATTCAACTTTGTTTAATTTTATTCTAAACGATCATGCAACAGAAAAAAATTCAACTGTTATGATTTTTTTTAAATAAGTTTATGTCCATTTCTTCATTATGATCCTTGCCACTATAGCTCGTGGTGGGCCATAGATTCACTGACAATACTTTCCCAACTTCAACACCTTTTTTTTTTTTTGCTTTTCAATGCAATTTTCTTTTTTAATTGCCTCCAAATATTTGTTTAATTCTTCCATCTATCTCTTAATACGTCTTTTATTTATGTTTTCCTTTTTCGCTATTTATTTATTAAAAACAGGTTTAATTATTTACAATAAAAAACTTTATTTTAATGGGATCTTATCAAAAAGGTAACAAAAAAAAAAAAAAAAAAAAAAAAAAAAAAAAACGAATGACTTAGACCTTGAATAAATTTATATAACATTTTATCATATAGAGAAATTTTAGAACATAAATAAAAAAAATATGGATATTTAAGTTGTTAAACTGATATAATTCATTATTAAATATAGAAACAGAATCTAATTCATTAAACATAATTAAATCTTTGTTTAGGTATATTAAGAATCGTTCCATATTCACAGCTCAATATAAATAAAAATCTCCTCTTCCCCCCCAATAAAAAATATATTTGAATAGGTTTTTTTTTTTCTTTCTTTTATTGAAAGATTAATTTAATTTTAAGATCAAGATTTTTTTTAGTCAACAAACGGCTACCAGAGATATTACTCATCCCATAAAAGATGAAATTATCCAGTTCAAAATTGTGTAAGTCTTCCAAGAAGCCAAGGAAAACGGAAAATGTTTTATACATATCTCGTTAAGCAATGAGGCTGTTTCTTCGAAATCCTCTAAATAAAAAGCTACCACGGTGCTTAATACAATAATTTGTTCTGACAGCGCAATTACAGTAAGAGGAAAATTATGTTACATATTATGGAGAGCGTAGGAGCGGCCCAACAAGCAACATTTTCTTACATAGAGTCTGTCTCAAACTCATTGTCACACAGCATGTCTCTATATGAGCACACTGAATGATTGTCCAGGTTACCACTTGACTCAATTAACGCCAAATATTTACATTTGGCGTTGAATGCAGTTGATTTCACAATCGAATTATGCCCACCACAATGGCTTGGCGTGAATGTGTGTTTACATGGATTAATAGAAAATATTAAACAATTGTTATCGATAGCCTTTGGAATTGTTTCTATTCTGCATCTGCAATGGACTGTTGACATGTAATTTAATTTCGAATGTGATCGAACAGTGATTTTCCTAAACAATAAGTTTAGGAACATCACTGTTCCTTTATATTTGTAACTTAGAACTACTTTTAAGTAAGACTAGTACATTGTGCTTAAGTAAATTAGGCTTAAAGTAAATTGTAATTCTATTTAAAGTATTATTAGAAAATAGTAAATAAAGATTTGATAAAGAAAAAAAATATTCCAGCTTATGTTTTAATTAAATTTATCTTTATAACTTATGTTATAATTAAATTTAAGTAATTTTAACTCATAGTTTGTGAAGTGTTAAAAGATTTTTCATTTTAAATTTTTATTACATAAAAAATTATTATACATCTAAGTTAGCATGATTTTTTTTCAAAGAAATAATTTTATCTCATTGATTTTTTAAAATTGAGAATAAAGAAAAATTGTTTTAATATAAAGACACGAAATTATCTATATTTTTTATTACTACTTTATTGCGACCGTTAACTCAACAATATGGTAATAACAAAAATTTTTAATACTTTTAAACAATAATAATGGCTTTAATTTTAAAATTCCAGATACTTTTGATAAGTTTCATTCATAATTTCTAATTTTAAAAGTAGAAAAATCTTTTTTGAACAAATAGCATTTTTTCGTGAAAATTTTGTAAATTCCTTTTACTTCCTCTAACATTCCTGTATTTTTTTTTTTTTTTAAAAAGGATAAAGTGCCAAAATTAACAGCGCTGCATTTTAAATTCCTCGAAGTCGCAATCCGAGTAATTTAATTTTGTTTTGCTCATTTCTTTTTCCCACTCTTGCAAGTTCTTGACCCCGATGCTCATGCATTGCATATAGCCTCAACGAGATGTTACAAGCCTTCTAAATGACAACTTATGACTTCTCTTCATCTATATATTTCTTCTTTCCCAACCTCCGATTACACTTGAAAACATTTATTTTTTTTTCTGCTCCATGCAGGAAGCGGATCTGGGTGGGGGAAAAGGACACTTTATGGAAAAAGTCCAGCGGTTTTGAACTGGTTCCTCATAAAGCAAGTCTCTTCTCCAACCGAAATTGATTAACATAATAGCAAATCCTATACATACCTATCCTACACACATTGATCCAGGCTGAAAATTCAGTTGTATTTTTCCCCCTCCCTCCTAGTTCTTCCCGAGAGGAATTTTTTTTTAACCTTCTGTTTCAGGTGTAATTTTTGCATTTATATCTTTCCACTTCATCTTCGACTCTGTCACGCTAGACGTCCAGTAATAGCCTTCGCGAAGTTTATGCTTCCATTTATTAAGGAGATTATGCCCCTCGCTTGTCATATTTCTCAAACTAACATTGCTCTTGTGTGTTGCCCGTTTGCCGTGCGACTCCACTTTTTTTTTCTTCTTTCTTTCTGTCCTGTTGCTGATCTTTTTTTGTCCTAATTTAATTATTCGTGTATGCTCCGTAAATTGTTCAATAAGAAAATTTAAGAGAAACAAGTAATATATAAAAAAAAAATTTTTTTAAGTCAATTCCTATTTTTTTTTTTTTTTTTTCACGATATTGCAGAAAGTCCCTTATAAATAATTTTCATTCATTTTTTTAAGTTTATCTGGCGCCATCTATATGCAATTTAAATCTAAAAAAAAACTAAAATTAATTAATTAAATTTCATGAATGAATTAATATTTGAAAAAAAAACGAATTAACATCAAGTATCATCCACTACAAGTTCAAAAAAAATGTATTTAAACTTGAGTGGGTGAATAAAAAGTATTTTAATGAACGATTGCAAATTTGAATAAGATATACATAGGGAGCGTGTGAGCTAATAGAAGGAATTGAAAAAAAGAATTTTGAAAATTACTGGAATGTGTTTTTTAGTGGAAAAAAATTTTAAATATTTTCAATTCTTTTTTATGTGGCGCCCGCAAAACGTTATAGAAGATCATGATACTTTTTTTTTCTATGTGTGTCATTCTATGCTTCAGTCCATGAAAACGCTCTGCTTGTTGAGCAAATCTACATTGAGAATATGACTGTTAGTTAACACCAAGTCTCTGATTCGAAAATGCATTTCCATGATACCAAAACAACTGATACCAGTTCACATCTCCCACCAACCCAAGAAAATTAAGGGGAAAAAAAAAGAAATTTGGAAATTACTGCAATGTGCTTTTTAGTGGAAAAAAAATTATAATATTTCCAATTCTTTTTTGTAAGGTGCACAAAACATTATAGAAAATCATGATGCCTTTTTTTCATGTGTATGTCATTCTATGCTTCAGTCCATGAAAACGCTATGTTTGTTGAGCACTTTGCATTGATAATATGATTGTTCGTTAACGCTGGTCTCTGATTCGAAAAATCAACCCCATGATACTAGAACAGCTGATACCAGTTCTTATCTTCCACCAACCCAAGAAATTTAAGGGGGTAAATTACTACAATGGGCTTTATAGGGAAAAAAATTGTAAATATTTTCAATTTTCTGTGTGTGTGTGGCGCCAGCAAAACGTTATAGAAGATCATGATACTTTTTTTTTTCTGTATGTGGCATTCTATGTTGCAGTCCATGAAAACGTATGTTTTGTTGAGCCCTTTGCATGGAGAATATGACTGTTAGTTAACACTGGTCTCTGATTCGTAAAAACTTTATAATGATAAGATTGATGATACCAGTTCGCATCTCCCACCAATCCTTTCAAATTCTGACTTAACTGGCCTTGAAGAAGAGCCAGACATTGAAACATAACAAATATATGAAATTAAAAAAAAAAAATTAATACAATAAGAAATCAAAAGTATATCATTAATTTTTACTTAGTGTTTTCTTTGTGTATTTTTTGTTTTAATAATAATAGTGGCAATTTAAATATCAAAGCAAAACCTGTTCTTAAAAAAAACTAGTGTCTACTATGGCCCCACAGCCAGTATCTTTTAATCTAATTCAATTATAAAATGCGTTTTTTATTCTGGAAGTTATTTTTAAAATGGCAGATATGATATAGATTAAATGTTTAATATCAGATTGGTGTGTTTTTACACATTAAAAGAGTAAAATATATCAATTTACCATTCTCAACACCATAGTCTTTTTGTAAGTCACAGATTGTGTAAATTAAGAATCGTATTTGCTTTGTATTTTTACTATGAGAAGACTTATAAGAATGCAAAACTCTTTAATTTGTGTAAAGGACTATTGTGTATTTACGAGGCGTAGTATTCACCTTATAAAATTACAGTAGAGTTTCGTGCTAAATAATTATATATCAAATCCTCTACTGGTTGGTTGGCTAATTTCAGCGTCACTTCTTGGTTAGTTATTTTAGCTGAAATAGAGATGAAGCATCATATGTGTTTTCTTTTTAGGCGATAAGCTTTAGTCGCTATTGTTTTGTTACGCTTCTGAAGCAAATTAGTGATTAGTAAAGAGTTAGGAACCGTAAATTTACAAATTAAAACGTCAACGTATTACTTTTCCGATAAATAATTAATAATTTCCAAACCGATGAGAAAGTTATTCTTTAACGATTCGTTGGTTTTGGAACTGGAGGAAAGAAAGAAAAAAAAAATTGACAAATCGTCGTGGATTAGTTATATAAAAATAATTACTTGCTGAAGGCTTCCAATAAAATATTCAAAAAACTTGGTTTAAAAATTTTTCAGCAAATGGCAGTTAAATCCCGTAGGCCGTTGACGCTGCCATTTGATTGCTTTAAATTAAGTTTCTATACTTTTGTCATAACGTTTTGATACGGTTTGCTAATTTAAATACCTCAGGGTAGGTTAGGGTCCTCGTTCAATATTCATAACCAGCCAATATCTGAAGAACAGCTACATCAAATAGCATGAATTATAAATGCGTACCACTTGACTGTAAATGTGCAAGAAAATGTCGGAATTAAAAATTCCAACTTCAGAAAAGTTTGTGTGGAAAATAACAAATCGCTCTTAAATAACCTCACGAGCGTCTCTTGTTACTACTGTTCTTCCCCGGCTTATTAATAGGTTATTGCTAATTAATTATTTATTAATACCCAGGGTGATGCGCGAGAATAACTGTAACTGCAAAGCGCGATTTATTATTAATTTTAATTATGAAGCTCTTTTGTTACAGCAAGCATCCGTTGCGGGATTATTATGCCTTCGTTTGAGGAGAAAAAGAGGGAATATATCGTGTTACAGGCATTTCCGATAAATAAATGACCGCATTTTAACTTTTATCGCTCTTATTAAATATTTCTAACCGGCGTAAAACTTTTCTCTCTCCAAGAAACGTAATTAGTACGTTAATGAAGAGAAAATTAATTTTTCAAACTAATTAAAGTCAGCCCTGAGTTTTCGACGTTTCCCCCCTTTCTTGTAAGGTAACCGTCACTGAAATTTTTGAGTTCTTCTGCGCAATGGCCTGGCATTGTGCTTTTCCTTGGCGAAAGCGTTCCAGGGAGACGGTATTGTTTTGAGAAGCTATGGCTTTTAGCACCATGTGGCGCTCGCAAAACGATGTTCGTCAATTAGTTTGCGCCTCGCGTGTCAAAGCGTGCGCCTCGAGAGGTGCAATGCAACATTTTTGTTGTTTGTCAGGCCTCTGGTGGTCAGGAGGTTTGAACCTTTTCAAGTTAGAAAAAAAACCAGCCCGTCATGGATTCTGATTGTTTAAAACAGCGGGTTTTCAAACTGGTGCTTAAAAATGGTGTTTGCATTCGAACAAAAGGATTCTGTTGACCTCAAATGGGTCGTAATGAGTTGAGTGACGGGGAATACGGTGGTGCTCCTGAATTTCTTAGCTACTCATTTTGCTGGATAATTGTTGATTGTCAGGGGTTAAGTGTTTCAAAGTGGAAATCGCTTTCCGAATCATGCACAATTTTTGAAAGTCGCCTTTTCTTTTAACTGTTTTTCTTTTCCTTAAAAGTAATTTTAAATATTTAGTTTTAAAAGTACGATACTGGAAAAATGCAAAGAGTTTTCGGGATCTGTTCTTCAGTTTAACTCGATTTGCGTAATTTGCTTGTCAGACCACTTATTAAAAGTATTTTTTGAACTAATTGTTTTAACATGGGTGACTGTAGATGGAAAATTGCAATATTCAACGATGTTTGATGCCTAGAAAATTTAATTGTATTAACAATGTGTGTAGTTGCAATTGTAATTCTTAATTCTGGAATTATAATAAAAGAAACATTAGCGTTATATTTCATAAATTGAGATAGTTGTCTCAGATAGTTTAACTTATTTGACAATTTACCCATATTCAGTGATTTTTTTCCCCCCTAATAATAAATTAATGAATAATCTTATAAAAAAAGCCCATAAATTGAAAATAGATAGAATTGTCTTGTCAACGCATTGCTAAATCGTTTAATTTTCTTTTAACTTCCTTTACATAATCAATGAACTGAAATACTTCAGATTATATACATTTGTTACATAAATTACACCATTCTTTCTTCCACTTCCCCAACAATTTCCATGCTGTGATCTAACCCCCTCAGAATCTATAGGGGGAGACTGGCCAGACTAGACCATTGTTTTATTCTTCAAAAAAAGACAATTATTTATTTTGTGCGTCCCCTTTTTTAATTCCCTTTTGTTCGCGGGCATTTTACGGCCTTATCTGTAATTTCCACAACAGGGTCCTTTCCCGTTTTTGCGTTGTCGCTTTGACACCGGAATAATGATGTAATCCGATTATGATGATCGCGAATGCATTGTCTTGTCCGTAATTGGGCCAATCCGCCGATAGCATTTCACATCACTGGTCTGAATCACTGCTGCGGTGATTAATAATATCGCTTGATGGGAGCTTCACCCGCCAATCCATCTTACTGTGCCAGGGAAGATTGTCTTAAATGCTTACTTCCTTGTGTGCAAAGGAACGTCTGTTTCCAATGATGTGGTCTGGTACTTCACATGTGCACTAATTTCGTGTATCTGTCATAATTGTCAATGTTATTATTTATGTCTTACAGCATTCAGAGAATCATTGTCAGAATAAAATGTATCAATCTTCTAAATAACCGAAGACCTTAACTCATAAGCTTGTATTTTATCTTTTTTTTATAACATTCACAGAGCATAAAAATCCACTAATGCTTTGTAATATAATATATAATGCTGTTCATAGTTATTATTTATTTGTCTTACAACATTCAAACAACCAAGCAGAATTATTGGAATAAAAGGAATTAAGCTTCTAAATAACCAAAGACGTTAACTCATAAGCTTGTATTTTATATAATATCCCACAAAATATAAAAATCAGCTAATGCTTTGTAATATTGTTTGTGCATAACTCCACTATGTATTTTTATGCAATGCAGTAATAAAAAAATAATGATATCATAATTGTCAATGCTATTATTTATTTGTCTTGCAGCATTTAAACAACCAAGCAGAATTATCAGATTAAAAGGAAATAAGCTTCTAAATAACCGAAGTCGTTAACTCATAATCTCGAATTTTATATAACATCCACAGAGCATAAAAATCTGCTAATTCTTTACAATATAATATATAATGTTTTGTAATATTGTTTGCACAGAACTCTACTATAAATATCTATGTAATGCAACTATCAAGATAATAATGTCATAATTGTCATTGTTATTGTCAATTGACTTACAGCAATCAAACAACCATTATCAAAATAAAATGAAACAAGCTCCTAAATAACCAAAGACCATAACTCATAAGCTTGTATTTGATCTTCTTTTATAACATCCAATTAGTATAAAAATCAACTAATGCTTTGCAATATAATAATACTTAATGCTTCGTAATATAATAATATTTAATGCTTCGTAATATAATAATATTTAGTGCTTTATAACATTGTTTGCACAAAACTCCACTATGCGTATGTATGCAATGCAATAATCAATAGACAATGAGTGTTTAATACATTAACTCTATACACTCTCTCTCACTATGTGAACACTATGCAACTTAGTACGAAATTAATACTTTGTGAGAAGATTAGGTTAAAGCCTTTACATAGTAGGCACTAAACGATAATGTAACTAACATATTTATGATTTATTATGTATAAGAGTATAGAAACTTAGCATGCTAGTAACTTAGCGTTTAGGCCAAACATTAGCAAAGCATAGCAGATTTTGTCTATGAATATTTAGTAATATAGTTTCCCTATATTATATAAAACTACATTATGCATATCGTCTATAGTCTAAATTTTGCATTGTCTAATTTGATAGGCAATAAATACTTTATAACTTGTTCTCGAAATTTCGATTCGTTTATTAAGCTTTACAGAAAACGCAAGGTTCTATTAATACTTTTTTTTCCTTGCAATTACATTCATTTCCTGCGATCTTTTAAGTTGAAATCATGAACAATATTTTGGACAAAATGAATTGTCACTGAAGGTAAATTATTTTATTATGGAAAATTGAAAGCATTTCTTTCTAAGTATTTCTTTCTTAATTATTTCCTTATATTCTTAAATTGTATGACAACTTTTCTTTTTATAAATCTATTATTTGAAGATTATAAGTTTTACGTTTATGATTGCTTTTAGTGAAATTTAAATATCAGGAAATAGTTTTCAGTAAATTATATATTATTATGAATTCATTTGGGGTACTTTTCCTAGACAAAATGGTATAAGTGACGTTTTGCTCCATAATCTTTTTTTCTGTTTTATAATTTTAAAATATCTGTGTCATTCTGTAAAATTCTATTTCATCATTGTATAATGATCATTCCGTCCATATCTTCTTCATTTTGCTAAAAACCCATAATCCCTATCATAAAGGATGCACAGACTTTCCAAGGCAAAAAGTCACTTAGATTTTACAGAGGAGTTGTCCCCCACCCAAAAGATCAATTATATTTTATGTACATCATGTATCGTTTAAAATACAATTAATAAAAAATAAAAGAATTCATTGGATTGCATTAATTTATGTATTTAATATTTAAATAAATTAAAATTTTAATCGATTGAAAAGTTTCTGTTTAGGTAAAAAAAAAAAAATTTTTATGGTATATGTTGCGTCGAGGATATTTCGCATTTAAATTTATTCATTATCAATATTATGTTTAAATTATCTCTGCAATGGTAGTTTGTTTTTATTTATTTTACTTGTTCTTACGTTTTACATGACAAAGAGTTTGAATTATAAGGATTCGGGTGTATTTTTGGTTATAGGTGGGGGGGAAAAAAATGTTAAATTCATTTTACAACGGTTGAATATTTGTACAACATAAGGTCATTTGGCTTATATTACTATACACTTTTCACCAAACATAATTTTGAAGTGCATGGAATTTTCTTTAAAGTTCAATAGCAATTTTAAAAAATAACACTTAGGGGATGTATTGAAATTAACACATGCTAAGTCATGTCGCTGTTTGAATCTCCTTCATATATATTCTTTACCATGTTTGAACTATTTATAAGTTAAAGCAGATGGGCTGTTGGCTGAACTTTTCCAGGGCTTCTCCAATATTATGCCCCTGAAAATATTTCCGGAAGGCATTACTTTATCTCGCCGTTCTAGAAGACATATACTGCCTCTTTCTTATATTTGAAGAAATCTTCGTCTCGTCAAGATTATTTTTTCTTTGACGAACTGAAACTGGATTTCTTCAAATTTTCTGGGCCTGGTTTAAAAATATGCTAAACTAAGTCAGGCGGATTCTGACACTTAACATGCTGGAAATGTTTGCATGATATAGTCATAACAGAAAATTATTTGCAGAGGGATTTTATTTGAAAGAGGTTGGAAATTCAACTATGGGGCAATCTATAATCTCTATTTTCATACTTGGAAAGTATGGTTTCGCATATGAATTAACATAGCACATTGAAGTGTATCTTGAACAAAAAGCTTAATTGAATTGAAAAAGAAGGAACGAGAGAAATTCATTTGAAGGAAGATCATATACTGCCTTGTTATAGCGAATCACAACCCCATGTGGAAAATACTTTCTTGTATAACTCATTGAAGTATATCTTGAACAAAAAGCTATGCTGAATTGAAATGAAGAAATGAGAGAAATTCATCCATAAGAAGCTCATATATTGCCTTGCTATAGCTACAAGGCAGTACATGATCTTCATGTGGAAAATAACTCGCATACATTGCCTTGCAACCTCGTGTGGAAAATGCGATCTCGCATATAACATCCGTTTCACCCGGAACTAGCATCATAGCCCTTTGAAGTGTATCTTGAGCAAATTAAACAAAAAGTTATGCTGAACTGAAAATAAGGAATGAGAGAAATTCATTTATAGGAAGATCATATACTGCCTTGTTATAGCGAATCGTAACTCCATGTGGGAAATATAGTACGATCTCTCGTAGTATGACATCTGTTTCATCCGGAATAAGTATAGCCCTTTGAAGTGTATCTTGAACCAAAAGCTATGGTGAATTGAAAAGTGGAAAATCCGATCTCGCCTATAACATCCCGAACTAGTATAGCCCTTTGAAGTGTATCTTGAACAAAAAACTATGCTAAATCTTTTATAGGAATCATTATCACTGAAAATCATTTATAGGAAGATCACACACTGCCTTGTTATAGAGAGCCTCATGTGGAAAACACGATCTCGCATAGAGCATCCGCTTCAGCGAGAATTTGGAATGGAACTGTTTGCATGAAACCGATGGAAGATCCAGAGCAAAAAGCCGTGGTGTGTGTAGAGAAAGGGGGGTTGATTGAAAAGAGCGAGAAATTCATTTATCGGAAAAATCGGGGATCTCCCACCAATAACGATCCGCCCCGAGAGCGGACCCCACTTGACCCTTCCCCTCCGGCAAAGTTATGAACAAAAGCATCCAACTCGAAGTAAAGTGATGAACGGAGCTCTTTGCGTCTATTTATTTTTCCATCTTTATATGGAGGCGATGATGCGTAAGCGAGGGAAAACTCGAGGAATAAACAAGAAGAAAAGGGCACCCCGCATTATAATTATTAGATTTCGCCGGCGTCTAGAATACTGGAGGACGCACGCTTTTAAGGAAAATTAACGGTACCTCGGTCCTCGGTGCGAAATTATAATTCACTCGGAATATTTTAGCGAATTTATTATTTTCTTCACTCTTCGTTTGGGTGTAATTAAGGAATGGCCATAAATTAAAAGGTGATTACGATTATGCGGTTATGCGGGGGCTTAATTTCGTCGGGGTCACACACACACACACACACTGCCTGCTCCCTCTCCCTTCAAAGAGATGAAAATAATAATAAATCGAGAGAGAGAGAGAGAGAATATTTTCCGAGTAATGTTTTCCTCGGCTAAAATTTTGCCAGAGAATGCTGAGGTTATAGGCCTCGGATTTCTCAAAATTAATCCGGCATTTTTCTCTCGGGAGAATTTGAACACCAGCTTAATTGCAGGAATTTGCATAGCATTCTTCAAGACAGTTGAGTTTTTCCCTCCCCCAATGGACTTCCGATGAGCGGTTAATGGACAACCTCTGATTCCACATTCATGAAATTGTGACGGAAGAAAAACATCAGATTTTTTTTTTACTGAAAGAAATGTTTTTTTAAAAATTGAAAATTTTTTTTTTTTTTTTTTTTTTTTTTTTTTTTAACGTGGATATATTTTACAGAGTGTTACATAATGCTAGAAAATAATTTTCGAATCAATTTAATCTCAATTCAACCGAGATTGCATTATGCCACACTTTAATTAATTCGAATGTCTATGCCGGCCGAGTCTCCTACCTACTATGATCTTATGGCTAACTGTAAGCGCTCTGGCCTTTGATCAAACAAAATACCACATACTTCAGGTTTGAATCCTGGCAGGTGGCATGGATGTTTGTGGTTCGGAATCCTGCAGGTCGTCTAATTAGCCTAAAGTATGCAAAAAATGACCGTAGAGCGACAAACAAAACCTACCATTCAAAGGCGGCCTGATGACCAGTTGGCTAAATCTCTGGCCTTTGGCACCATAGCTTCAGGTTCATGAATGTTTGTTAGTGGTTCGGAATCCACGTTAAAGTGTAGGTCCCAGACCTACAGTTAGCCGACAGTGTACACAAAATGACCTGTAGACTGAAAAACCAAACCTACCATTCAGGATTTGAATTGGCTGATGCTTCACGATGTGAATTTTAGGATTTAGTAGCGTGAACCCATCTTTATTGTCTTAGTCTTCGAAATTGTGACTGTGACTCACTCCACTTACTTAATGCGGACTGATGGCTAGTTGACTAGCGCTCTGACCTTTTTTACCACAATCTTCAGGTTTGAATTCTGGCGGTGGCATATATGTTTGTCCGTGGTTCTGAATCCCCATGAAACTGTAGCTCCCGGTCTAATTAGCCTACAGAATGCACAAAATGATCGTAGAGCAACAAAACAAACCCCTATCGTAATAGTACATGTGTGCTATATGGCATATACAACCACTTGACGATATAATTCTTAAGGCTTTTTTTACCAATGAATCAGATTTCAAAAAAGTAAGTCCAGTTTTAAATTCGTTATAGTGAAAATAGAAATTATTGAATCATGAAACCCTGTGAAAAAGTAACAATAAAACTTTAATAGAGGTTTTTTCTTGGCATTTTCTCCACTAATCTTATAATTCTAAGAATGAGGGATACAGGTCAGCGTTAAACACTATGCATGATGATATACTTTTACGTCATTACACTGTTACAGAACAAAACGGCAACTTTCCTCTTCTCTTTTAAAAAGCAGCATTAATTTGCAAATAACTATAATCATGAATAGGAAAAGTTAAAATAAAAGAATGATACATTTCCTCTTTTTTAGATAAAAAACACATTCAATTTCCGAGTCAGACATGGGTGACTTTTAAACGACTTTAGAAACCTTTGGAAATCTTTAGAAACATTTGGAACTTTTCTTAGAATTTCAAACACATTTAGTCACTATGTAATTTTTTGTTTCATAGTTTTCTTGAAACTATTTACAAATTTTAGCAGTGATTTAGAAACAAAATTAAAGTATTTTTAGTAAAAGGGGAAAAATATTTTAAGTAAAAGTAGGTAAATTTTTTTTTTCTGTAACCCTATTCTAACAAGAATAATAAATAGAACATAGATTTAAATTGAAGGAAAAATGATAAATTATGTAATGAAACGAATTCCAATTTTATTTTTTTAACTGAAAGTTTGTGTGTTGGTTTATTAATAACAATTATCTCAAAAGAAATTGTTCAATTAGTTACCAATTTGCCCTTTTTGACATTTTGACTTTATTTAATTTTTCCGTTTTCTAATATTGAAGCTTTCTAAGAATCATTCATTTGTAAGAATCATAAACATTTTGTCACTTCTAAACTGCAAGAATGTAGGATTCAAGGTTTAATGCTGGTTTTAGGATTATGGTAGAAAGCTTGCAGAAATGTGAGATTTTATTTACGCAATGAATTGCATTATAAACATCATAGTTTTGTAAAATGAGTATATCATATAATTATGGCAAAGAATCTCATATCAACAATATGAGTGAAATTATCTGAGTTTCATCAATTGAAGCAAAAGAATTTCAAGTCTGAAAATTCTCTGTAAAGATATCAATACACCTCATCATCCTACTAAATAATTTTGATCCACAGAAATGGTATTCGTCATTATTTAGAGGCTTACCAAATCAGCATTATCATGAAATGCGTAGCCGCTATTATGGCTACGCATTTCATGATAATGCTGATTTGGTCATCATAGCAGCCTGATAATGCCGTCATAGCGGCCTGATGGCTAGTGGCTAGCGCTCTGGCCTTTGGTACCACAGGCTTCAGTACCACAGCATTCAAATACTGGCGATGTCATGGATGTATGTTAGTGGTTCGGAATCCCCTTTAAACTGTAGATTCCAGTCTGTTTAGCCATCGTGTGCACAAAATTACCGCAGAGCGACCAACCAAACTACCAAACATGAACTGCGCTACAAATGTGTATGTACATATACAGTGAGGTGGTTGCACAGAATTACATAAGACTTGAACATTTCGATGATACAGTCTTTGGACAAGTTTCTGGAATGAAGATTCGTTGTTCATTTAGCATTGAAAAAGGTGAAATATTTCCAAAAGCTAATCTACCATTGCTCACCTTTCTTCTGAACACTGATTAAATTTCGATGCGAGCGAAAATCTACCAAAAGAAAAATTTTAATTAACAGCCTTCGGATAAGGAGGTAAACAACAACACATAAACCAAAAATTAAAATAAATAAAAAAAAATTCCCACCCTTTTATTAGATTTGAAAAGTCATAAGTCTTTTCTGCATGCAGTGAGCCACTTGGTTAAGCAAAATTAATGGTTTCAGTCTGCAAGCAAATTAAGTTTTACCGAATATTTGGAGGAATTAATTTTGCCTCCGCTAAATGCTGCTTAGCATAAATTATAAATCAAACTTTTCCCTCTCCAGACGCTGCTCTTCCGAGTCTCAATGCAATACTTTTCAAGATTTCGCATCTTCATCAGAATTCCTCATCTGCGGCAGATAGGGGGGATGCGTAATTAAGGGGTTTAAAATCAAGATATTTCGGGTGGCTTTGGAGGTGAAAATCATTCAATATTTAATATGGTCAATGCGTAAAGGGAGATATCATTGAAGAATTAATGTAAATTGAGCACTTTTTTTTTTGTGCCATTGGTTTTTCGCATTAAGATAAATGCAATTTAAGGGATTTAAACATTAAAACGTATGATGTTTAATTATTAATAACGTGTTCAAAATCAAAACTTTTCAAATAAATTTTTACTGAAATTGAGGTCATTAATTTGTGTTACATTGAATATATATGAACTATTTTTAAGAAATAATATCTTTTTGGTATCTCTAATAGTATAACATTGGGTTTTATACTTGTAAAAAACATACATGTTTAACAAAAAAATTTTTTTTTTATGTAAACGTAAAATGAATCATATTTATTTTAACGTGACATATACATTTGAGTTATTGCTCTAGTAATTTCCCATTGAACTCCTTTTGAGTTAAGGTGGATTTATATCAAATATTAAAAATTCACGTCTTGGTACGTTATCCAATTGAAAGCATAAGAGGGCAAAGAGATCAGATTTCTGATTGGCTCGCTTGTTTTACTACGTAAGAAATTTTAGCATGGAAATCCACCTTAACTTCGTCAATAGAATCGTTGTAATATTCCAATCATTCCAAGTAAAGTATAATCGACGTGGAGTTTCAAGGGCATGTATTTTAATGGGATATATCAACATAGTCATTATAAAATTATTACATAAATGTATATTAAAATGAATTATAATGGATATTAATTTATTAAAAAAATTGTTTGAAGATATCTTTGTGATTTTGAAGATAAAATTTAACGTTTACTAATATATAATTATATCTCAATCAATTGAAATTTCTATGAAATTATTTTATCACGTGAGATCGTTTTGATAAAATAGATACTGTTTATTAAAATGATTCAAATTATTGAAAAAAAGTTTTTCAATGATTATGAATATAACAAAGACTGTATCATTTAGCATAATGTTACGAAAAATATTTTAATAATGCAAAGTAAACTAGTTCATTAATTTTTCTTATCGATTCTAGAAATATTTTGATTTTATCACCTACAATTTAATTTATTTGCATGTATAAAGGAGGCTGATGGAAATGACATTGAAGACGCTAACATTAATTGAAAATTATTTTGTATTTTTTATGTTTACATTACATTGCTAATAATTTTCAGAATTTACAGAAAATCTTGAAAAGTTACTTACGAGTGTTTTTGTTTTTTAAAATCAGTAAAATTTTATTTTATGTAACTGAACTCTTTCAAAATTTCGTATAAATATTAATTTGTTCAAATTTTCAGAATGATTTAATTTATTAGATTTATGTTACTTAAAATTATTTTAATAGGAGAAATATGTATACGTATGTTTTCAGAACAGAATTAAAAGAACTTTGCATAAATATTAATAGCGTATTTTTTTTTTGTGTGTGTGTGTGTGTGTGTGTGTGTGTACAAGTCTATTATAATATGTGTATATGATAGTTATTATATGTCATTAAAACCAACGATATGTACTAAATTAATTTTAGAAATAAAATAATTAATGTTATTTAAAAATTATCTTCTAATACACACATATAGTTCAATTTATTTTTCTCGTATATTGTTGAACATAAATAAATAATCGTTTGTGTGAAAAGAAGAAAATTTATAAAAGTTTATTATACATCACAAGAAATTGTTAATTTGCCGTATTTGTTTATTTTTATTATCAAATTTTAATAGTGTCAAGCAAATCACATTCTTAAATTGGTGAAATAATACTATTTTTCTGTTATTTAAACATATTAAGTAAACACACGGGTTACTGTTTCTTATCAGAAGTGCAACGATCTTTATTTCTAATTAATTTAGATTAAACTCGTTTTGTTAGCAGTAAAATAGTGCATCAGATTTGAACTAGCAAGCGTCTTTTTAAGGCACCCCCTTAATAATACAGCACTGTTTCCTCGATGCGAAAACTCCCCACATGTGAGAACAACACGTTTCGAAATATTCGTAGTCCGCGGCGCTTTCTCCATTGCGTCACCGATCGAACAACCATTGGCCGGGAGTCGAGTAGCGTCTCCCGTTACCATAGCAACTCTTTCTCACAACCATTCCATCCCAATCCCTCACTTGCACTACACTTTTCTTATTCCCTTTCCTTTTTTCTTTCTTTTTTTTTTAGTCCAATCCCGAAGCGGCGGAGGCGCAACATCCATCTCTGCAACATCCACCACAACCACCACCGCAACAGGATCATCCTGGGGACGAGTCCGAGTACGAATCCGAAGGAGACGGAGACCTGTCCGACGACCACACTATGAACCAGCACCACTTGTCCGACACTACGGAGCAGGAGGCGATCATCGCCCGGATCAAACAGCGTCAGGAGATGGAGGACCGCTACAGGATGGCGATGCGGGATGAGTTGCGCTACTCGCCGGACCCCAACCGCGCGGGGAACGGCAACAGCAAGTCGGGGACTCCGTCGCCCGACGCGTCGGGGCAGCAGTACCTGTATGCGGCTAACCATCCCTTCAGCGCCACTTTTTTTAATCCATCGCACATGGCTGCGGCTCAGGCGGCTGTGGCCATGGCCACTGGTCGCCACCTCACCCCGGCACCCCTCAGTGGAGGATCCTCTTCTCACGGATCGGAGACCCCCCCGAACAATGGAATCGGAGGAGCAGCCTCACCCAAAGGAGCTGCAGGAGAAACTGACCAGTCCAAGTACACCTTCGAAGAACAATTCAAACAGGTGAGGACCCTATTTCAACATGTTTAATATAGCATAGTTCACATTTACAAAAAGATTTGCCATGGGAAAAATTGTTTTATTTAAATACTATGACTAAGATTAATCAATAAAAGATTAAGATAATCAATAGTTTTTTTTTTTTTTTTTTTTTTAAGTATTTAATAGTAGACTATTTCACGGGGGGAAAAAAAGGACAACTTTTAGTGGTTTTTACTAATAGCTTCTTCAGAAGTGGAATTTTTTCCCGCTTACATTACGTTTACATCAACTAAACATTTAAATATACATACAAAAAATGTTCTGTATATGTAATGGTTGAAGGTTAGTTGCAAATTATGAATGAAAGGATTTTATACCCTTAAGGCTAACCAATTCAGTGCTTTTTTTTTTTCTCTCTAATGTAGCGAATTTGCCTTGTACCATTCTTACCATAGTCTTGTACCATCTACTTATGAATGTTAAATATAGAATATTCGTTTTCAAAAGATTTGCCATGGGAAAAATTGCTTTACTTAAACAAACAAAAATACTAATGTAAACAGTTGTGTTTTTCTTTATATATCCTTTAAGAAAACACAACTTTTAGTTGTTTTTACTAATAGTCTTTTCAGATGTGCAATGTCTTTCCCGCTTACATTACGTTTACATGATCATCCTCAACAACATCAAAACAATTTAAATATACATACAAAAAATCTGTATATGGTGCTGTTGAAGGTTAGATGCAAATGATGAGTGAAAGGATTTTATACCCTAAAGGCTAAACAATTCAGTGCTTTTTTTTTTCTCTAATGTAGCGAATTTGCCTTGTACTATTACCTACTTATTTATGTTTGATATAGCATATTCATTTTCAAAAGATTTGCCATGGAAAAATAATTATTTTTAAGCAAAAAGACTAAGGTAATCAACAGTTTTTTTAAAAGGGTATTTAATATTAGAAATGAAAGCAAACTATTTTATGGAATGAGAAAAAGAAAATACCACTTTTAGTTGTTTTTACTGATAGTATCTTCGAGGTGGAATTTTTTCCGTATACATTACGTTTACATCATCATCAACAACAAAAGCAACAAAAAAACATTTAAATATACACACAAAAAAAATTTCTGTTTATGTAATTGTTGAAGGTTAGATGCAAATGATGAATGAAAATATTTTGTACCCTAAAGGCTAACCAATTCAGTGCTTTTTTTTTTTTTTTTTTTTTTTTTTTTTCCTAATGTAGCGAATTTGCCTTGTACAATTTTTATTCTGACGTCTAGATGAATTTTTTTTTTCTTTCTTTTAAAGAATACTAAGAATAAATGTCACATGCAAATCATTGTAGAGATATTTATAATTGTTAATTCTCCTATAAATTTAATTATTTTCTTCGATTTGAATAATTTTAATTGATAAAACAATCTAAACACGTCCATTTGTGTAAATATGCCTGGAAAAGAAAATATGTAAACATTTTGTAAAAAACAAACTTCATTCTATGGGGAAATGCTCCGGGTTCAATGCTAAGTTATTCTAGTGTTTTTCCTCGATCAAGATTTCGCTTAGAAGAATTTTTTTGTCTATTGGAAAAGTATGTCCAACATTTTACACCTTGAATCCTAAGAGAATAACTAGTTTAAAATAAGCGAAAATAGTTCATCTTTTTCCTTGTGTATTTTTCTGTCTCTAAGTATTATTATGTAATATTAAAAAAAAAATTAAAGTAATAAGATTGATTATTAAAATTAAGTGATAAGGAAAAATATTCTGTTTCTCAGTTTAATGTAGAAAAAAGTTAAAAATATTTTTTTCTCCTGTTATATCACTAAGCATCTGAAAAGCTTTATGAATTTTTCTATTGGCATTTTCATCAGTAATACTTTATATTTTTTAGGGATTATTTTCAAGTTTTTTAGAGCCATTTGTTTATTATTAATCAAAGAAAGATAACATTTGTTATAGTTATTTTATATCTTAATCGTTTTTGTTATTCATTTATTTTATTCAAAATTGGGATTTTTTTTTTTTTATTATTATTATTAATGTTTTCTTCAGGAAAAAAAAAAAAATTCTATTCAGTGAGAAAATTTTTCGCAAAGATTTAATCTATATATTTTATAATAAATTATATAGCATTAATATTTTTTTTTTATTTTAAATTTTTTTATGTGTTCTTTAGATAATGAGTTTAAAGAAAAACATTTCGGGGTGGGGGGGGCATTAACCAATTTATTTCCTATATTGAATGGTGTTAGGATTTCTTAACCTTTACTTACTCAGTCTTTTAAGAAATCTTAATGGCAATCTTAAAATCGGCAAGATAAAAAAAGCTAAAGAAAAAGTTTTAAATTCATTTTGCGACGATGGTAGAAATAAAGTAACTGATTGCTCAAAATTGCAACCTTTTTTTGATGAGCTTGGAAGCACTTATACAAGTCACCCGACCAGTTTGTTATAAGGCTACTGTGTTCAGCACTGGCCCTACGCTTCGTTGAATAGCAGGGACTACGCTCATCTACAAGACGGAACCAATAAGCTGCACGAATTACTGCAGCCGAATGTCAAGCTGAAAACTGAATAAAGCTGAGAAAGCTTCTATTTTTTTCTACAGTCGTGTCATTTTTGGGCAAAAAGAAAGGAAGCTAAAGCTTATTTTGTCAAACATTTAAGCTCTATAAAGTATTCCCCCATCCCCACCTTCTGCTGATAGTTTTGATGCATTTCGTTTATTTGCTTTTGTATGAGGATATAAAAGCGTGCTTGCTTCGAATAGCCGCAAGCGTGTTTTACCACTCTTATTATTATTTATTTTCCCTTGAGAAAAATAATTGGTCTATTACGTCTGTCGTAGATAATTTTGTAGACATTTTAAATAATGCATTTCCGTGAAAGAAATGCTTCTTGAATTGCAAGCCCTGCTGTTGCTTGGTAAGACTGTTACGAGCTACTGTGGCGTCAAAGAAGACCACTTATTTTTTCATTGAAAATTAGTGTTCCAATTGCCTATGGAATGCGGCGTTGTTCTTCTTTTATTGTGTTCTTCTTCTAGTACTGGTAAAATAGGTTTTTAAGTAGAAAAAAAAGAAATACTTAATTTTATCAAATTATTATTTTTAATGTTCTTTAACTGCGAGGCTTTAACGGAATGAGGAAAATATAGTTATAGAATAAATAAATTTACAAAGTTTATTATCAAGTGATTTTCCAAATGGAAGTATCAAAAGAATAAAAAGAATAAATTTAGTAATGTCATTTAAGAAGTTGTAAAAAATTTTAACTGTTGAAGGAATTGTAATAATAATGTTTAATAGTACATTTTAAAATTTACCTAAATTAAATATTTTAAGATTTTTTTCTTCCTTGTAATAAATATTTAAGAAAGAAATAATGCAGTAAGAAATATTTTATTGAATTTTTTTTTACTTTTCCTCTGTACATAAATGTTTTCAAATTTATTTAAAAGCAATACTAATATATAAATTGCTCGTTAATTTCTAAAGATAAAGGAACGATAAAGGGAAATTTTGTACCAAATTCATTTTTAAAGTATCTAAAAATTTAGAAAATTATTACTTGTAGAAATCTGTCTACGTCAATGTTATGTAATTTTATTTACATAAAATGTATTGAATTGAATTTACTCAAGGTTTTTCGAAAACTTTTCATTTAATTTCTTTTATTGCTTGTTGTAGTAAAAATAACATACCATTTCAAAGAAGAAAAAAATTAAGGACTGAAATTAACAAAGCAATTCCTTTAGATTTTTGTTATCTTGGAAAACTATTAAAGGAATATAAATTTATAAATTTTTCGTTAATCTCCAAAGAAGGCCTTTTTGTGGAAAAATAAAGTATATGATACAAAAACAACAAATTACATTTTACGATAAAAGAAATTTTGAACCAAATTAATTTTTTTTTAATGTATCAAAGTTATTACTTGTAGAAATCTCAGTACTTCAATATTATTCATTTATTTATTTATTGACAAATAAAATTAACCTAGCCAGACTCTAACGGAATCATAATATCTATTACATGCATATCCAACTATTTACTTTCTTTGTTGCTGATTTTTAAACATTGATACAATCGATAAAAAATTGAAACATGTTCCTCTCTTTTTGTACTGGTATTTTTATTTACATAAAATGTATTGTATTGAATTGAATTAGCAGAAGGTTTTTTGGAAAAATTTTCATTTAATTTCTTTTATTGCTTGTTGTAGTAAAAATAACATACCATTTCAAAGAATAAAAAAAAGTGGACTGAAATTAACAAAGCAATTCCTTTAGATTTTTTAATTTTTATTTTTCCAAATAAAATTAACCAAGGCCAAAATGCAAGAGAATTATGATATCTATTACATGCATTTCCATCTGTTTACTTTCTTTGTTACTGATTTTTAAACATTGATATAATCGATAAAAATTGAAACATGCTGGTTTTTTTCGTACTGGTATTTTTATTTACATAAAATGTATTGTATTGAATTGAATTAGCTGAAGGTTTTTCGAAAAATTTTCATTTAATTTCTTTTATTGCTTGTTGTAGTAAAAATAACATACCATTTCAAAGATAAAAAAAAAAAAAAGTGGACTGAAATTAACAAAGCAATTCCTTTAGATTTTTGTTCTCTTGGAAAACTATTAAAGCAATAACTCCACATTCGTGAGTTCCACATTTTGACTCTTATTCCATTAAGGAAAGTGGCAACGGAGGGAATCATTCGAACGATAATACTTTGATTACGTGTACACAATCAGACATAAAACTACTTTGGCCATTGTGAGAATGCAGCTCCAAGGAAGAAAGGGAAATCCAATTCGAAATATAGGAATGGCGTGCAAATGCATAATTGTCTTCAAGAACCAAAACAATGTAAATGGTCATAATGCTAGTCACAATAAACTATATTTCTACTTGTTTGTGTGCGCGAAGAAATTTGTGTCGTGCACAATTTAATAATGCTTTTTTTATTTTTGGTTCTATTTATTTTTTTTGTTTCATCGCCGCTTTTATTCCATTACGTGCTTAATGACTCTGAAAGCTTGCACTAGAAATCTAAACACGCAAGTTTCTGGGAGCTTTACTTGATCCATTTTGTTTTCATTTCTGTTTGTGTATTAAAGAAGAATGCACTATTTTTTAATCGTTTCTTTCGTTTGATTGTTTTTCGTAACGTTGTTTACAAAAAATTTTATATTCCTCTCTCGTGCATTTTTCTGCCCGTTATTGATGGCTGTGAGGCTTCTGTTGATGGTTCGGCCTTTTTGTCAAACTTAATAATTTTTTGTGTTTTCATTTTTGGGTTGTTCTTTTGTTTCCAATAAAAATGTCCGCTGCTTTAATAGCTTTATGCTGGCAATAATAAATGTGTTTAACACTAAATTATTCGTGTGTGTGCTTTCTTTAGCATTAGATAACATAATTGTAATGTCTTTTTCATTATCAATATTTCAAATTGTAATTGCTTTAACTATTTTTTGTCTTTAGATTGTAGTCATTTAAATTACACATTTCACACTAATGGTTTTAAAATGAAATAAAATTTTTTGTTTTCTTTTGCAAAATGTTTCAGTACTGAACAGAACATTTAGAAGAATAGAATATTACTAGAAAATTAGTAACTGTACAGGACTGAAATTAAAAACATTTTTATCGATATCAGTGCTAGAAAAATCTTTTTTTTTTTTTTTTTTTTTTTTTTTTTTTTTTTAATTTTGTATTTATTAAGTATTTTCAATAACAGAGTATCGAAGTTTTCGATCAATTTCGAATTTTATATACGGAAGTACAAAATACTTTTTAACCCTTTATTGTCTTCATTTTCATGTATTGAAATTTATTCCTGATGGTTTGCAAACATTACTCATTACTGCATAGTTAACTAGAAACGTTTTTCTTTTTCCCTATTGTTTCCTTATTATGTTATTTATATTTTCTGCTTATGTAAAAACAAAGAAATAAAATAACATTAAACATCAGCTGAATATCTTTCTTAAGTATGCGAAAATATGAGCTAATGTTACTGACAGATGTTTTACCCCTTCTGGTATCAAACTACCTCCATTTTATTTTATTTTTGTATTAAATTGTTAAGAGATTTAATTTTTAATCTGAAAGGTGTTTTTTCTTTTGCTGCATTTTTATAAAAGTGAAAACAATTAAATATGTGATTTATTTTCAAAACTTGACAAGTATCTCACGAGATAGAAAATACTCTTTCGTAGTTACCCGGCACAGCCCATAAAAGTACCAAAATATAATAAATTAGAGATGGAGGGAAAAAGGAGAAAAAAAAAAAGTAGCGAGAGAAGTTGTATAAGAAAAAAAAAAATTAGAAAATATCATTTTATACCAGAAGTTTTCAATCAACTGTTTAACTTTCGTGGGCCACATTTGATGAGACATACAACTCACTAAAAATACAGTATACTAATTTAACGATAGTTATTAACAAAAAAATAAATAAATAAAAAATATGATGTTATTAAAAATATAATAACTGAAAATGTAGTAGCATAATAATTTTAATTCTTTCCATCTAGAGTTTATTTAATCATGATAATTAAAATAATAATTTAATGAAGTAGCAATATCACAGAAAATTCATTAACCCGTTAAAGACTTAAATTTTTCTTCCAATTGAAGGAAATAAATATATATATAAAGTTCTAAAATGTTGCAAAAACGTAATGTCAGTTCAAAACGATTACTTTTCCAATAGCAGATATTTTTCAAAGCTGTGCTAATGTAATTAGCATTTTCATGTAGTTATAGTAAAATGGAATAAAATCGTAGCTTTATAAAATTTTCGACTGGTACTGGCATCTATGAGAATAATTCAAAAGAAGAAAAATTGCCTAAAAGAAGGATTAATATTTACTGAAAATTATTATGTAAAAACAAATGTTTTTTTCTCACAATCAGAAAAGATTCTTCTATACTAGTTAGTTAAAAGAGATTTGAAAAATTTATAACAAAAATAGAAAGGAGGGGAAAAAAAAAAGATTATGTAATGTTGCATTTTCGCAATGTCATTCTTAAATGGATTAAGAAAATTTTACTTTTTCATGATGAGCAACATCCTGATGTTGAGTCGCATTTAGACCATAAGCTCAACAGCCCTGATTTATTCTGAGAAATGTAGAACATTATTATTAGTATTCTGAAATTCTTTTTACTCTTTAATAAGAAAAGGCCCATGTTATTAAAAAGGCGTGATTATCTTTCTTGCGTATCTCGTATCTCAACTAGTCTTGTTTGACACACTCTTTTGCAAATACATACACGTGGGGGCATTTGCAAGGCAAATTAATCCACCTGAAGGCATTGCTTCACGCCATTTACACAAGTAATCGACGTACATCATTCTTTCCGAATCTGTTGTCTATCATATTTTGGAATTGAAATTATGCTCGAAATGTGCTATCAGATTAATCTTCTCTCTCATCCTTTCTATTCTTGTCTGCCCTATCATTTGTTAAAAGATCTTTTTCGGTACTTTAGCCTTTCAGTTACACACTGCTACCGATGCATAGTGCAAGGAGCCGTGTGTGAGAAAGTTTGGAGACACGCGAAAAACTGTGTGTCTATATAATTAAAATTCTTCCACCTTTTTTGCTTTTTTTTTTTTTTTTTCGTCATATTTTTAATGCGATTCATTGATTTTTTGACGTATGCTTTTTTTTTAACTGTCAGAAATACTTTTTTTGAATCATTTCTGGAATGGTATCGTCATTTAATCCTTTTGAAATAGTTTGAGAGTTGCTGATTTTTTAGGATGGTTATTTTCCTCCCTGGATTTTTATCGTTGATTATTATACAAATTTATTAGTTATCTTATTTAGTTATGTGGATGCGTGACTGTTATCCGTAAAATCGAAGTTAAAGCTAAGTAGTATTTCCTGTTGTTAATCACTTTAAAACTTTTTTTATTTTGGCTTTGAAAGCTTGATTAAATTTATATATTTCTATTTCGAAAATATTTTCAGTTTGGTGTTTTTAGAAATAATTGTGTGTGTGACGTATATATATATATATATATATATATATATATATATATATATATACTTTTTCCGTTATTTTAATCAATGCTTTTAAAATTAAGATTTTAATGCAAATTAACATTAATCTTAATTTCCCAACAATTTCTGAATATAAGGATTATTACTCTTTTGTAAATAATTGATTATCGACCAATTTTAGTTTCAGTATATATGTTCAATAAGCCATCATCATCATCATCAGTGGAGTAACAGCACAGTGGGACAAAACCTACTGGCAGATTTGGAGACAGGAGATGTTATCTTTTCACGGGATATGGTTGTCAGCCTTACGCGTAACGCTCTACAGTCATGTTAGACCTGGACCTACAGTTTAAAGTGGATTCCGAGCCACTAATCCATGGCAGCGTAACGAAATCTGCGGCACCGAGTGCCAGAATGCTAGTCATTTAGCCATCAGGCCCCCTCAATAAACCATGGACCAAAAAAAAAAAAAAAAAAAAAAAACTCTTATCGCTATGCCTTCTCTTTATATTCAAAAAAGGGAAAAAAAACTATTTTTTTTTTCTTCAGGAGTGGTCAAGTTTATCATATCATTGTAGTCAATTTATAAAAGAATTCGTTAAATCTTCAATGAATTGTTATAAGGAATAAACTTAGAACGAATGAGTCACCCACGCCACCTCCAAAAAAAAAAAAAAAAAACTTGACTAATAGCATTTAAATATCGATTAAAAATCACTAATCGAAGAGTTCTGTTAATAATAAGGAAATTGAAGTTAAATACGTATGCATATTAAAAGATCAGAAATCTTTTCGACTCAACCAATATTGGAGTTGCAAGACCAGAAATCTCGAATCTAGTGTCTGGCAGTCATTCTTGCGCGGAAGCTGATAGTCCAACAATTTTTCTGTCAATTGTTTCCGCCTCTGCTCTTTCGGCAATTTACCTCTAACACGCGAGTCTGGCAATGTGTCGCTCGACAACGAGGGGGAGGGGCCAGAAATTACCTTTCGTGCTCTATTCCACTGTGTGTGGCACTTTTTTTTTCTTCACTTCTTTTTTTCTGTGCTGTTGCTTTTGACGGTCTTTGTGAGACAAACACATCTTTCGGGACGAAGAAAGCATTAGGTGTCTTTTTAGAAAGTTCCGAAACAGAGTTGAAAGAACTTTTGTCCAATCAACGATATAGCGGAAACTTTGTATCTAAGTTGGAGATGAGATGGTTAACGAGGTTGGTTAATAAACCAACTAGCCACAGAAAGTTTAGTGTTAATTTATTTCGAAATTAGTAAAGATTTTGAGCATTTAAAAAAAAAAAAATTTCCCATAGTATTTGGGATCGACTTTAAACTGTAGGTCCGATCTGTTTAGCACTCGCGTGCACAAGATGACCGTAGAGCGACAATCCAAACCCGAAAATATTTATTATTGTAGTCATCTATTTATACTATTGTTAAATTTCTTTATTTTATCTTATTGTTTATTTAGTTGTTGGTACTTGTTACCTTCATTTCCAGCTTTATCTTTCAGATATTTATTTCTACTGTAATTTCTGTTCTTATTATGAAATTTAGCTGTTTTTTTTCCAGTAAGATTACATTGTAATGCTTGTACGATTTATTTCTCATTACATGTCACTATAGATATTTTTATGATGTATGCTATATTTCCAATGAGTTCAACGTAAAACTCATCTTTTGAGACGAAGAAAGCATTAGGTGTCTTTTTAGAAAATTCCGAAACAGAGTTGAAAGAACTTTTGTCCAATCGACGATATAGCGGAAACTTTGTTTCTAAGCTGCAAATGAAGATGATTATCCATGTTGTTTAATAAACCACAGAAAGTTTAGTATTAATTTATTTCGCAATTCATAAAGATTTTGAGCAATTTTTTAAATTATTTTTTTTTTCCCAAAATATTTATTATTGTAGTCATTTTAAATTTCTTTATTTTTATCTTATTTTTTATTTAGTACATGTTACCTTTATTTGTGGCTTATCTTTCAGATATTTATTTTCTACTGTAATTTCTTTTCTTCTTACTGAAAAAACAACCAAATTTCATAATATTATATTGTAATGTTTGTACGATTTATTTTTCATTACATGTCACTATAGGTATTTTTATAATGTATGCTAAATTTCCAATGAGTTCTACATAAAACTCATCTTTTGGGACGGAGAAAGCATTGGCTGTCTAAAGTTCTCAAACACAGTTGAAAGAACTTTTGTCCAATCTACGATATAGCGGAAACTTTGTTTTCTAAGTTGCAAATGAAGGGGATTATCGATGTTGTTTCATAAGACTAACTAACCACAGAAAGTTTAGTGTTAATTTATTTCGAAATTCGTTATGATTTTGAGCACTTTTTAATCATTATTATTATTTTTCTCCAAAATAATTATTGTTGCTGTCATCTGTTTATACTTTTGTTAAATTTCGTTATTTTATCTTATTGCTTATTTAGTACAAGTTACCTTCATTTGCGGCTTATGGGCAAGAAGGGGCGTACCGATTACGGAGTACCAATGTGGTGTTAAGAACCACGAAATCTCCACATCTTAAAGTTAGTTAGAAAATCTGCATTATTGAAGTTGCTTAAATTTAAGAATAAAAATATTAAAGAAAAATAAACGGAATTTAGGAAAAACATCTCCTGCTTGAAACAATTAAAGCAGAAGATCTAAAAAGCAAAAGCTATCGGTACAATTAGGTGTCCGTTCCACGATACCCCCTCCCCCCCAAAAAAATTTTTTTTAATTAAAGTTAAAATTTACTTTTACTTACTTAAGACTTTTTTTTTTTTAAAAAAAGTCTGCAAAATCTAAAACCGGAATCGACATTGCGAAATTCTCGCGGCTTATCTTTCAGGTATATTTATTTTCTACTATAAGTTTTTTTATTATTATGAAACTTGACTGTCTTTCCAGTAAGATTATATTGAAATGTTTGTATGATTTATTTCCTATTACATGTCACTATAGATATTTGTATGATATACGGTAAATTTCCTATAAGTTCTACATAAAAAAAATTACCCATAAAGATTAGATAGTTCCAAAGAAGTTTAATGCTCTTAATATAATATTTGTTTGATCTACAAATAATTTTGATACACCATTTCATGTGATATTTTAATCGCTGATATAATCTGGTTTATACAGCTTAAAACTTTACCTTTCTCACGTTGATATCATTCTTATGTAGTCAAAATATTTACGATATCAAATCTTGTTGTTTTGCTCAATTGCCTTTCAGATCTGACGAAATTACCTACCATTATTGGAACCTTATTATGAAATAGGATACGAATATATTTGAATATGGTATTTTCATCAAGAATAAGGTTTCTAAATAGTTTTAAAGGTATTTTTAGAAGTTTATCTAAATAACAATCTAATCAAAATAACAAATAAATGTTTCTATGCCTTTAGTTAATGAATTATGTATTTTTTTGTTAGTATCCTTTAAAAAAAAAATTATGTCATCAGAATAATTAGGAAGAAACTTTAAAACTGGGAAAAAAAAAAAAAAAAAAAAAAAAACGTTTCAGTATTCAAAGTTTAATTACAAAAAAAATAAGCCTAATTTTGCAGAAGATTTGCATTTAATAGTTTTTAATGTTAATTTTCCTTGCTGGCATTTTAAAATACTTGTTTATTTTAGAAGACACATATGTAGTTAAAAAACATGTCATGGTTCTTTAAATCAGGATTACCTTGAATTCAATCACGAAGAATTGTTTATAATGATGTAGTTAAACTCTATACTTAGTAAAAGATACTGAGTGATGGCAGATATGAAATTAATCTACAGTACAACTTTTTGTAGCATTTATTAAAGTACAATTAAAATGTATCAGTATCTGACATTTTATATTTGAGGTTTGGTTTGACGCTCTACGGTCATTTTGTACGCACGTTAGGCTAATTACACCGGGACCTACAGTGTAACGTGGACACATCCATGCCACAACCAGTATTTGAATCTGAAACCTCAAACCAAAGGCCAGAATGTTAGCCAATTGACCAACAGGCAGCCAAAAAAAAAAAAAAATTATAATATTTTTTTTTTGCTTAAAAAATGACAAAAGCTCAAAGTAGTAGCTTCAATGAAGATTTAGATTCGAATCTGTTGGCTGATTGTCATTGCTTTCAGAAGCAAGCAAGGAGATCATAACGATTTTGACAAAGTCTATAAGTATCTAGCGTCGACAATCAAGATATTTGGTTGTATTTTTTCAGCAAATTCAGTTCAACTACCCAAAAAAGTCATATCTTTATATAAACTATAAAAAAAGTACGAGATCAATAATATCATTATAAATAGCATAACAAATAAATAACGTCATAATAAAATCAATCATTTCAAACCTAGTTATTGATAATATTTAAAAGTAATTATTTATTTGCATAAAATTTAAAAATACTAACAAACATGTTTTTCTCTTATTTTTTAATGAATATATGGATCATAAATTTTAAATCGATATGCATATGCCTTTATAGTTTTATAACTCTAATCTGGCAATTATTTTCTTTAAATATATGAGATAAAGTCCTAGCAGCAATTACACAATTTTTTTCTTTTCATTTTTCCACCAAATCTATAAGTTAAAAATTATTTTGCCATGCATGGATAATTAACGCATTCCTATTTATTCATCGAGATAAATTACTCTGCAAAGCCTTCGATAATGAAAACAAAACGTTTCCTCCTTCTTTCCCCCCTCCCCCAAACGAATTAAATTGCAATTGTGACATCAGAAACTCAACTTCTCTCTTTACTATTCTTCCTTCCGATGAGACTCGCTGTGAGTGACGTCACAGGAAGACATTCATCTTCCACGGTCATGCTTAGTTACTATTTTTACATTGTGATTTTTTACTCTCCACTCATCGTCACCCTTAGGGTTGATGAACACCCGAATATTTGATGGATAGCCAAAAATAAAAATTCCCAGAAGAAAACAAAAGGAACAGAACTACAACAAAAACAAAAAAAAAAAGCAGGTCCAAGCGAAGGGAAGGGGGTGAAAATAATGCCTTGTTACGGGTCATTAATGAAGTTTACCGACGCTGATAATCAGCGTTTTTGGACGCCAAAATGCGTTGGGGGACTTCTTTTTTGGGTTTTGTTTATGTTTATTTCTTCCATGTTGGCATTCTTGTCACGATCAGAAATCGTGTGGCGTTGTATAGTATGCTGCCGATGGTGAATAATTGCTGGTGGCTCTCCTCTGAAATCAAGTGGTCAGAAGGCATGCATGTGGAAAATGCTCATTAGTTGGCATTTCTTGAGTTTTACAATCGCTTAAGCGACAAGTGAAGAATAATTATTTTAAATGCTTCTTCTCAAATTGTCATGTGATCGTTGGTTTGTGACCACTTAAGGTTCATCAAACTGTACATGGCTCTTTTAGTATTTATTTTTAAAATTGTGACTATATGCCTTGATGTGCTGAGTGGATTTCGTAAGATTACATTTCTTTTAAATGATATTTGCATTCAGTTAACTGCAGGAAACGCATTCCATGCCTGCTAAGAATCGCCAATGTTTTAAAATTAGTTTAAAGTTGTATAGTTACAGAAACAAGTCAACTGTATAAGTTAAACTCTCATGTGCGTGTTTATAAAAATATCTCAAAATTAGACAGATAAAAAGAGAATTCTCATATGATTACGTAAAACAGCATTTTTATAATAGCCTACCTTATGGCCTACAGGACAATGCATTTGCTAATATCTTAATAATTACAAAGATATTTTTATTAAACTTTCAGTTTTATGTTTTATCTCATTTTTTTTAAATTGATCTAACTTATTAATTTCCTATGTTAATTTGTAGCAAGTTAAAGACGTGATGGTATATGGTTAGACATACGGTTAGGTGTGTATGATGATGGTTAGGTAGGTTGGTTATGATGGTAGACATATGGTAGATGAAGAGAGACATATTTTTAAGTGAAACAGCATTTTTATAATGGCCTATCCTATGGCCTAGAGGCCAACACACTAGCATTTGCTAATACCTTAATAAATACAAATATTTGAAAATTTTAATGGGATTCTAAATAGTTCCTAGAAAGATTTTTTATGAAACTTTCAATTTTATGTTTTATCTCATTGATATTTTAAGTGTTTTTTTTTTAATTTTTATCTTTTTATAAATATATAAATTGATCTAACTGAAAGAAACTTATTTATCTCCTATGAGAATTTGTCAGTGCTTTAGAGCAAGTTAAGGATTATAAAAGCCTTTACACTAAAGGATTTGTCCACTCTTATTTGGAAAGTAAAGTTTTGACATCATAGCATATTTCCAACATACTTTTTACAGAAATTTCACCATTATTGTATTCATGCAAGACAATAGCTTCTTCTTCTAATTCTTGTAATTCTATTACTATTTTTTGTTTCAAAGACTTTCAATTGCCTTGGTTACAAACAGGTGACAGCAGTAGATTCAATTACTATCAAATGTAATTTCTTTTATGCTATTGAAAATCATTGTTCATTGCTTTGCCATTTGAAATTACATAGGATTTTTTTTTTTTTTTTTTTTTAACTCTTTTAATATATCAAGTTTATACAATGTGAAAAGTATATCGCGTAATATCACAAGAAATTATCTTGCAAGATGTATAAAACAAAGCTTATTTCTCACTATTTTGAATTATTTAATTTAATGTTCTTGTCTGTATAAAAGTTTATAAACTTCTAAATTTTTTTTTACGGTATAAATTTGCAAACAAAATCAATTGCTTAATTCAAGCTTTCTGCAATCCGAGTTCACTTGTTTGGGTACAAACAGGTGGCAGTAGTTGACATTTCTAGCAAATGTAATTTCTTTTATGATATTGAAAATCATTGTTCATTGCTTTGCCATTTGAAATTACATAGGGTTTTTTTTTGTTTTTTTTAAAATCTTTTAATATATCAAGTTTATATAATGTGAAAAATATATCACGTAATATCACAATTATCTTGTAAGATGTAGAAAACGAAACTTATTTCTCAGTATTTTGAATTAATTTAATGTTCTTGTCCATATAAAAGTTTATAAACTTTAAATTTTTTTTATGGTATAAATTTGCAAACAAAATCAATCGCTTAATTCAAGCTTTCTACAATCCGAGGTTATAAAATTTTATGAATGAGTCTCTTAAAAACGTGCTTTTGTTGAGAAAAGCTTACGAAACCGCTGACCCGTGGATTGTTAGGTTTGCATTTTTCTATGAGCTTGAATTCCCCCTTCCATTTTAAAAGCTCTACCTCTACATCGATGACGTCATAATGTGAGGTGCAAACGCAAAGGCAATTTGATTGTCGCAGTTTATTATTATATTTCGTCGTTGTGTGGGGGGGGAGAGGAGTTAGGCTGTGTGATATAAAAGAGGAGGATGGGGAAATTACGACGGGGAGGGTAGATTAGGGAAGGAAAGGGTTATCGTATCGATCGGTTAATAAGAGCGTGATTCATTCAAAAAAATTTGCATATGCGGTCGTTTGCTGGCATAGCGTGCATTAAAATGGCGGATTGAACATTTAAATGAGTGTTGTTTTATTATATGGCGGGGAGTGGGAGAGAGAAAGCACGACAGGCATCTCTCCGCAATGGAAAACTAAGTTTCTCTTCTTCTAACTTTGGATTTGATTTGCCGTCTAGTTGTACAATTGATTTTTTGCGTTATATATATGAATAATATGTGGATTTTGTAACATTTTAAACAACGAGACTAAAGGTTTAGTTGTTTTGTGTCACATAAAAAAAATTCAAAAGTATTGTTTTAGTATTTCGTTACGGGACATTATTTCCAAAACTTGTGTAATGTAAATTGAAAACTATTATATTATATGTCGAGGAAATGCCTACGATTGAAAACTAAGTTTCTCTTCTTCTAACTTTGGATCTGATTTCCCGTCTAGTTGTACAATTGTTTTTTGCTGAGATATATATATGATTAATTAGTGAAATTTGTGCATATTTTAAACGACTAGACTAGAGGTTGTTGTTTTGTGTCACATAAAACAATTCAAAAGTATTGTTTTAGTATCTCTGATTATGAGACATTATTTCCAAAAACCTTTGTAATGTAAATCGAAATCTATTTGTATAAAAGTTATTGATTTTAAAATTAATAAATACTGGGGAAATATGCAATTTTGCGGACCAAAATATTTCATGAATCAATAACTAATTATCTTTGAGAAGCAACAATAATTTGAAAGCTTTGAAAATAATTCATCTACATTATGTTGTAATGAATTAAATTGATCCTAGTATTTTGGGTAGTAGTTTTCTGTAAATCAAAAATTGTCGCTTTTCATATCAATAAGCAATTGGATTAATTTCCTTTTATACGATCATAGTGACAAAGAAATATTTGTGCAAATATATATAATGTCGTGTAAATGGTAATTAATGAAAGTGGTATCGTTAAAATTTTACTTTCTGTATCATCATGTCAACAAAAGGATGGATTTTCCGAAATATGTTGTTAAATTCATGTTTAAATAAGCAATTCCTATCCTTATGAGTCGGAAAAAAGTTGCTTAAAATTTTTCCCTTGCAATGCGATTTTAAAAGGTGTCATTTAATGACAATTTTCCTACCTGAAAATAACTGTGACAGATTTCATGGGAAAACGTTTGCAAAGTTCTGATCTCCCATTGTTTTTAATTGGACGAATTTGCCCCGCTGTAGACGCTGATGCTGCCGTGAGCTTCTCCACATACTACTCGACGTTTCTTTGTGGTTTGATAAATAGATTTATTTGATTAGATGTCACCGACAGAAGTTAAACAAACTGAACTGAAGTGAATTGTTGATGATTGCTCGCTTTGCTGCCTGGTAAGAAGAAAAAGAACTCCTGTCCTGTTCTACCATCGAACGTTCCGCCAGCCAGCATTCATTTCCCCAAAAGTTTTCCAAGCCTCTCCATTTTTATCGGGGGGACCGATGACGAAAACAAATATCCGGGAAATCATAAACACCGATTTTAAGCCCGTCGCAAAACGCGCGTTGTGTGTGTGTGTGCGCGAGCCATTATACAGATGCGTACGTTTAATTTGCCTGTCAGGAGGTCGAAAAGTTTGACATGCAATTTTGGGGTTTTGTATTTTTCAAACCTTTTCTCTCGGCAAGAGTAAAAGGTGAGGGGGTGATGCGAAACGAGGGAGGGGGATGAATGTAATTAACGAAATCCATTCTTTATCCAAACGTTGAGTGACTATTAAAGGCTATATTTCGTCCGGGCGGTGACAGCGAAATCTGCCGTTAAGAAAACTGCGTTCTTCATGCATCCCACCCGCATATTTTGTGTGTCAAAACAAGCACCCCCCTCTCCTCCTCCCTATCCCACCCCGTTCGTTTTCCCCAGAAAACGGAAAAATTTCATTCCCAAATCGTAAAATTTTACCCCGGCGAAAACGTCAAAAGGCGTCCCCGTGACTGACGATTTTGCCGGGGCAACCGGCGCATAGTTGAGAAAATTAACGACGCCCGAGGATTTTCGGGCATTGGCGCGGTGCATTAACGACCTAAAACTATTATAAAAAGAGGCACACAGAGACGACCCTGGTCTTCGGCGGAGACCTGGTCTGCAATTGATGGTTGATTACTTGATTGTGGGGTTTGCCTGAGTAATGAACTTTTCCTTTTCGTGCGTTTAGGGGAAGAAATCCAACAATGTGCCCGACACGAACTGTAATTAATTGCACATTTCAGACCGACTAACGCAATTATGTCGCAACTCATTATCTACTCCGAAAATCTGGCTCTGCGAGTTGAATATTGATCATCAAATGCAACTAAAGATGAATAGCGCGACAAATCGGCAATTTTTTTCGTTCCCCCTTTTCGCTTTCCATTTTTAGCCCCCCCCCCCCATCTTTACTCTTTCACCCGTTACTCTTCTTAATATGTGTATTCATTGTTCATATATATATGCATCGAGACGTTGCCCTGCTTACACCCCCTTCCGCTAATTTTCTCTCAACCCCCCCTTTTCTTAACCTTCTTTTCAACGGGGCGAAATTTTGCAAGGGATCGGGGGAGGGGGAGGGGGGTCGAATATAGATAAACCAAATCAGATCGTCGGATAAGACACAAATGACATCATTTATCATATGAAAGCATCGAGTATAAACCCGAAAATGAAAGAAGGGTGCGAGAGAGAGATGATGAGGAGCAAAAGCAAAGGAATGGTGCGGGGGTGGTGGGATAGGTGAGTGCAATCTTTAAAGCAAAGGCGCGAGGCGGAAATAATTGCAGTTTGCTGGTGCAGATTTTGCGAATGCTTTGCTTTAACGCTATAAACGAAAATTAAGACGAAACTGTTTTCTTCGGGTGTTGGAAATGCTATCAATCACCCACCCAGGAATTTGTCGGAGGAGTTATTATCAAGAAGCGGTCGACAAAATACGGTTTTATAAAAATTGTGGAATTCCTCTCCCGAAGGAGAAATATAGTCCGGCCTCTCCTACAAAAGGAAACTTCAGAGATTCATAACTCAATAAGACATTGTGTATGGAATAAAATTTTGCTTCGGTCTGTGTCGTGTAAAAATGTTTCTAAATGTTTTTTTTCTTTTACTAAAATTAGACTTCGTTTACTTGCCGCTGCTTAGATAAGTGGTCGTGGAAGACAGAACTATTTAAAGCATTTGCCAAGTTCAGAAATTGTCAGAATCGTCGCTACAGATGTGGTGATTTTTTTTAAAAAAAACTTTTACTTAATTGTCTTAGCCGAACGATCTATAGATTTAATAATGTAATAAGCTGATTAAAAATTTTTCAATATTATACACGAATAAATAATCGAGTTAATCGATAAATTAAATAATCGAGGAAACTCGAGGTCGTTTAATAATTCAGGGAACAATAAAATAAATAAACTTTTTTCTTCGGTCTGTCGTGTAAAAAGGTTTTTAAATGTTTCTTTTTTCTCTCTGAAATTAGACTTCGTTTACTTGTCGCTGCTTAGATAAGTGGTCGTGGAAGACAAAACTATTTAAAGCATTTGCCAAGTCCAGAAATTACAGACAGATATGGTGATTCCTTTTTTAAAAAAACTTTTACTTAATTGTCTTAGCAGAACAATCTATAGATTTCATAATGTAATAAACTGATTTAAAAACGTTTAGAATTATAGATGAATGTAGTCAATAATTCAGGAAACAATAAAATAAAATTTTGCTTGGGTCTATCGTGTAAAAATGTTTTTAAATGTTTCTTTTTTCTCTCTAAAATTAGACTTCGTTGTGCTTCGTTTACTTGTCGCTACTTAGATAAGTGGTCGTGGAAGACAGAACTATTTAAAGCATTTGCCATGTGCAGAAATTGTCAGAATCGGCGCGACAGATATGGTGATTCTTAAAAAAAAAAAAACTTGATTGTCTTAGTCAAACGATCTATAGATTTCATAATGTAATAAACTGATTTAAAAACGTTTAGAATTATAGACGGAACATTTTTTATCAATGATTAGATCTAGTTAATAATTCAGGAAACACCAGAAGAAAATTAACTATTTCTTAATTTCTAGTAATATCCTGTTAACCATTATCGTTCGCTGGTTATTCACAAAATTTATCCGCATTAAAAGGCGTTGGTAACGTTATTTTCCTCAATGATTAATGGTATTTATTGTTATCGTGCGTGAAAATATTGTTTCTGTATGGTGTCGCATGATGCCACCAAAATATGGTAAACTATATGAATTATTTAAAACATTAATTACTTTAATTAATTATTGCCAAATGACTTCAATTTTTTTCATTGTAGAAATTTATATTTAGGGCGTGTTAATGATGCTTGCAATATGATATTATCAAGTCATATGCTCTGTTTCCCATTTTGAATTTATTATGAACTTCTAGTCGAGTTGAAATATAACTCTGCTATTGTAGTTCGCATTTTATGTTTGTCATATTTTATTGTAGTCTTAATGTTTAGTATTAACTAAAGAATAAAAAGTTGATTTGCTTTTCGTTCAAAATTCCTGGAAAATTATGTAAAGAATAAATGATTTCCAACATTTTAATTAAATTTTTATATATAGCGTAGCCTAAAAGTGGTAGCACAATATAATATAACATGGGTTAAACCTAGTTGGATCTATTGAAGGTTAAGTTTTGCTTTGTGTGACATTATTAATAAGATTACTTAAGTTAGCTAATAAGGTGTATTCATAAGCCATAACTTGTTTATGATCTTATGGTTATTGATTACTTCAAAAACATCGTATAAGAACCAATAGTATTTACGAAAATTAGTTTAATTATTACTAGATATTAAAATTTAAGTTCTGTCGAAGACTTGATTAATAAATCATGTCCACCCCTTTTTTTTTAATCGAAAATTTTCAGCGGATTTCATATCTCATAAAATTAATTTTAAAAATTAAATACATTGATTTAATTTCTTACTTTCAAGATTACAATTTAATTTCGCTTTGCTAAATTTTGAATCATCGATTTTTGTGTTTTTTACGTAAATTTTTTATCAATGATTAGATCTAGGCATTTAAATAAGAAAAAAGTTTGTAGATGGTAATAAAATAAATTATTAGCTAGTTAATCCCTTAATTTAAGCGATTTTGTTGTTAAACTGTGAAAAGTTTCCTTACTATTCACAAACTGAAGATAATAAGGTAATAAAACAAATCCGTAGAAAATCAAAGCCATTTAAGTATCAAATTTACTAATTGCAAATTTAGTTCATTTGAAGATGCAGAAATTTTGTACGGAAAGGGGAACAAACACCCTGAATCAAAACAGGAAATAACAAACTTGATGTGCCTTTAAAAAAAGAAGATAAACCTTCCGATGATGAAGCCCTAGCAAATCTGCAAGACTTTTCTTTCTCTAAGCTTGTTGTGTGGGCGGAGAATGCTCGTCTTGTAACTCCAAAGGTGCAGGAAAAACTTATCCAATTGGCGAACAATACATATCTACCAGTGTTCAGAATCTTTTATAGATTTTCTTCGTAAATCTTCTTAGTCGTCAATAGCCTGTGTAATTTTGAGCATTGTCTTGTAGAAATGAATGTTTCTTTTAATATATTTCTTATCTCTTAACTGAAAATTATAAAACTACCTTTTTCCTTTTTCTTGGTCATCTTTTTACATGCAATAGTTAAATTAAAAAATTTTTTTTTGAAAATCAAACATTTATATAATTTATTCATATAAAGACAAAATTTTCCATTCTTGCAGAATACAAATCTATTGGCTTTACGTGAATTTCAGTAAAATTATCATTGGGCTAAAAAAAAACACCATTCATTAAGCATGTACATACACTGAAACATAAATTCACGAAGTTAAATTTTTGACCAATAATTATTTCATAAGTTAATTTAATTAACTTTATGCATAAATTATCGATTACATATTCAATTGGTGTATGCGACTACATTTGGCTTATTTTCAATGTATCTAATTGTAATCACTTATAATTAAAAAAAAGAAAACTTACACAAAAACCATTTCCTACTCTAATAAATGACATTCATGGATTGGATTTCATTCGGCAAATGAGTTAAAAAAAAAAATATATTCACATGTAAACATACACTAAAACACAAATTCGTAAAGTTGAATTTTTTACCAATAATTTAATAATTATTAAAATTAATAATTATTAAATTATCATTATTGGACAAACATTCTTACTTTGACCAAATATTTTATGCAATATCGATTACTTCAGTTCCTGTATGCGGCCTACATTTGGCTTATTTTCAATGTATCTACACTACATACACTAAAACATAGCACAGTTGAATTTTTGACCAATAATTAATTCATAAGTTAATTACTTTATACATAAATAATCGATTACATTTTCAATTGCTATATGCGACTACATTTGGCTTATTTTCAATGTATCTAATTGTAATCACTTATAATTATAAAAAAAAATTATACAAAAAACCATTTCCTACTCTTATAAATGACATTCATGAATTGGACAAATGAGATTCAAAAGGAGGAAAATGAAACTTTTGTTGGCGACACAGCGGCAAAACAAAACAAAAAAAAACAGAATATATATAGATATATACCATAATAAGGATCTGCACAATTACTCATTATAACATTCTTTATGGTCATGCAGCGTTGAACCGAAGATAGATTCGTTAATAATGGCAAACCAGGTGCATACTGAATTGTTTACCTGCCCTCAGATGAATACAATTCCGAAGCAAATGGCTGTGATATATTACTGAACCCCAGCAAGAGGTCCACCATTAAAAAATATCCCCTCCCTCTTTCCCTCTGCTAAACGCAGAATGATGTCCAATTCCATACCTGTCTCCATTGTTATTATCAAGGATAACTACTACTACTACAGCTGAAGCATTAAATGAATCCAAAGAGGAAATTGAAATGCTTTGCTTTTTGAATAAGTTTTCTTTCTTATTTGTTTTATTTATTTATTGGAGTTATTGCTTTGACGTAGCTATTAAGTTCCTTACTTCGGATTTCATCACTGATAGAGTAGTTGATGTTGCTTTTATAATCGCATTTGATAATGCGTAATAGAATAGGCATTTCCTTTTCCTTTTTTACACGAGACAGTGCAATAAATGTTGTGGTTTTTCTTTTTTTTCTTCTTCAGGGCAAGCAATGAGATTTAAGAGGACTTATTTGAAAAGTCATTTAGATATCCGGTTAACTAGGAAATAAAGATTTATTCTCGCGTATCGAATACCAGTGAGAATATTCTGGAAAAAAAAATACCTTTAAATGTTTATATAAGTGCATTGATTAAAAATAATTTTCAAGTTGCGTGATGAAGTTTACTGAATTGTGCTTTTGTTGTTCAAACACTATCTGAAAGAAACAAATAACATCGATAAGAAATAACAAAAATAGCAAAATAATTATAAATGTTCACAAAGCGAAATTTCCAACAGAAATATTTTATAGATACTTTGAAATTAATTTGCTAAAGTGCTTTATTATGTTACACTTGTCTATTTAAATAAATTATTTTAATTAAAAAGTATAGTTCTACTGGTAAATGGGGGTTTATAAACGAAATATTTGTCCATTGCTACAACCTCAAATATTTATTGAAACTTTTTTTTTTTTAGTTCATTTCCGCGGCCTGATGGCCTATTAGCTAGTGCTCTTACCTTTGGTATCATAGGCTTCAGATTTTAATCCTGGCGGTGGCATGGATGATGTTTGTTAGTGATTCGGAATTCACGTTAAACTGTAGGTCCTGGTCTAATTAGCCCAAAGTGAGTAAAAAATTACCGTAGAGCGACAAACCAAACCAAACTAAATGTATTTCCAATCACTTGAGTGAAATGTTAGATTAAATTAATTTTTCCCAGTTATTTTTTTAAATATAATAGGAATTCATTATTCATATGAAAATTTCTTATATAGTTAAAAGAAAAATGTTTATCATGCGTAACGTAATGACAGTATTAGTATATAGTTGAGTCGATTCGATAAATTTAGCAAATATATCGAAATTTTTTCTTGAACATTACATAATTTTCTTATGTATTCAATTATTTTGTTTATTTAGATAATCTTTTAGGCCTGATGGCCGAGAGACTGGCGCTCTGTGTCACAGGTTTCGGTTTTGAGTCCTGGCGGGGCCATGAATTTTTGTAGTGGTTCGGAATCCACTTTAAAACGTAGGTCCTGGTCTAATATGGCTGTAGAATGTTGGGCGTGAGACTAAAAATCCTACCTCGTGAAAAGGATACATCTTTCTAGAAATTTGCCAGTAGGCAGACAGCCTTAACACAGCATGGGGCGGGCTGTAGAGCCAATAATGATGATATAATCTTTGTTTAAATTTTATTTTTAATTGTTTCAAAATATTAAATCTAGAAGGAATTATTGGAAAAGTGATTGAAAGGTAGAAATAAAGAAGAAGAAGAAAAAAAAGGAATCCATAAAATATATATTATTTTTAAATTATCATTGTGCTGTACTAAAAAATCTATTCTGTCATTAACTAAACTGTGAACATACGAAGTTGCATGATTTAATGAAGCATCATCTTGTAATGCACCATCTTCAAAGCTGCATTTAGCGGCGGACCTGCTACGTTATTTCCCTGCCTCCAGAATACTCGAATTTTATGACAGGAAATGTATTCAGGCGCACCCAGTAGTCATTTAAAGCATTCTTTGTTCCGATAGTTGGATGCTATGTGATAAGGATCATGTTCCGTCGAATCAAAATTCAGCTTTTTTTGGGAATTTTTCGATTGTTGCTTGTTGTTTATTCTCTCTCTGAATGAAAGTGTTATTAAAGATCGGGCTCTGCAATAACCTTCTCCGTGCCCTTGAGGGGTTTCGCTTGGGTGTTTTTCTGAAATAAAGTTATTTTGTTGGCTGGTTTGGTGAAGCTGAAAAATTAATATTTACTTCAACAAAGTGTATTACATGATTTTTGCGTATGATTCAAAATCTACTAAAGATTATTTGTGCTTACACAGGAAGAGAGAGATAAGCTTTCTTTGATAAAGTAATTAACTTATAGAAGTAGTTCAGAGATAAGTAAAGAAACAATAAAAAGTTGTATTGGTTTCTGAAAAATATTCCTATTTCATTCCAGTTAATAAATTTTACAACTTTGTTATGTATAGATCCAAAACAGAGGCTGAATGACCGAGTGATTATGGCTCTGTCTCTCGGTGCCACAGATTTCGGGTTACCAATAGGTCATGGTAGTGGTTCAGAATCCACTTTAAATCGTAGGTCCCGGTCTAATGTGACTGTAAAGCGTAGGGCTGACAACCTTACTTCATAAAAAGTTAGCGTCACGGAGCCAAGTCTGACTTCTACCTAAGGGTGCTCCATCACAACAGAAATTACCCCCTTTCCCTACAGCCATGAGACCTTAGAGGTTGGTGGGCTTGGTCTAGATGTTGCTATCTACCAACTGGGATAAGAAAAAAACAACATATATCTTAAAAGAAATTTTATGGAACATTTAAATTTTTTGTTACCAAATTTATGAAAAAATATGCTCATTAATTGTATCTGATTATTTTTTGTTGTATAATATCTGAATATCCTTTCAAAATTTAATAAGAAAAAAAGTGATAATTCTTTATTTAAAAAAATTGTATCATTAATACAATTTCAAATTATAATCAATTACAAACTAGTTTTTAGGGCCTGATGGCCGAGTGACTAGCGCTCGGTGCTACGGTGCTACGAGTCCCTGGAGGTGCCATGGTTGTTTGTAGTGGTTCGGAATCCACTTTAAACCATAAGTCTCGGTCTAATATGACTGTAGAGCGTTGGACGTCGGACTGACAACCCTACCCCGTAAAAAGAATGGCAGCTGCTGTCTCGAAATCTGCCAGTCGGTAGACGTCTTGGCTCACCATGGGGCTGTTGCACCACTGATCATGATGATGGCATACTAGTATTTTAAATTATCTTAAGAATTTAATCAAAAATATTTTATTAAATTATTATTAATTAAAAAATTAAAATTATTCTAATCGTCCTATATCACGAAATACAATTTTTATCATTAGCGGCCCTAATTTAAAAAAAAAAAAAAAAAAAAAAAATTTAGGTGTGTTGTAGATAAAGTGGAATAAAATGAGGCTTTTGAAACCCCTCTTAAAAACTATTTACCTAAACGAAAACCGCTCAGAAAACTTTCAACTCAAGTACAGTTAATGACAAACATCATTGATCTGAAGCGAAACTTCGCGAAAAATACCAGAACACAAACATTAGAAGTTATTCCTCTCTCCCTTATAAAAACTGCTTCAATTTAATTATCCTTTTGGTTAGATTTCGGGCGGGAGGTTTCTTGGTACTTTTTAGCGGAACTGTTCTCAATTAGGTTGGTTGTTTTTTCGACGACGCTTTCGATAACTCTCAGGGGGATAGCTGGCGAGTAGAATTCACATTTCTTCTTACTGAGGACAATGTTAATTAATTTATTGGATAAGTGAACAGCTGAGCAATTAGTATTAATGTTGCTTTAAATGGTTGACGATATATTTTTTTTTACTACCTCCCTTCTTCTATAGATGTGACAAAATAGAGATCTTTCGTTGGCTTGGTGGTCAAGGAATGGAAAAATAGGAAACTAGTTTTTTTCCCGTTTATACAATTTGGTCTAATATTAAAAATAAAAATAAAAAAAAGATTTTGTTCATTAGATTATGCTGTGGTTTTGTAGTTCCTTTTGAAAAGTGATGTGATTATTTTTATCTTGTTGTCAAAAGTAATGAAAATTTTCGGAAAAGAATATAGTAAGTTCCTCGGAAAATTATATTAGTTCTTTCCATTTGAAATACAGAAAGGCTTTGTTTAAACTATTATTCAAGCAGTTTTTAATAAAATACAACTCATTTCTTTAGTGAGAAATTCTCATTGAATCCAAGAAACTTTTTATATTCCGAATAAAATAAAAAAAAAACTTTTACATAGTGTTTGCATAAAGTGCAGAATAAAATTGTTTGGTAAAAATATTGTCCAACATAAGTTGAGCTTTGAAGAAATTTTTTTAATTGCATTTGTCTATTATTTAACAGACCTATAATTCCATGTATTTACTAATTACGGTAAGGATATTTAATTGAAACTTTTTTAAAAGGTGAAGAAAACAATTGAGTGCAAAATAATTTTTTGTTTTCTCTTTAATTTATAAAAGATGCGTTGTTTCCAAGTAATTTTTTTTTTCTTTATCCAATTTACTTCTAATTAAAAAAAAAGATCTTGGTATTTTTTTAATATAATGAATATTCTTGATCCATAGCTCATTTATAAATTAAAATTTTAACAGAATGCAATATAATATAGTTATTTCTGAAAAAAAAAATCATTATCATTTAAGGAGATTATTTTTTTTTGTCCTCCCCCCCCTTTTCTCCCAAGTAAAAAAGGAAAACAATACCATAACTTTTTAATGAAATGTCTGAATACTAGTTGCTTAAAACTTTTTTTTTCCTGTAATTCTGACTTTTCTTCTATGAAGGACTTAGCAAGAAAATTTAGCAGAATATAATATAGTCCAATTATCTCTCTAAATAAACGAATGTGAAAAATATCTTTCAGTGAATTTTTTTTCTTCTTCACTCCCATTAAAGTAAAAAAAAAAAAAACATATCTTTGTCTTAATGAAATATCTGAATACTAGTTGCTTAAAACATTTTGCCTGTAATTCTGATTTATCTTCTGTGACAGACTTAGCAGTTCATCTTCAACAAAAAATTTCAATAGAATATAATATAGTCTAGTTATCTCTGTAAAATACAAATATTTTTTACATTTGTTTAGATCAATCAATGACATTAATTTTTTGTCTTCATCCCCCCCCCGCCAAGTAGAAAAGAAAAGAAAAAGAATACCATTAACTTGTTTTAATTAAATGTCTGAACACTAGTTGCTTAAAACATTTTGCCTGCAATTGTGACGCATCTTCTGCTACAAAAAATTTTAACAGTATGTAATATAGTCTAGTATTCTCTGTAAAATATAATGAACTTTCAGTTTATTCAGATTCATTCAATGACATTAATTTTTTTTTGTCTTCTTCCCCTCCCAAAAAAAAAAAAAAAAAAAAAAGAACATGTTTTTGTTTTAATAAAATGTCTTAACACTTTTTGACTTATCTTCTGCGAAGGACTAAGCAGATCATCTTCTCTTTTCACGAAAAACACAGCTTCAGCAACAAAAATAATACTGCGCATGTATGTAAAATATTGTCTTTTCTTATTTTTTTCATTCATCTCTCGTTTTTATACTTTTCAAAAAATTTCAGAGAACGGAGACAAAATCCCATTTCATCTCCAGGTTTCCTCCATTAAAAAGCCGCCCGAATTACGCAGCGGTTTAGGTTCTCTCTCTCCTTTTACCACGCGGAATGACTCGTTATTAATCTATCTCTCCTAACATGTCAGAAAAGTTCTAAAGCTTGCGTCACCCTCTGCATCCCGCAATCCATAACATCGTACAAATCCCTCTTGAAAAATACCCTCCGAAAGGGGATACTACTTAATTGCCGATATTCTACGCCCGCCATGCTATCTCACCAAAATGAATTTAGTCCTCCGTGTCACAAGTCCGACTAAGCGGGGTTTTTATCTTTAAATAGCTGTACGGATTAGATGGCTCTCGGCATTTGAAGTATGTTATTTTTTTTTTCTTCTTCAACGTCTTTTGCGTCTTCTGTAGTAATGTACATTCGAGCCTCCATTTTTCTCTTGCTACTGCTTATTTATTTATTTTTTTTTGTCTTATTACCCCCTTTTTTTTTCTAACCTTAATTTTACTTCGTCTTGTGGTGGCCAAACGTCTTAATTTTTTTAAGTTTTTTTTTTTCGTCATCTCAGTGCTTGGCGTTTAAATCGACGACAGCTCGAATCCAACTCTTGACTCCCTTTGGCTTAAATAAGCCACGATGGTGTATATGTTTTTTAGCACCATTATCATTCATGTCGTGAGAATAATTTCAATTTAGTCTTGTGTGACTTTATTTTTTTTCACTTGCTTACTTTAGGCATTTATGTTACTTATTTTTTGTTTATTTACTTTTTTTTTTTTTTCCGCAAGAAGTAGAAAATGTGTTACTTTCTTTTTCCTTGTGGGGTCATTATCATATTTGCTTTTGTTTACGGGTGCCATCTATTTTGTGGGACTTGGAGAGGGTTAGTTTTTCCGATTTTTCATAATTTCGGCTCTTTCTTTACCTCGGGATAAACTTTAGGTTACTTTTTAGGTAACGTCCTAAGCCGTCTTAATACCCGAGTCTTAAGCTAATGTTACCTTTTCTCAACCAGATCTGCAGATGTTTCTCTGATAGTCGTTTTTGCAAACTCCTCTCCTCCTCTGAATATAACTGATGATGATTTCGTTTCATTGTTGTAGCACTAAAAAATAATTTAGAGTAATGTTTTTTAGAGTTGTAAGATCATTAAAACATTCGGACAAAAAAAAAAATTTCAAGAAATGTTTTCTTTTCTTTCCCTTTGAAGGAAAAAAGCATATATGAGTAATCATAAATTTCATTAAATTTTTTTTTTTTTTTTTTTTTTAGTGTGCGTGTATGTATCAGAATTTTTGATAATAGCTTTTTTTATATGGAATGTTTCAATTTAAAAATTAAGCAATTTTATTGGCTGTTAAAGATCTTTAATGAATTTATTAATGGAAAAGTATAGTCTTTAATATATGGAGCCTGATGACCAAGTGACTAGCACTCTGGCTCCTGGTACTGTAGGTTTCGGTTTCGAGTCCCGCCGGGATGTCGGTAGTGGTTCGGAATCCATTTTAAACCGTAGGTCCCGATCTTACATGACTATTGAGCGTTAGGTTGACAACACAACCCCGTAAAAAGAAAACCTCTCCTGTCTCGAAATCTGCTAATAGGCAGACGGCCTTGGTCCACCATGGGGCTGTTGCGCCACTGATGATAATAGTTTGTAATACATTTATCGTAATTAATGTAATTATGCTCGGCACGTCAAATTTGTAATTTTTTATTCTATGAATCTAAAAAGCGTAAAATAGAAGCATCTTTAGCAGGAAAGATTGAAAAAAATTTCGAAATAGTTTAGTTTTTTTTTTTTACATTTCAAATATGTTTTAAAATCATCTTCAAAACATCAAATATGCTATAAGATAATTGAAACAAGACAATGTTTTATAATGAGCAAGTAAAGTTCTACTAAATTTCCAAGCGGCCTGATGTCCAATTGGCTAGCGCTCTGGCCTTTGGTACCACAAGTTCCAAGTTGATTTATGACATGGATGTTTGTTAGTGGTTCGGAATCCACTTTAAACTGTAGGTCCAGTCTGTTTAGTCCTCGTGTGTACAAGATAACCGTAGAGCGGCAAACTTAACCAATCTACTGAATTTCCAAGAAAGTGATCCTTTTTTTTTTAATTGAACTTTTCATTAATAAAAATAACATTCATTTTCGCTCCCTTCTCTTCGATTTCTACCTTCCCTTTGTACATTTCACTTCAAAAATACATCAATGATTTCATGTAATAAAAGTTCATAAGCATAATCAAATCTTTAAAATAAATTAAAATCGCGTGTTAGAAATGCACTGGATTAATTAAACGCATAAAAGGACTTTTCTGATTCACACAGTTCTCGATCAATACCCCTTTTCAATAAAACTTTTTTTTCCCCCTTCTTTTACTAAAACCCTTGTTCGGCGGGTTTAAACAGTTGCTTAAAAATTAAGTCCCCCCCCAACGCCCCCTCCCTCCTTTCCACTTATCGTGCCTTGGCAAGCGGGCAAAGACTTGCAATTAAACCGAGGAGTCTGGAGGAAAAATTTTCAAAATAATGGAAGAACCAAATCAAAATTCAGGCGTTAATTATAAATCTCCGTAAATTATACCACCCTTTGTTACCTTCTCATCGGAGCTCTGTAACAATGGGGTTGACGCCCAATGTCACGTGGTGTACAAATGCCCATCATGACGTCACGAAATTCTAGAAATCAATAACAACTACGTTGACTGTGGCATTAGTGGGTGTGACGGAACACGTAGAACACACGCACAAACACTGAGTGCCTAAACATTTGTGCATACGATTGCAATTAAGATATCAATCGTTAAGATTGCAGTGCTGCTAATGCCCTTTCTTCTGCCATGCTTCATAAATAGCCACTTTACCAAAATTTTACATTTTTTTTATGTAGCAAAAAAGTTTTAAGTAACACATAAAACCTATATACATCTTTAAAGACATTAATAGTGGCAATTATGAATTTGAGATGTAAAACATAATATGCCTGATTTTATAATTGCTACTTTTTAACTGAAAATGATACATGAGTAATATTAAATTATGATTTAATCTATCCTTTTACAAGTAGTTTAATTGATATTTAAGTCTGTAAGTCTTGTATCAAAGATAGTTAAATAAATTCAATCAAATATCTGAGCAATTTGCAAACATCGAAATTTTAAAGTATTTATATTTTACAAAGCAAAAATTGACAAATTAAAAGGCCCCCCTTTTTTTTTTCTGTTTGCCTATAAATGTTTTCACCAATACAATATTAATTGACTTCATTTTGCATATAATTAAGGACAAATGTAAAAAAAAAATAGTTTACTGATGTTTTACTCTGTTATCTTTGGTGTGTCACTTTATTTTGTCCCATTCCAATATAAATTGCAAACGTAGAAAAGGTTATCCCCTTTTTTTTGTAAAGTTAAAAACATTAAACTGTATTCAAATTAAATTTTTTCCGAGTCATTTGTTTTAATTTAGAAGAGGAAAAAAAGTATTGGATTTTTTTCCACCTAGAAGATGTAGGAAGGAAATCTAAAAAAAAAAAAAAATGCTCGCTTTATTCTAGAAACTAACCCTACAAAAAGAAGAAATGTAAAAAAAAAAGTTAATCTATGTTACTTAATCTTTTTTTCCCCCAACTTCAAGTTGTTTTTAACATATTTACTAATAGGTACTTACTTTAGATATTGTTAATTTCCTTTGTATGTGTAAGTGTTCAAATTGTTATCTCTTTAGTTTCCAAAGAAATTGCTACTGATTTCTTATTCCATTCGTAGTAATCTGTAAAATGTTCTTTTCGAGTAACATAGGGAAAAAAAGTTGTAAATGTTGTTTTTTTATCCCTGTTCGCGTTTAAGTATTCATTTTAAAGTAGGTGACTTGAAAATCCCTGAGGAGGGGATTGTTTTTAATACAACGATTAAATTGTGTTCTTGAAAAATAAATTTTAAAACAGTATAGTTTTGTGTCTATGGCCTAAACTAGACTTTAAACTAATCGGATAAGAGAATGTTTACAAGGAATTATTATTCCTCTTGTCTATTGTCTATACATAATATATAACGTGGCTTGAAGAACATTCAATTTGTCACACACACACGATTTTTTTCTTTCTTTGTTTTTTTCTTTTTTTTTTTCTTTTTTAGTGTAACCCTTTCACTGAAACTGAGAAGTTAAATACCCGGTTATCTTTAAATATGTATAAAGATTTAATTGCGTTTTCTTCCGTTGAAAATTAACAGCGATGGAGGATAAGTGTAGGTAGGGTTTTAAAGGGGAAAAAATGTAATTTACAGTTTTGGTACGCGGTTTTGTGAAGCCCTCGTCCCTTGAGGAACGTTGACGGTTTTAAAAAAGAATCCCATCTTTATTGTTTCATCTTCCTCCGCGTTAGGTCATCAATGCTTTTTTTTTACACTCCTTTTTCTTGAAGCAGCTACTACTACTACAGCAAATACGGTTTTTGGTTCCTTCGAATAAACGTTAGCTGCTACCTCATCCTCCGTCGTTGTGTGCTATCAAATATTAATTCATTTCTTTGTATGCGCTCGAACTTGTTTGCGGAAGAGTAATCGAGGAGGTTAATTAACTCGAAGAATAATTAGTTATGCGGCATTAATTAATGATTAATTATCCAACTCTGTGGAAAAATAATTTCATTCCAGTCTGTTTAACATATGCTTTCATTAATCAGAGAAATACATGTGAAAATTAGATTCCTCATTCAGATTCTTCTTAATAATGTTATTAATGCTTGCAGAAGTCTGGAAAAGGTCCCTTTTCTCTTAACAAAACCAAAGAAGAAAAAAAATCCGTAATCCTGGTTGCATTCTTAGAATTTCGGATTTTAAATCCATACGTGAAATATTGCCGTGTAATTATTAAATCACTTTTCTTTATAATGAATGACTTGAAGTAAAATTAGTTGGAAAAAAAAAAATTTTATTCAGTGTAGTATATATGACTTTCCAAATATCATTAAACTTATTTGAGCCTTACCTTTTAATCATTATTTCCCATTTAATAAGATAAAGCAAAAAGAAAAAAAAATGAAGAACTCTTGGGAAGATTAACTTTACCGCAAATTTTGCTTTGAGGAGAGTGCTATTTTAAAATATTCAAAATAAAAAGATTCTTCATAATAGATTCATGCAGTCCTTTAATCCATTTTGGATATTCTTTCACAGAGACTGCGGTAGGTAATGGAAAATTATCTGCGTTCATGTAATGAAAGGACAAACCATTTTTGTGAAAAATATCATTTAGCAAAGTTATGAATGCATTTTATTCGTATTATGTGAAAACTTTCTTGGAGTTCGTGTTGTTTTATTCGTATTTTTATCTAAGTGGCTTCATTTGTTTTTAAGTTTGAATATATCTAGTGAGGAAGGAAGAAGTAAAAAAAAGTTTGTTTTACGACCAACATTTCAGTTAAAACCTTAAAATAAGTCGCCTTCCACCCGAGAACAATTGCCTGGAACATTAATCCTTTGATGAAGACAAAAGGGCACATTTTTCGATGACACCGTTAAGAAAAACATCATCTCTGCTGCCATAAATGTCTCCCACTTTTTTCTTCCCCCAACGCCAATGAAAAATGATTTAAAAAAAACACAGAACAACAGAGAGTAAAAGCAAAGGCGGCTTCTGTGTGTAAAAAGGTGGTTCATCCAAACATGAAGGGTTAGTCAGTCTTTCCGGAAGCCAAAGAATCCTAGAGGCTTGAAGAACGCTTCATGATTCGTCTTCTGGCTTCAGCAAGGAAGACGGATCGTCTTGGTGCTGCGGTAGACGTGTGAATTGGAATACTTAGTTAAAACTTTATGCAGGGCCTGACGGCAATGCATTGTTTTTAAAGAACCCACTTCCACCAGTTTTTTCCCCATCAGAAGAACTCATAGTTAGCTCCCAAAGTCTTTGTGCTTTCACGGCTCTATTTATTTTTTACCGCCTTACTTTTTTTTTTTTTTTTTTTCCTGTTTCTTTTCCGACTCAGTGTGGTTGTTAAATTTTTATCCCTTCCTGTTTAATGCTTTGGCCGAGATTCAAATTCGTATCCGTATAGGTGATGAGAGGTGGAGGAGTGCCAAGTTGAGTTTATCCACAACAGTCTGGACTCGGCGTTAAGGGGAGAGGAACGTCGCCGGAACGGAATTAAATGTCATATGATAAAGTGACAGGCTTGATGGGAGGTGATCTTGCCAAGCTGTTTCTTGTTTTCTCCTTTGCCTCTCTTAATTCGAAAGGAGCGCTTCATTGGAGGTGGAATTGGCTCAGGAGTGGAGGGTCTCTGTTAAGAAGATAATTTCTTTATTTGTTTGATTGGTGTAAAAAAATTCTGTATACATTGTATGCAAAGCATTTAGAGATATTTAAAAATAACTGCTGAAGTCTTGATAAGATCTTTTTTTTTTTTTTTGCTGTGTATTATGTTAATTACTAATGGTAATTAATTAATCTTTAGTGTTGTAAATGTGAAGAAATTGCAATAGGTATTGGTGTAAGATATACCAAATAGTTATTCATCCATCATTTCAGGTTTTAAACATATTGGTGCTTTAGTTTTTAATTTATAATTTTTATTCTTAAATTAAGAAAAATATGAATGAATCTTATTGTAAAGTAAAAAGTTTTCTGAAGATAATCATCATCGTCATTGGCGCAATAGCCCCATGTTGGGACAAGGCCGTCTACCTACAGACATATTTCAAGACAGGAGATGCCTTCTTTTTACGAGGTAGAGTTGGCAGCCCTATGCCCAATGCTTTACAGCCATATTAGACAAGTAACTGCGGTTTAAAGTGGATTCCGAACCACTACAAACATTCATGGCACCTCAGGTATTCGAACCATAACATGTGGCATCGAGCGCTATGAAAATAATAGATATTTAAAATTAAAGGTGTGGAGATTGTTTCTAATTAGATATTCAGAAGACTATTTAGATATTGAAGACTGATAGCTGCCATAAGATTTTTTTTTTATTGGTAAAAGTTTCAGTTGCATATATATCAATTAACTAAGAATATTTTATAACCATTTCAAATTACACTGGAAGAGTCATCTCTTTTAAAAATTAAATAGCAACAACAGATGTCACACGAAAGCATTTTGTCGCTATACTGGAGCCGTGGAAAAACCTTTTATTTTTCTTATTTTTTTCTCTCTGCTTTCATTTGTTCACTAAAGAGGAAAAATCTAGAATATTTCAAACATGAATGAAAATATTGGGGAATTTAATGTTTGTAATGTAGCAATATTTGCATTGCATAAATAAAAAGAGTTGACGCTTTGCGCAACGCAGAAATACAAGCGACTTAGTTCTGTACTAAAAGAAACAGGCAAACTCTATTTGAAAAACTACTAACGATTCAATAAGTTCAAAATATTTATCTTAATGCATGCATTAAAACCTTTTTATTTTTAGCAAAAAGAAGAAGAAAAAGAAAAAAAATTGATTCATCCTCTTTGATCTTTTATTTTTTCCCACACACTTTGTGGCTTTAAAATATTTTCAAATGCGGTTGTTGTTACAGGAATTCCGTCCACATTTAGATCAGTGCCCGTTATTCCCAGAGGGCAATAAAGAGTAAAAATTAAGACTTGACGGCCCCTCGTAAATAAATTCACTCTTTCAAGGACATGGCGTCAAGCCAGCAGTAAGAATGGCCGGGTGACAGAGCGGTTGAATCCTGTATCGCTAACGTTTAAATGTAAACATTGGAGGTGAAAAAGTGAGTTGATTCATTAACTCACGTCAAATTATTTACCAGGTAGAAATTGTAAGGGAATGGCGGGCGGTCGTCTTCGTCTTTTTTAGAGAAAATTTTCCATGGATGTTGCTGCAGCGATTTGTTTTACCAGCTTCTTTTTTTTTTGGATCGTTACTTTTTGATTTTTAAATCCGTTTATTGGGCAGGTTATTTCATATTGTTCTGACATTTAGGCAAATATAGATACTTTATAAAAACAGAAAATATGTGGTTTAAATAAGGCTTGCTTGCAATATATGTTTAGTTACAAAAAGATGAGCATAAATATGTCTTTGTAGTTGTGAATTTTTAGGGCTAATATTTGTCCAAAAAGGGTTACATACACAAAGCTATCTTTTTTTGAGTTTATCATAACAGTTCCTATTCATGTGAGACAAACTTCTATGATTACTTTAAATGCTTTTGCCGTAAATGCTCTGGAATTTTTGCTAGTAAAATCTGATAGTGCAAATACAGATTTTTAAATTTGTACAAAAAAAATTCAAATTTTTTTTTTGTTCTCTCTCAACCGTTCTACCGTTTTATTTCCATGAATAGTAAAGATACTATCTGATGACTATGCTATAAATGGTCTGGAATTCTTTCTAGAAAAAAATATTGTCCAGTGTAAATTCAGCATTTTAAATTCGTAACATAAATATTCCATATTTTTAAACTTATAATTCTGGTTTCTAATAAGTGTTCGTAAACATACGTGCTGTGATAAAAACTGCTCTATATGCTTTCCTTGATTTTTGTATTTATTTATGCAGAAGTTTCTTTTAAGTTATGAAAAGGAATTTATTAGTGAAATGAAACTATTTTAAAACAGCATCTTGAGAAATAAAGGCACGTTTTAAAAAAATAAATGAAAATAAATTTAAATATTTTACAATTATAAAATATATAGAAATATTCCTAGAGATAGAGATTTACACCGTGCATGCAATAACATTTCAAAATACAATTGTGTGCTTATTGTTTGAAATATGGGGGATGTATCGCATTTGAAGTTTTGCTATTGTAATTTGAAATGTTTTAAAAGTCGACTGATACTTTTTACTTGATACTTGATAATTTTTGTTAAATTTTTTTTATTTATTTTTGTTATGAAACATATAAATAGACTTCAGGAGTCAATATAAATACACTTCACAGAAAACAAAGTATTTTTAAACTAATAATTCTGATTTCAAATACGTGTTCGTAAACATAAATACTGCGATGACTTCTCTATATGCTTTCTTTTATTTCTGTATATATTTTTCCTTTTTATAACTTAAAGTTTTTTTTTAAAAAAAAAAAAAAAAAAGGAATTTATTCATGAAATGAAAATATTTCAACGCAGTAACTTGAAAAATAATTGAAAAAAATTTTTTTTTTTCTTTTTTCTCCCAATGGCAGATTATGAACATTTACAGCAAAAAAAGAACAACAAAAAAAAAAAAAAACATACAACAACAACAAACTAATGCAACAAAACATGCTGAAACAGAGTTCATTAATCCAACAATAATGCCAAGTTGCAGATCTTTTAGCCACTAAAAAGTGTTACCAGGTGCACCACGGGGAGGTAGTTCTTCTTCGCACCCATAATTGAAAATAAATTTGAATATTTCATTCACAGTTATAAAATATGTTGAAATATTCCTATATATAGAGATTTACTCCGTGCATGCAATAACATTTCAAAATACAATTGTGTGCTTATTGTTTGAAATATGGGGGATGTATTTCATTTTGAAATTAATTTTTTTGATATTTATTTTATTAAAAAAATTTATTTATTTATTTTTATTATGAAACATATAAATAGACTGAGATTCTCTCCAGAAAAAAAAAAATCTTTATATTCAACAGGTCATTGCCTTTCTTATTTCTTACGAAGAAAAATTTCTTTTATATCGTGGTATTTTTTTTCTCTCTTTTACTTGCAAATAAAGCAAAAACAGTAGTACCGTAATACATAACAAGAGTGACACCGCTTTATTTCATTTGACATATTTGCAAAACTGGAACCTCCCGCTGCGAGCCGAAATTGATTTTCCATTCTCTTTCAAGCGAGCTCTTCCCCGGCATTTTATTTAATGCATTGATAATGAAGGAGAATCAATCTTTTATGAAGATTTTCTATCATCGTCATGCCTTTGAAATGAGGCTATCTATGACTCGAAATGCCCTGGAGGACAGACCCGTGCTGTCATTATTGCTCAAAAAGAATGGAAGAATATGTATGTGTGTGTGATCAATGTTAAAAAGTCTAACGGGCATGTGGTTGAATACATCGTAGTTGGGAGACCTTTTAAAAGAAGGATGCAAATCTTTCTGGTCAAGGGTCATATAAAGTTCCTGATAAATTTATTCCTACTTGCTTTACCGGATTGCATTTATTTCTGGTGAACTCTTGGGTTAAAAGGGGAATTAGAAAATTCCCGTGGACATGGTTTTTAATATTTTTTATTATTTCTTTTATTACCCATCCTGTCAGTCACCCTGTGGTTATCACCAAGTTATAATTTGCAGCCTCATACGTGTAATTTTGATATTTCGTATATAAAATTAGCTTCAATGAACAATAAAAGGATCTTGTGTGTTAGGAATAAAAATCATCATTTATGGTTAGAATAAAAGGGTTTTTAATATTTTTCCTCAATAAATGTAATAGCAGGTTTTATTTTCTTGGAATCTTGTAATTTAAAGATTGATGTCAAAATATTGTATGATTTATTTATACATTGTTTCTATATGCTGTATCTATTTTAACTAGTAGAAATCCTTTTGAAATGAAATGATTGCATTTCTACTCATTGTTGAATTTTATTAATAATTTTTTTGAAGCCATTCATTTTATCTTTATTGTATGTTAAACCTGTTTTTATTACTTAATTTCTATTTTTTTTTATGGGGGGATAAAAATCTTATATAAAATTTAACTTTGCATGGTTTTATAAATGAGACAGCAGGCATAATTTAAAATATATTTTAATTTTTCGTAATTTAATAAAAAAAAAAAGAGAAAATGGAAATTATAACATTCATTTTCTTTTTTTTATTATGTGCATCATTATGCTTTCGGGATACCGTAAATTATATAAACTCAAAAGTGAATTCAATGGATAGGACACAGAGAGAGGATGGACATAGCAGAGGTACAAAGATTTTCAAGGGAAAGTGCCAGGGCAAAAAAAAAGGAAAGAAATAAAGATGGCTTGGTGAAGTGAAAAGGGATCTGAAGAACCTAAAAATCACAAATTGGAATACCAAAGTCCGAGACAGACGACTTTGGACTCTTATTGCTATAGAGGTCATGGTCCAACATGGACTGTAGTGTAAGGATATTAGTTAGTCATTGTGCTTTCTGAAAAAAAAAAAATTATTTTAGCTGGAAAAAATTAGTATCCTGGCAGGTAATATATTATTTACATATGCATTACATAAATATACATGTAATTAACATTATATCCTCAAAATAAGATCAATAGACAACAGAAAGATTTTAAAAAAATATATTGCAACGTTTTGCGATTTAAAACCAAAAAGGGGGAGTTATCTTAATATTTTTATTCATGCATTATGGAGTAAAAAGCGAAATTAGTCATAAATGTTTGCGCATTTCAAACGATTTTATCCGTTAGTATTAAATCCTATTATCTGTATAAGAAATTACCGCCATATTTCATGAATACCATCTACTTAATAGTCAGTGCTTTATTGACGCTAATTCAATCTCCGTGTGCTTTAATGCAATATATTTCAAAGTTCTATTACTGAGCGAATCAAATGTTCTGTACAAATTTAATTATCTGATTGAAAATGTGGCGTTTATTCCATGAAGTGTTCCGTTGGTCTCTAAATGTCGACTTTGCAGAAATTGCTATTGATTACGATTAATTAAATTAACCGTGACCAAAACTGACTTCGTTAAACACCTGTCAGTTAAGCATTTAATATTAGTTTAATGCGGCGTGTAACATTCTTAAAAACAACGTTAACCTGAAGTTTTTGAAAAAGAAGAATTTCAATTGTATATCTTCACCATGGTTCGATGATTTTCCTGGAAGGTAGTTTTGAATTTATTTTTGTCACATTGTTTTAAAATCATCACAACAGGTTGATTTCTTTTTCTATAAAGCACGTAATTTCGATTTAAAAATAAAACGCAACATAGCAATCATTGCATGTTTTCTAATATTTTTATTTCTTTTTATTCATTTTGTTTTTTATTTTATTTATGGGAAACTCTCATTTAAACTAAAAGAGATATAAAATCTGATATTTTCCAAGTAGGTCACTTTATTAGATGCGCTACGATAGTTAACAGTTAAGTACTGTGTGATGTTGTCGTTTCGGTGCAAACTCATGAGAAAATGAAAAGTGTGTTTTATCGATACATTGGCTTTAAATCTGAAACCGGTTATGGTGAAATGAGTTGAGGTAAACGCGAGAAAACAAGGATATAAAATAAGATTTTGGATTAATGAATCAAAATCTGATTTTAATGTAATCCGTTGTTTATATGTGTTAATGATACATTAAAAATTAATTTTACAGTTCATTAGTCTTTATTTATTACAGTTTTAAATTTTCTATCTGGTTTTAGATTGAAATCATAAAATCTGTAAATTTTTTTAAATGCTAATCTTATTAAAAAATTATATATAAAAATTATTAAAAAATTCAAATTAATTGTATAATTTTACTCATATCTGTTAAAATATAATTGTCTTAAATGCAGCTATTACTAATTTGTAGGTTGGTAATTAAATCAATAAATCTTCAATTTGTTAAAGCATTCTTTTTCGATAGATAACTTTGCAAGTAATACTTCTGAATTTGATTTCCAACATATTTTTAATAAATTAATTTAATTGACTTTTAAAAAAAGAATTTCTAATACTTATTTATAATAGAGGAATTTTTTATCAGAATTTCAATAAATGTAATTTATTTATCTTAGTATAATAATTTACCATTTATAATTTTATCTGCCAGTAGGTAGGCGGCCTTGGCCCACCATGAGACTGTTGCACCAATAAAGGAGGAGAAATAATTACACTTACAATCTTGGAAAAATAAACATTTTAGGAAATTTGATTTTTTTGAACGCATAGAAGTTTTCCAGGTAGATATCTACCTCATGCTGGTGCTTATGCATTTTAATAGGTTAACGTTTATTTTTTTATTTTTGTAAACATTAACTAATTATATATTTCTTCACTGGTTCGACCGATTAGTAAAACAACCAAAAAAAAAAAAAAAGTGTTGAACATAAATTTCGATAGTTTCATGTGTAAATGTTCCAAACCTTATATTTATTTCGAAATAAGTTTAAAAAAATGGTCATTGCACAGCTGTTATGCATCACGGCATATATTTCTTAAAAAGTTTTTAAGGCAAACTTCGGGCTAAAAGCATGCGTATAGGGGTGAGAAGTTCTCATAAAATTTGGCGATTAGTGCCTATAACTACAAGAACCTCTGCCTTTGTCCACATAATGTTATGTAAATGATCCAAAAAGGCTTCTGCTTGAGTCATTATAGAGGGCGGTAACGTTAAAAGCTATGTTTGGAGAACAAGAGATATAGGGAAGATTTGCAAGTACCCGAAAGGTAATTGATTGTAAATTGCTTCATTTAAAAACTTTTTCTTTACAAAGATATTGAGATTAAATTATTGATAATTTTTTTTGTAGCACTTTAAAAAAAGAACGCCCCTTTCTATTATTTATGGATTGTTTCTATTACAGGCATAAAATCTTGATAGGATGAAAATAGGTATTAAATCTCTGAAACAGAAGTTTTTATCATTTAGCTGACTTACACAAGTCAAATGCAGATATATTCAGACAGGCTACATCCCCCTCACCCCTTATCCCCAAACGGATAAGGGGAGGGAGGGGTGAGGGATGTAGTCTGAGACTGAGTTTTTGTCAAGTATCTAGGTATAATTGTCACTCGAATTTTTCTATGAAAATCTCCGTCGTTTCTTCTAATTTCTTGTAGTACAGTTTTTTGCTAATGAGTATTTCATGTAAAAATAATACATTACTTTTTGGATTATATACAATATAGCTGCAAGTGAAAAGCATTTAGGATATCTTAGTGGAATTCCATTAAATTTTTAGATCAATCCACAGTGTAAACCACGATGGATTGATCTAAAAATTTTATTTTAAAACATATATATATCTTAAAAATTATTTTATTATTATTTTTTTTAAATCCATTATGTTAACCACAATGGAATGATCTACAAACTTTAAGGAAAAATTCCCAAATATATCCTAAATACTTTTCATTTGCAGCTGTATTGTGTATAATTCAAAGTAATTACTTATTTATTATTATGAAAACACAATAGATCGATTAGTTCCATAATATAGCTCCATAAGCAGTAAGTAAATAAAGTAATTTTCATTATCTCAGATATATTTACTTTTACTTCTCAACATAATTTTAAAGAATCTTCATCTTTTCTTTTTATTGTTTATGTATTTAATTTCATATCTCAAAGGATAGCTTAAGTTATTTTATTCAATATAATTGGTTTGATTAAAACAAAAGCATTTTCCTCATTTATATTTGTGTAGGATCAGTATTTGATATTTTCCTGTAATATATAGTAAAATATTCATATTTAAACAAAAAAAAATTATAATCCTCCAAATAGTTTCGAAAATTATACAGTTACTATGTTTTTTTGTTTTTTTTTTTATGATGCACAAAATAATAAATTAGATAATTGATTTCAACCACGATACATTTAATAAACATTACAAATGGCTTTTTAAATTGCGATTTTATGATTCGACAAAAATGAGAATTCTAATTGCTCAGAGGAAAACGCCATCTTCTCATTTTATGATAAAATGTAATATGATTCTATTCTAAACGTTCTGGAATTCCGGTTAGAAGTTGTAAACAAATGCTGGGGTACGGGGATTTTTTTTTCTCCCTCTTCCCCCTCCCCCTGAAGTCGGGATTGATGACCATCAAAACGGGGGACGGATTTCCGTTTCCTTTGCTCAACAAACCCCAAACGGATAAGGGGAAGGGGGGAACGTAGTCTGCGACTGAGTTTTTGTCTTAAGCATCTAGATATAATTGTCACTCGAATTTTTCTATGAAAATCTCTTCTCTATGAAATCTTTTCTTGGTTCTTGAAATTGTAGTTGTAGAATCTGAAATTTGCTCCATTGGGGAATGTTTGGTTTTGTTAATTGCTCATTGAAGTTGTGAGAGATTTAATTTTTAATGTTGTTCAAGAATTCCCTGTTTCAGCAGTTTGAAGACAAAAGTCCATTGGCAGCAAATTTGCCTTATGAATCTAAATGAATTGCTCATTAATAAAAGCCAAATTTCCTTTCAATATATTTTGTAGTACTTTTTAATGTAAGTTCTTTCATAAATTTTCAAATAATAATAAAAAATATTAAATGCGAACCTATTTTCTTACACGTTTATATCTTTTTTTTAATTGACTGTTCCTCTTAAATTCATTTCATTGCAACCATCTTCGAATTTTCCTATGAAAATCTCTATCTTTTCTTCATTCTTACAATTTTTTCAATATTACTGGCTTTAGATGATTAAAGTGGTCTGATGTCCAATTGGCTAGGGCTCGGCCTTTGGTGCCACAGGCTCGAATCTTGGAGATGGCATAGATGTTTGTCAGTGGTTCGGAATAGGAATCCACGGTAAATTGTAGACCCCGGTCTAATTAGCCTAAACTGTGCACAAAATGACCGTAGACAAACCAAACCAAATCATTTGACTAAAATAATTTCTCTTTGAAGGTTTCTCTCTCTCTCTCTATGTGAGGAAATATGTATCTATGATCATTCCCAAAAATTGGCGACAATAAAGTTAATGAATCATCTAATCATTAAAATTCTATACATTTTTGTATAGATATATATATATATATATATATCAAAAAGGGATAAAATAATGACGAACATAGTGTATTTTTATTTCTGAATGCACATTAGAATATCCTTGAAAATTCATTTGCCATAGGTAATTTTTCTTTAAGTTTTGCATAGAGACAGCAGGTGAAATATTGTTATGAGATTGACTTATGGCAAAAAGGAAGTAGATTCTTCCATATGAACTATGTTATCTGAAAGAGATTGAATATCCTTACATAAAGAAGTAGGAGGAGGGGAAAAAAATAAATGGTTGGGGGTCTGAACCATGGGAGCACGCGCCATATGGGGAATGTAATTTAAAGCGTATTCTATCTTGAAGAATTCAGTGAATGTGAAGTTCTATTTCAGTTTATATTTCATTCGGTCGTTTATATTAAATGGTCTGTATGTAGATAAGGTTACACTTGCAGGTCTGTATTTTTCTAAAGAAGTTGTATACCGTGATCTTTTTAATTATTGTGAGTTTTATTCTATTTATTTTAAATTTTTACAAGGAGTGGTAATTATCATTTGAACATAGAATGAATTATTAAATGCAAAGTAAAATTTAAAAATTTGGATTCTGATCATGTGCACTTTTTTAAATGCATTATGTTGTATTAATTGTTTGTGGATTTGAAATTTTATACAGGATTTATTTACAGTGATTGTTCAAAATTATAGTCTTAATTTAAAAAAAAATTAACTACTTTTTATTTGCACCTTTTATAATTCATTTCTTAGTCAAAATTGAGTTATGTGGATGTAGTTGATATTTGAAAGATGTGTATATGAGAGTTTTGTAGGGATAGTTTCATCTAAAATGAATTAATTTCTGCATAAATTGACAAACTATATTGTAGCTTAAATAAATATATTGGACAGTTTAATATGAAACATTTCCAGTATTAGGTAGTTACTAGCATTCAATTTCTTTGTAATTAAAACTTGTGGGACATATACTATTGTTAGAAAATTTCACAATCGATTTCTTATAAAAATAATTTGAATCTTCTAAATAAATATTATATATATCATTGATCATCAAGATTCTCTTAAAATTTCAATTTGATGAAACGCCAGTTTAAAGATTTACCTTAACGTGAGGTATTAATGATTTAAAATTATGTACACAATTTTGAATTATACTTTTTATTGTAGATTATCAAATAACGATAGCCATTCTTAGCTTTATATTTTATTTTGATAATGAAGCATTTGAATTTGTTTTAGTCATTTAAAATATCAATTTAAATCATAATTGAAATAAATATAAATAATAACAAAATTTTATATTAAAATTATCAATTAGATTTTACAACACAATAAGAAATCCTTTTTTTCCACTTTAAATTGTCAAAAATTAGCTGCTTTTATTTCAAAATCTTATTATTCATTTTTTTGTGTTATCATAGTGATTTATAAAAATATATTAGTAATAGTTTAGTGAATATTTTAGTGTTTTAACCATTATCAGAATGCATAAAAAGTCTTGAATCTTACTAAACTGGAAGATAAATGTGGAAATGCCGTTGTAATGTCACCAACAAGGGGGTTTGTTTCGGGGCTTTCGAGAGGGGCCTATGTGGGAATGTTATAAAATTAGCCTCTAATTTCTCTCTTCACTGCACGTGTTATATATACCGAATGTGAACATAACACCCCCGGTTTCGCTGAGCTTTTTATAACCGAGATTCGGGGGCTTTGTTGGGGCTAGACGTGTTCGAAAATCATTTTTGTCATTTCTGTTACTGACTTTGCTGAATACAGCCTTAAACTTTAACAGATGATAAATAGCAACATTATTTTTGTTTTCATAAAATATTGTTACTTATATGTGTTAAAAGCTTTCAATTTTTTTTTGTGTGTTAATTTGTTATGTTTATAAAATAAATTGTTTTAAAATTTATTATCTCTAGAATACTTTCTTCATACATGTTATTTATGTTACATGTTATCTTTTTTAATATTGCAATGTTGATTACAAGTACAGAAATATGGCAACAATTTTTTGATTCAGCAAATCATTCACAATTTTCAGCAACAATTTTCTGATTTAAAAATATAAATAAAATACTAATATTATTATTAAACAAAAATAAATGAATAAAACAATCAACATTAAATACCATAAACAACAAAGAAACAGCACAACAAACAACGACAATCAACATTAAAAAATATAATTCAAAGTTGTATACATAATTTTGAATCATTTATGTCACTAATTAACAAAAATCTAGTATAGCTTACAATTCAAATTTAGCGTAGCTTACAAATTTAGCAAAACTTAGCATTTTACCAAATTGAAATTTTAAGGTATTTTATTTGGGTAAGCAAATTTGAAGACTACTCATAATTAAAATGCTGTTTCAAGAGAAATTCTTTTATAAAATTAATAATATGTATACAAAAATAGATTTAAAAAAAATTATTTTATTTCTTTTATAAATATTCCACGTTTTATTTGACTTTTTAGAAGTAATAGTATACATTAAAATCCTGTAATGCAATTCAAATTATTGAAAAAAAAAATTTAATATTGTATATAGAAAAGTTAAATAATAGAAAACTTGAAGGCATTTTACTTGGGTGAGCAAGTTGAAGACTAATATGTATACAGAAATAGATTTAGAAAAAATTTAGTTATAAATATTCTACGTTGTGTTTGACTTTTTAGGATAATAGCATACATTAAAATCCTATAATTCAGTTTAAATTAATAAAAAAAAAAATTATGTTTCACGAAAAAAAAAAAATATGCTGTGATAAAATTTTACTTTTTTTAGAAAATGAAACAAAAACAAATTATTATTTTTATTTAAAACGCCTTCCAGACGATTTTAATGAAGTCTATCTCATGCATTAAAGAACCGTGACGAACATAAAACTTAGATGGAAATGGCAGATAACAATTTTGATTGTCTTTCCTTCTTTGAGGATTAATTTTGTATGTTTCGCGTACGAAAAAAAAATTAAAAAAGGAAGAAAAAAAAAAAGATTGTTTATCTTTTTATAAATTTATTCCCAAAAACTATTTTGGTAACTTTTTATTTTATCTTATTCGTTGAATAAAATTAATTAACTTTATCTTTTATAGTTTTTATATATTTATATCCATAATTCAAAAGCCTTTTTTGAAATTCGAAATATATTTAAAAATAAGCACTGAACAACTAATGCATAAAAGAAATGAACAGCATTACAAAATTCGCGATCAGATATGTCTTGTATCTAATAACCTACCTAGACTGTGTGTGGACAATCAGAACATTAAAATACATGAGACCAAATACTTTTCTTAAGCAAATCATTTTAAAATGACTCAGAATCCGAATATCAATTCTAGTGATCTTTGACTTGATTTATTGCATTAATGAACACGGCTACATTCGAACGTATGTATCTTAACTGTTTATCTGGGGCTGTTTCGGAACACATCCATTTATGTGTCGTTTCGTTAAGCTGCTTGAAGGAATGTTGAAATAAATAGGTAACAACTGCTGCAAGAATGTTTTTCTTCCCTTCAAGATATGGCCTTGGGTCCGATGGGTCAATGCGATATCCATATCACTCTAGTCTGGGAAAAGTAAAGGGGGGTCAGCATCACAGTCTGGGTGTAGGGGGTCAAAGGAATTTTCGTTGGGTTGATTTGACCTTGGTTTTCTCCTAGAATTACAAGGACCCCTTTCCATCTCCGCCCCTTTCCCAAACCGATATTTGAAGGGTTACCAGAGATTCAAAATCGGGGATCTCCCTTCTTCCTAGCCCTGGAGCAGCAACCCACTAATCTGCTAGTTTTTATGTGGGGAACGTTCCTGGAACTCTTGTTTATAAAAGTGGGCACCTGATCTCCACTGGCCTTTTCCCCCTTTCGTCTGATTCGACCCCGTCATTCATTCTCATGGTCCATTAACGTGACGGGGGACCATTTGGGGGTCCCTCTCAGATTAATGTTGCCCCATCATGCAGTGGTCCAGCGATTTATCAAGAGACAACCGTAAATTTCTTGGAAGGTCCGAGGATTCTGGTCTCTCCTCCTTTGTCGACGCCAGGCTGTTTTTCCTTAATTAACCCCGTGGCCCTTCCAGCGTTTTATTCTTTTTGTCTGGCCCCCTTTTTTATTTATTTGTTCCTGTTGTCACCATTTAGCATCTGTTTGCTAAAATGGGAATGGGGAAAGTATTGAAAGTGGATTTAATAGTGATCTTTAGAATTCCTTTATGTACAATACAGGGGAAGTAAAGAAGTTTGCTCTTTAATAAATCATCGATTTAAACATATATGCATTGGGAACAGGAAATTCAAAGGTTTGTTTACATACTTTACAAGTGTCCTGTGTTGCTGCCCTTCAGATACGTTTATAAATAGCATATATGTGTGACCAATTTCTAACAATATTTAACCTGTTTTATCAGATTATGTATTATAGTGTAATATTTTCTTATACTATTTTAGAGATATACACATTTTACAAGGGATCTAACTCGGAATTCCAGATAACACTATTATACATATCTTAATGACAGCAATTGAGTTCACATGAAATAAAAATTTAAAGAAATTCAAAATGCATTTTATTTAAATAATAAAATAGTCAAAAAAAATTTATAAGGAATTTCTTAAAATAAGAAATCCCAGAAAAAGGTTCGCGTATCAATATCTTAACATCTCCATGTGCAAGGCGTAGCAGCATCGGATTTCTCGAAGATAAGTCGAGCTCCCGGTGAAGAATAGGGCTATTCATCAGTCTCTTAAAAGCCCACCTTAGAAGGCGGAGTTAAAGGTAGCGAGTGGTTTCATGAAATCTGACAGAGCAAATTAATCACTAGAGGAAAGCCAAAAAAATCTCTCCTCCGACCAACCGTGTTTTGGGCTGGGTGAGATTGTTTGGTATATGGACTACTTTAATTATTATTTATTATTACCTGTGGACCTGGTGAGAAGGATAGGTCGGGCTTGTGGGTCCGGTAGCGGCCGAAAGGCGGTGCTGGGCCGACGCTGCTGCTAGGGACGGACGATTAGTGGAAACTTAACAAAGGGAGCGAGACCATATTAAATACTGGCCGCGTGATAACTTCAGTCATGGCTGTTCACTTTCAATAAAGAATCCCATTCTGATCAGAACTAGTGACTGAGAATTGCTCTGAAAGGTCACTACATTGAAAATCAACAACTACTTCTTCAATAACAAATAGTAATATGATGCTTTTTTTTAAATACAATATCTTTTCTTGCTTGTTTTTACCGATTAGACTAAAAAACCTATTATGTTTTGGATTTCTTTACAATTTAATTAGCTTAAAAGGTCGAATTGGTTTTGCGATGTTCTTTCGGAATTTGATTAAATTAAGATTTTTAGAGGTTTCTTAATAACATGTACTCGGGAGGAACGCAAAGACAGAGAGGTGTCTCTCATAGAAGTACTTTTTTTTTAACCTGGAGTTGTCTGATAAATATAGTGATATAAATATCCATATTTCAATATTTTATTACTGGACTCTTTCAATATTTCTAATGCGCCATATCGATAATATGTCCATACTGGAGGAATAAATTATTTTTCATAATTTTTATTAAAAATCAGCAAAAAACTGATTATCCTTGTTATGATGTATTTTTGAATTTTTGTATAGAACCACAAGTTACAGAGTTTTTGTTAATACTACTGGTTAATACTGGTTAATTCATCTAAATTGGTATTCTTAGTTAGATAAATGTATATAATTTTATAGAAGTTAGGATTTAGTGTTCTTGTAACTGTAAATAAAAACTATAATGCTACTGACTTTGTTAAAGTAATTTGAATCAAAATTAGTGAAAGCACTTTTAAAAATAAAAACTTTCACCTTATACTATCTCCTTATGACAATCCAGATTTTTATACATATTTTGATAAAAGTTATCAAATAAAACCTTAAGTATTACACATAATTATTTCCTTTCTTTCTGTAATAAGAAAATGTACCAATAAATGTTTTTTAAACATCACATTTTTACTATAAATTTTTTCGGGCATGATATTTGCACCTTATTTAATATGGGGAAACAAAAAAGTTTACTAAGTGTCGAAATTTCTGGCTTTAAATTTCTTATCAAAATTTCTTCAATTATATTTGATACCTTATTTATTCATAAAATGATTATTTAAATCAGTATTAAAAAGGTATACTATTATGAATGTCGATCTGGAGTGAAAAAAGTTGAAATGTTTCTTAATTTTGACATATTTTTTTTTATTTTAATTTAATTAAATCATATAATCCTTTATTTTTTTAAGTAACTTTTTTAACTCTTTAAATGAGATTAATAAATAAAATACTTATTGTTAATAATGCATGCTCTAAAGAAAATTTTATAAATGAATCAGTTAACTTTCTAACTTATTTATTATTATTTTTAATGAATATTACTTTACAGGTAAAGAAATTTGAAAATGAAGAACAAGTCACTGCGGTAAGGAAAATCGATTGAAGTTTTGATATATAATTTTAACTGGATGAAAATAATATAATTCTATATCACCTTTTCATAATTATAACAGTTTGAATCATTAGACATAGAATAACAGTTTATTATAATAACATAATATACATCTTAACTTTTTTATTTTTATCCTCTCTAATCATCTTCACTCCTATGCTGAATTTCCTTCGACATTCATAATAGTTTATTACTGAAAAAATATCTATATATAATATAATTAAATATTTTTCGTTCCAATAAAATTTAAAGTATGTTTATAAAAACTGTGATGGGTATCGAATAAATTTTGAAATTACTGATTATACCAATTCTCACATTAAGTAAGCAAGAAATTTCAATACGTTTCATTTTATAAATTTTTTACTTCGAATATACCTTTTTATAAATTATAAATGCATAATTTAAATCTGGGCATCTTATAGTATAATATATGTGTTTTTTGATTTTTAATTTAACTAAAATAAGTTAATAAATCACCGCCAATTTTTAATATAGAACATGTTCTCAAAGAGGCTCACTCCATATAACCTGTGAAAATTTTGTGAAGCCATGTTAATTGGTGTCTGGATGATGAAGACAGTGTTAAGACGTTTAGAAAGAGACGCGCCACTATATAAAATCAGTGAATTTTCGCAAAGTCATGTTAATTGGTGGCTGGATGCTGAGGACAGTATATTGTAAACTATTATTGTAGTGTAGGGACGTTCAGAAAAAAGACGAAGAGTTGCTTTGAGGTTAGCGCCATTTGTGAGGACAATATTAGGACGTTCAGAAAGAGTCGAAGAGTTGCTTAGATAAATAGATGTTGCTTTGAGGTTGGCTTCACACTCCATAAAATCTGTGAATGTTTGTAAAGCTATGCTAGTTGGTGACTGGATGATGAGGACAGTGTTGGGACGCTTAGAAAGAGACTAAGGGTTGCTTAGATATATAGATGGTGCTTTGAGGTTAATCCCATGAAAGATCGGACACAGATCTTTGAGTTTTAATTTGCAATGCGCTTTTGATAAGTATTTGAAAATATTTAACATCTTCGCACATGCCATTGCTTCCGCTTTATGTGGAATTTTGATTTTTTAAAAATAATTTTGAGGAATTAGTTGATAGTTTAGACAAGTTCTATTTTTATGAAAAAGAACGAAATCTTATAGTGAAGTAACCCGATTGTAATTTGCTTGTGCTAATCTTAATATTATAATGTATAGTTTGTTGTTTCTTTATTAGTAATGAATTCGATTAAAAAATACTGTATTATTCTTCATAGCTGGTACATACATTCAGTGCATAATGATGTAATTCTTCAATCCTGCTTTTCTAATCCTTACTTTTTTTTTTTTTTTTTTTAAATTGTGTTTATTGATCATGGTAGTGCGTGTTGGACTATAGATTTTTCAAAGATTTGGAAATTAACATATAAATTGTGTTATTTTTTACATGAATTATTATTTATTATTTTATTTAATAGAAAATACTGAACGGAATATTTTATTTGACATGATCCAGAACACATTCCATCAACTTAAAAGTCTGAATGTTTATTTTTTTCGTTTAACGCTTTTTAGCTTGTTGCTACTATGTTCTAACTGAAATTTCCGAACTACTTTTAACCTTGAGTTCAAGCTACCTTTTAATTTTAGGATATTTAAATTTTAATTCTTAAAACGGGTGGTTTGGCAGCCGCAAAAGGGGCGATTAGAAGAACATTAAAAGCTTTTAAAAGCAATGTTTGTGGAATATAATTCCCGACCACCCAGTGCCTTTCAGACGACGTCAATCAGCCGAAACAAACAAAACCCGGTCTCTTATGACAAGCAGTATTAACCTCCGCTGCTACACTTAATTAGAAGGCAACAATTTTCCTTCCAAATTAATGTCTTCCCTCCATCCGATATCAGTCCCCCCGTCGGTAAAAACTGGCAAGAAGAAGAGATATTCCCGTAATTAACAAGTCCACCTTTAACATTGTACATCTGTAAATTTGATCAGGCCCGAGCCGCAGTGATAATTGTTAGCGTCCGGACAGTTTAATTGCGGTTAATCCGTTACCTGCGGTGGAGGTAAACTCAATTCTCCGGGCATTAGCGTCACATCAGACACGTCAATGTCAAGATCCTTCCCTCTTTGCTCGCCTTTCCCCATATTTTGCAGGTTATACTGAGGATTAAATGGTAAAAGGTTTTTGAAGCGGCTTCGGCTCGACTCCCCTTATTATTATTATTTTGGGAGTGGAGATGGGAGAAACTGGAGTAATTGTTGCTAAAAGTGTTTTTTATGCATCCACCAAGTTGCCTGTGTTTCTATAATGCGTTCTTTAATTAACATAAAACTTTAAAAATGTCATTTTCAATCTTTAAATTTTTTTTCTTGTGTAGATGCATTTTTTTCCTTCTTTTTTTGTCTTTGTATCTCTTGTAATACATTTTTTTAAAAAGAAATTCGATGAATTTATGCTCCACTTTCAGTTAAAGAATGTAGCTTAATTTTTAAATCATATTCTAATAAATGTTGAATCGATTGAATAACATAATTGATTATTGATTTAAGAAAATTGTGAAATATTCTCTTGTGAAAAACATGTTAACCGATTTTTAATACATTTCAGTCAGCTTCCTTATAAAATAATATGTATGGGCATGTTCCTGAAATTAAGTGCATGTATAGTGTCTTTTCGTGTCTTTCTATTTATAAAACACATTTTGAAAAACGTTCTTTTAAATTTTACGTGGTATAAATTGTATTATTTATTAATTAATTTACCAATTTAAAAATTAGCAAGATATCTTCTTAAGACCCGTGCTTAAAAACTATTTTTAATAAATTTCAATCAGCTTCCTTTCAAAATAATGTCTATGGGCATGTTCTTGAAATAAATGCATGTAAAGTCTTTTTTTGGTTTCTCTTTATTTATGCAACACATTTTGTAAAAAGTTCTTCTTAATTTTACATCGTGTAAATTGTAATATCTATTCATTAATTTACCAATTTAAGAAGATGATTAAGATATGGTCTTGAGACACAAACCCTTGATTAGTAACTATTTTTAACAAATTTAAAGCTGACTTTTTTGAAAAAACTTTAAAGCAATACCATAATTGTTTTCTAAATAAATTACACTTTTTGTTATACCATATATATTATATCTTGGCTTATTAAATTCTACATAACTTACAAACGGAGAGGCATAAAATTAATTCAATTTATGTAAATGCAAAATCTTAGTTTTCTTATACTTTTGAAACACATAAAATCAAAAATATTCATATTATTGTTGGGGTACTCTTTCAAAAAGATGCAGAATTAGTTTCCTTGAATAAATTTAATTGGGAATTAAAATTGTGAAACTATCTGTTTGGGATCTGTTACATTAATTAAACGTTATTAAATTTTTATCATTACAAGGTCGACATTTTTGAAAATTGTTGTTTTATAAGAGATTACAAATTTTATCAATTTATTCCTAAGAAATATAAATTCCCATTTTTAAATAATCTTAACAGATATGTCTGTTATTTTTGAATTTGAATTAATGAATATGGAATTTTTATATTCATAATTATAAAAGTTTTAAGGGTGAATAATTTAATAAGGTACATGTTGGACAAAGTGACACGAATTTTAATTAAAATAATCCATTTATTTGAAAGACAAAATATCCATTGTGTTCAATAAAAAGATATTAAAAGGACTCGATTATTCTTTTATTCTTAGAATCAACCCCAAATTTGCATGATAGTTCGATTCCTTATGTATTACTTACCCTTTGTCGAAATTGATAACGGCTTGACATTTTCATTAATGATCTCTATCGATGCTAATGACGATCATGATATCGTTATCGAAACCTCTCCACTGTTGTTATAACTTTGATGTTTGATGAGATGCGTTTAGAGAATTGCAATACCTCCTCATGTTTTTCCGATTATTTTATTCAGAGGGGGGTCTTTCTTCTGTTTGGTTGGACCACAGCAGGACAAATATTCTTAATGATGATTTTCAAATTTTCCATCCACTTGATTTGCAGCATTGCCATTGCATCATTTCGTTTACGTAGGGTTGTAAGAAAAAATGTTAGAAATCCGGTTAATGTCCAGAAAGATGAATGAAAAAGCGATTTTTATTTTTTTGGTTTCATGAAAGAATCTTCAATTCATACAATTAGATATAGATAGATATATTTAGATTAGATATAAACTAACAAAATTAGCGTTCTTTCAAAAAATTATTTTCAGTTTGCTAACATATGATTCCCCCTATCAATGTTTAGAATCTTTTTAATAGTATAAAATACGATAAACAAAGAACTTTTTTTCAGTAGTTTTGTTAAGTAGATTTTGTGTATGCATGTGTCACATATTACATTTATATTAATTCACCATTGTTAATAAATAATTTTAATAAATATTTTCAATAAAAATATAATTTGTGGGCAAAACCTATTGTTCATTTGCAAGAAAAATAACACATGGGTTTCTTCTAATAGAACGAAATAGGGAAAAGAAAATGCAAGGCATAAATGCCTTATTAGAAGGTATGTCTTCATTAAAAGTAGGGGAAAAAATTAAAGTAAGGATTAAAAGTAATTTCGACAAATAAAGATACATAATTGAAACATTTTGAATTGTGGTGTTTGTTCATTTAAAGACCGATAATAATTTTAGAGCATATTTTTACCATTAAACGTCTTTTATTTTTATAAAATAAAAAAAAAAATCTCCAGAATAAATGAAAAAGTCTAAAGCAATTTAATAAATACTGAAGCATTGAACGTGATGGTGGGATTCTAATTGGATATTTTTCAAAAACAAGTGAATAAAAAAAAATAAATAAAACCAACCCATAGATTTATTTAACTGATATCTTTCAAAAAAAAGTCCGCCTTTTTTAATTCGGGGATCTTTTTTAATTGTTTACGTACCATCCTTGACCTTCTATGTTAGATTCATAAGGAAGATCTATTGCCCTTTCTTTCAAAAGAACTGTTTAATGATTGCAAGCACACTCTCTCGGAGAAAAGAACAAAAATATCGGCATTCCAACTGTATCTGTACGAAAGATCACATTAATCCATTCGAATGGCTATAAATTCTCCATCTTAAAACTATACTACAGATAAAACATAAATAAATAAATAAAAGAAATTGAGATACGTATAAAGAGTGATTCAATACGGAGAGAAAGAAACATCGCGAAATGAATAAATAAATAAAAAAAGAAACATATATATATATATATAATCAAAAGTTCCCCCTGATACGGTCGTACTCAATCTTGTTCCATTGCGTCTGTCAAACCCTCCCCCTTGCTACCATCAATATCAAACACGTCAGAAGTCAGAATTCGAACACCTGCAGGCTTGCCGATCGCTGCTAAATTATTTAATTAGAAAAATAAAAAAAAACTAGTTAGCTGTGTTGGTTTTTCAATTTGGGAATGGGCACAACCGATGCCTTCCTTTCCCCCTCTTTTACACTGGCTTGCCCTCCTACCCGTGCATTTTGTCGTTGAGTAAGTGATCTGCAATTACGTTTGTGGCTGTCTCATTCCCCCTCCACCCCTAACTTTGAGACTGGAATAAGCAATACTACAAGTATATCTAAAAGGTGGAGACGTCTGAATATCACTTATTCCAATAGGGAGAGTTTCCTGTCTTTGCCTCAATGATCATTTTGTAACCGTTCAAAAGAAGTTACCCCTCATAAAAAAAAAAAGGAAAAAAATGTTAACTGTTTTTCGTAAGCACTTATTAATCGCATGTCAGCGGCTGCTGCTGTGAATGCCAAATAAAAGAAAATGACTGTTCGTCGTCTCACTGTGTATTTTTATTTCATGTGTTTGTCTTTTTCTTTTTTTAATTACTTGTTTAAATAAGATAAGGTATTTTTTAATTTTTTTTTTTGGGGGGTGATAATAGGTTTATCTATTCGGCCATGAACTTTTTAACAAATAGGGGTGTAATGATAAATCTCCGATCTTATTTATTTGATGAATTTGTGTTACCTTTTTTTTTTTTAAAATTTTATCATGACTTTTACAGTTTGTGTCATTAAAATTTTAATTTTCATTGTTATTACTGAAAATATATTACTTAAAAGATCTCTAATTTGCATCATTTTAATGATTTTTTTTTCTTATGTATAATAGTTGGCAAACATGCATTTTTATTTGTTGGAATGTATTGAAATTCACTATGATTATAAAAAGTGATTAAAATCATAATTTCAAAATCTTCATTAATTATGCACCAAAGACAATTTTTTTTTTAAACTCCAACCAATATTATAGTAATTTAATTTGTTAGCTTAATTAATTTGGGTTATTCTATTTTAGAGACAGTTTGAATGCTGTTCAATGTATCTTATAAAATTTAATCGCAATTTAGACTGCCTAGAATATGCTATATTAATAATGTATAAAACCTATTAATATAGAATGCATTTGTTTAAATAAGACAGTAAAAGTTATCTTTCTAACTATGCCCAAATGAGTAACCCTACGGTTGACTTTTCCAAAAGCAATTGACTCAATAATAATAATAGTTAAAAATAACGAATTAATTTCACTGTCATCCATAGTTGTATTTTCAATAAATATTTTCTATTTTGAATCTTAAAATTTATAAATAATAGTTTTTTTTTTTTTTTTAATGAGTGTTCCGAGAGAACACCAAGTAACTCCTGGAAATCGTCCGTCTGGGGTCGACCAAGCAATAAGCTAAATCTATTAAACACATAAAGCCATCCTGTAAAGCGAGTGAGCCATGAACAACAAACCATGGCATCGTGAAAACTAATTTTCCAGTAACGACCCGGACGTAGATGTCTTTTATTGACTCTTTTATGCATACTGTTTTACAAAGTCATGATTATCCCTCCGATGTCGAGCAGTTTATGGTGCTCTTAAGATTTTCCCACTATTGTTTATGATTTATCCGCTCCCAGAGCTCTGGAGAGTTGCCACCCCGAAACACTATCATTAGTTGATTCCCAAATTGGACGCAATGTGCTTTTGATGACGAAGGACTTATCATTCGTGCTCAAATAGCGTTTACTGTGCTCACCTTTAATGTGACTGCTGCTGCACAGTAGCTGGGATTTGATTTCGTTTGTCTTGCTGCAGGAAAATTAATAAATGTGCCTGAGGGTGGGAACAAGTCGTGCCGGTGTTGATTCTCTTTCATATCTCTCTTTTTTTTTTATGTGCTATAACATAATGCTCAATGATTGCCATAATGGTATGATGTCCTTAAACAAAAAAATAATCTCTTCATTCTTTTCATAGCAATAATTCTTCTACATGCTTCTATTTAGTTAACAAATTTGGTGCTGATACGGCAATTAAACTCCTTTATTGAAACTATATAGTTTTGCATACCGAAGTGTTATAATATGTTTGCCTACATAAATCGATTTTATTAATTTTCTTTAAGTATATGAATAATTGGTTTATCCTATTATAAAATACTTCAACGGTCAATTTTTAAAGAGTACAAGTGAAATATTTGTTTGGACAAAAAATAAAATTTCTACTACATCTCTAATCTACATGCTTCTATCTACATCATAATAACATTAATGTACATATTTCTATTTAGTCAACAAATTTCTTGTTGATACAACAGTTAAACTCCTTTATTGAAAACATAGTGTTTTGCAAATCGAAGGGTTATAATACGCTTGTATACATATATATGAATAATTGGTTTATCCTATTATGAAATATTTCAGTGATTAATTTTTAATTAGTACAAGGGAAATATTTTTTGAACAAAAAAATAAAATTTCTGCTATGTTTGTATAATTTACTAATTATTATTATTTTTTGTCTTTATAGTTATATGAACTGAGTGATGACCCTAGACGAAAAGAATTTCTAGATGATCTCTTTAGGTTTATGCAAAATAGAGGTGAGTGCCATTTATAATTCCTTTAATTGATCATTAAATGAAACAATTCTAATTACTTTATTAAGATTTTATAAGTAGCATAAATAAATATATACAGGACTATCAAATTATTTCGACAATTCTAAATTCTATACGTAAAAAACATTAAATAAGCTTTATTTATTACTATGTTTCAATTCACGTTGTCAAATTTGCAAAAGTGATTTAAAATTAACTTAAGCAGCAATTTTTTTGCCAAAATGGCCTTTTTTTTTGCTATCCACTACCTGTACTAATGATGACCATAAATTACAAATGACGCGCACTTCCTTCATCAGAAACGCGTTAATTATTTAAGAGGTGGTGCAATGTTTGAGCGCGGGACATTCACAAACCGGTTCCGAAACCGATTCGATTCGGAAAACCGCACTTGAGGACAGAAGGGAAATCTCTCCCAACCTTGCTCAAACAGTTTGTCGAAGGTGGAGATTCTATTTTTTTTTTTTTTTTAACCTGTAGCCATCTTATACCACAAAGGAATTAAAAGCAAAAAAGCAACAGCAAATCCACAATAATTTCGTCTTTCGGCGGCTCTGCTCTTAACTGTGTGTGCATACGACTGCTAAGGGTCATTTGGTCACGCTTTTACAGCTAGTTCAATGGACGGTAACTAAGATGCTGTTTAAAAAGTTACGGCAGGTTGTCGTCACGTTAATTTGCTTTGTTATTAAAGCACAGGCACGTAGAGGGTGGAAGGGTTTTAGTCATTACTCCGTGTTGATAAACTTTTTTCGGTGAATAACCCTCTTGCGCACACATAGCAGATGCATCCACCTACATTTATGTCCCGATTTTGAAAAAAAAAGTTTTATCTTTTTTTTTTGTAGGCATGGTTCTTCACTCATTTTTTAAAAAAAAATTATGTGTAGTTTCTTATTTAAAATCTATTCCTCTTTATTTTTTAAAAATTATATAAAAAAAAAATGTATGAATTAAAATGAAATGTTCCATTGCTGATAAGATGTAATCGATAATAATGACTTCATTTTTGAAGAATTTGTATTTTTAAACATCATCCAGTGAATTCATGAAATTCGTTTACTATGACCACTATTTTGGATTTAGCGTTGTCGTTTGGTACCATCTCAACTTGTAGCTAAAGTTTTTGAACCCTCTTCTCTCTTCCTCTTAATGGAGAAATTTTTCATTTTGCAGATTATTGTACTCATTCTTTGGTTTAAACCAGAAACTTCAAACTCTGCTTGTCTTCAAGTTGAGTAAAATCAAAGGGTTTCAGGATCTAAAATAATGTGCGGGAAACGGACAGGGTTGACATATAGGTTTGGTCTGGCACTGCTTGAATGCTGATGTATTAGAAAAAATTTTAAAATTATTTTGTTTAAAAATACAACCTTTTGTTAACTAACTAAAATAAGTGTTTTTCAGTCTTCTAATTAAGTACAAATTAAGGGATATGTTATGGCTACTTTATAAAAAAACCACTACTAAAAACCAACCACTAGCCACTTTTATATTAAAAAATTTTTGACAGGAATGAAATATTTTAGAAGTATTCTTAAAGAACATTTTCACATTCGCTGCAAATGTATCTATCAGAGAAGTCGACATCATAATAAATATATATATAAAAAGAAGACTACTTTCCATTTCGAGCACAGATCCACCCTCCAGAATCGTCCATTATCCCCTATTTCTTAAATGACACCCTCCCGCCTTCCAAAGAAAGCATTAATAAATTACTATGCAAACATTGCTCAGTAGGTACTTGGCCTATAGAATGTGTAAGTGAAACTAACAGCAGAATAAATCTTTCGGAGGGGAACCTAGTTGACCCTCACGTCACGTGATTTGATTGGGTCAAAAAAAGTCATTTCTTTTTGTAAGGACCCCTCCTTTCATACCCCCCTTTCTAGGTTTTATATATGCATCTGGCCCTACACTTCTACATTACGTTTGTACATACATGTTTTTTTTAATTTATTTTTCTTTCGCTGGCTTCGTTTTCTATGTGCTCAACCATTTGTTTCATTTCTTGGTATTCTAGGCACTCATGCGTTGAAATAGAGAAATGATTGATAATGATTAGATGAATATATATTTTTTTGTTATTATTATTATTGGCTGTTATTTCAATTTTTTTTTTCTTTGTGGACGGTTATCGTTCTTTTCAGACGTGATTCACGACTGATATTTTTTTATTATTTTTATTATTTTGTCTCTTTTTTGAAATAGCTTGATAAATTTTAAGAGAAGTTCACGGTGATTATCTCAAACCATATATATTAAATTTGAGATGGTTGTTATTTTCTTCAGTGAGAAAGAAGAAAAAAAGAAAATATAAATCTCATGGAGTATTACTTATTTTGTATGGTATATTTTATGTCTAACTTAAACTACTCATTTAATCTAAACAGGTATTTTCATCATAATAAAATGTAATAATGAAAGGCTACTCTTATTGTTTTACCGTATTGAAGAATTTTAATTTTACTTAATTTTTTAAGTCGGTGAGTCGAGTTTTTAGTCGATGATGTTATGTCTTGAAGTATCCAAGAACTAATGAGGGTGTAATAGTTCAAAAATAGCATAATGCTTTGGCTTCAGTTCGTTAAAGAGTTTTTAGTCGATGTTACATCTTCAAGTACCTAAGAACTAATAAATGTGTAATAGTTTAAAAATAGTATAGTATATTTCTTTAAATTCGTATGTCTGATTATTTTTTAAATAATAATAACTATAATAATATTTTGCAATTTAAAAAAAAAAAAAAAAAAAATCATTTTAGTAGGTTAGTTAGCATTTTAGTATGTTAATTTAACTAGATTAGAAAGGAAATTTTCATCATCTATACCCTTAATTTTTGTTTGCCATATTTTAATTTAAAAGCGATATCGTAAAAGTCATGAATGAAAAACAGTTATCAGAAAAAAAAATTTTAATACATCTAAATATATTAATTTTTATAAATCATAACAAGCTAAACAAATAATGCAAATCTAAATCCTTTATTCCAAGTATTAGAGAAAATATTCAGTTTTGTTATTGTTAAATAATAAAAAAAATTACAGTTTTCAAATTTTAATACACAATTGGCAATTAAGATATCATATTGAAAGTTACTGAATCGCAATTCTATAATCGGATAACTTTTTGCCGACTTATCAGAGAAAACTAACCGATTGAGATAATACACAATTACAACAATCACTTTCCTTTAATCTCACAATGCGAAAAAAGGAAACCGCCATGAGGTAAAAAAAAAGAAAAAGAAAATCTCCGCACTGCGAAGAGTGGGGACGAAATCATCCATCGTCTGAAGAACATAGATCTAAGAACCCAGTGCTAAATGGCGAATCTTGACAAGAAGATTACAAGGTAGACCCTCCTAATACCTTCCACGGTATCTTCTCCTCACATATTAAAAGCCTATATCGGTTCATACATGGTCGGCCTTCTGGGATTATCAATATCGGGCTAAACATGAAGCTCCTTGTCTTGGCTTGGAAAAGGGAGCCCCCGGTTTTACAACCCCGTATTACAAGAAGGAGCGTACCGACCGTCGTAAAAATTAAGGCCTCGGCATCAGATTGGACCGAAGGATATCCCCGCCGGGAGAGGGCTAAAGCGCTGATTGTAGCTTTTGTCGTTAATAAAAATTATTACACTCAAGCCCATTAAGTTTTTGAACAGATTAATGTAGTTATCCCAAGGCGCCATACGCTCTGTCGTCGGAAAAAAACCCACCTCTCTGAGATTACCAATTTGTAATACAAATCTTCATATGTTTTTTTTTTAATGCGGTTTGGAACTTTTATCTGGAAAAGGTTTGGTGTTGGTAGGGATTTTCCTTAATTCTGTTGTGTTAAAAACGTGATGAGACAAAGAAAAATTTTTTTTAATTTATGAGATATTTTATTATTATTGTTATATGATTGTTCTGGTTTAAAACATGTTTACTGAATTGAATGGGAAAAATTAATCTATTTTATTCCGCATTATCTTTTGTTTATTTATTTATTTGTTTGTTATATAAGAAAATTTTTTAACATATCCACTGTAAAACAAAATTATCCTAAATTGTGAATAAATTTAAACAAATAGCGCTGGTTGTAGCTATTGCCGTTAATAACCAGTAATATAAAAAAAAAAAAAAAAAAATTGTAAAGTCAATTCCTACTTTTTTTTCGCTATATTGCAGAAAGTCTCTAAGTTTTTCTGGCGGCATCTATTGGTAGATATATGCAACTTACATCTAAAAAAAAATAAAATAAATTAATTAAATTTAATTACTGAATTAATATTTGAAAAAACTGTATTAACATCAAGTGTCATCCACTACAAGTTCAAAAAAAAATGTATTTGAGCTTGGGTGGATGAATAAAAAGTATTTTATGAGGGATTGAAAATTTGAACAAGATATATATAGGGAGAGGGGGAGCTAATAGAAGGAATTGAAAAATTATTACACTCAAGCCCATTAAATTTTTGAACAGATTAATGTAGTTATCCCAAGGCGCCATACTCTCTGTCGTCGGAAAAAAATATAAAAAACCCAGAGATTACCAATTTGTAATACAAATCTTCATATATTTTTTTTTAATGGTGGTTGGAACTTTTATCTGGAAAAGGTTTGGTGTTGGTAGGGATTTTCCTTAATTCTGTTGTGTTAAAAACGTGATGAGACAAAGAAAAAAGAAATTTAATTTATGAGATTTTTTTTATTTTATTATTATATCACTGTTCTGCTTTAAAACATGTTTGTTGATTTGAGTAGGAAAATCTTACAATTTAATTCCGCATTATCTTTTATTTGTTTTTTATTTGTTTGTTATATAAGAAAAGTTTTTAACATATCCACGCTGTAAGACAAAATTATCCTAAATTGCGAATAAATTTAAACAAACAGCAAGCATGTAATGTGGAAATATGCATATATATACATTTTTAAAACGCTATTAATATTTATATATCAAGAATTAATGTTCCATAACTAATCTACAACTTAAAAATTTGGATTTTATGAGATAATTCTTAGGTATTTTCTCTAAAATAGTCAATTTCGCAACACATATTACCATAAATTTAACTATTTCTTCTTATGTATAATTTATTTTTCAAGTAAATATCCGGATATAAATATTTTTAAATCTACGAATCTTTTTTAAAAAAATGATAAAAAAAGTATTAATTCAGTGAAATTTAAAGAATTGAAAGTATAATTGTGCGGTATCAATTATTTTTGCATTTGGAACTGAATTTTTAAATGAATATTTTTAATAGAACCATTATCTTAGGTTTAGAATTTCAACTTACAATTTGATTTATAGCATTTAATCTTTTTTTTATTCTAATTATTTGGATTTGCAAGTAAAATTATGTCATCGGTCAAATATATCATTCATGTATTATCTTTATTATACAACATGTTTTTTTAACTCTGCCCTGCTATTGAAAATAAAGGAAAACAACTAATTCATGGTATCAATTAGGTTTACAATAAAAATATCTTTCCCATAACATAATTTGATACATTTTTATAAAAAGCTTTACATTTCATAAAATATTTTAAATTATAACATATAACAAATAATTATTTAAATTTCACGTAATAAATTATAACATCAATCAACATACAACATCTCTATATTATCTTTATTACATACCGTTATTTTTTTTTTAATCTGCCTTTCTATTGAAAAGGAAAGCAACTAATTCATGGTACCAATTAGATTTACAATAAAAAATTTTATTCATTACATAATTTGATACATTTACGTAATAAATTATAACATCAGTCAACATATAACATCCCTATATTATCTTTATTACATACCGTTATTTTTTTTAACTCTGCCCTGCTATTGAAAATAAAGGAAAACAACTAATTCATGATGTCAGTTATATTTACAATACAAAAATACCATACCATTTACCATATCATTTTCGTAAGAAACATTACATTTAATAAAATATTTTGAACTACAAAACTAAATTTCTACAGTTCCATTCATTTTGGTAAGTGACTATCATTACACGACCATACTTGAGTAAGTTTGAGACAATCAAATATCATTGTAAAAATGAATTTTGAGATGATATCAAACTGCAAATGCTTGCGGTATCATTTTATCCGGTTTTCCACCCTCCCTGCAATATATTTCTGCTTAACATCGAATGACAAAGTTCTTTGTAATCAAGCCCAGCCCACGAACCTTTGTGGTTTGATTCCTGGAATGGCATCATTAAAACCATGCTACCAAACTTTTTCCATTTCTTCTAATCTGTAATAACATCTTTATTTCCTGTTACTGATGACAATGTTGCCGGTTTTGTTCTAGTTTTAAATTGTTCCACAGACAAAAAAAAATGTCCTCTTCGATTGACATTTAAATTGTTTTCTTCGATTGAATTGTTTTTCTCTCCAAAATAATCAATATTTAAAACCATAAGCTGATATCTTTATAATGTAAATTTATTTTGATACATTATTTATCGCATTTAATGATGTATCCCTCTCTTTCTAGTTGTAATTCCTGCTTTCTTATCATATTTCATCTATGTTACTTAGATCAGTACATTGTAATATTGCATAATTCTTGTTGAATGCATAATCATATATAATAAGGTTTCTAAGTCTTTTTATAGATTTTTGAATATAAAAAATCAAGACAAACTTTTTTTTAAGTCTTGATATTCAATTGCACTGTCTTGCTAATTAATTTATAAATATAAACTCCTATTAATTATTATTTAATGCTATTTTTAATAGATTATGTAGGTAAAGTTATTTTTATATCATTTCTCCAATTTTTTTTTTAAATTAAGTATTCACTAATAAGGATACCTGGAAAAAGTTCTACAGATTTTGATGTTTGAAAGCAATTTTAAAGTATATGGATGATAATATGTAACGAACAGTTGGTTTTAGTTATGTGTTGATTAAACAGTTTTAATATTTACACTCATTACAATTAGGGAATTTTTTTATTTAAATTTATATATTGATTTAATTGATTTTAATTAAGATCTTATTGAATAAAATAACTTTTTAAGGGGTTATATTGCTTTTAAATTTCATGGAATTAACCATTGTATTGCAGTATTTTCAATCTTTCATTTTTACACGTACCGCTTTATCAATTAGATTTACAATAAAAATTTTACCCATTATAATAACTTGATACATTTTAGTAAAATAACATTACATTTCATAAAATATTTTAAATTAATAATATATTTGCATCGCTTTTGCAATATAATAACATTGCTTTTGCATATTATCTATATATCCCGGAAACAATTATTATATTCGTCAACTCCACACTTACAATTGCTTAAAAGTATTGGAAGTCTACCGTATGAGGATGCTGGATCTGTAAACTAGCAAATGTTACTATGGCGACGACCCCCCTTCCGACGTACTAGGGGTCTTCGAGGCGGAGTCTGCAAGTCGGAACCCAGACAGGAAACGTCCCAATCGAGCATACCATCTGTTCCCTAGAAAACGCACAATCGGAAACTCAGGAATTCTCATTTTGCTCATTTTAGGGATTTATTTCCGAGCCCTGGAAACGAGAGAGCTTCTGCGGTGGTTACAGTTAACATTTTGTGTAAATTACCGTCAACCAAAATGATAACGATGTAATTTTCATTTTTTTTTTACCTAAAATGATGTATTTATTTAAATACGTATTAATTAACAGCGTTTATGTTCATTGTAAACCTGTGAATGTTGAATGCTATGTTACTGCAAGCTGTTTCTACTAGCTTCAATCAGCATTTCTAAATATTAACTTTATATTGGTTTGATATTTAATGTAGGAAAATTGTTTTAACAATTCATATCTCAGGAATTTTTAATTTTAATTATTGTCATAATAAAAAAGTAATTAATTATTGCTGTTCATAGTTCTATTATTCTTATTAGATTTATGTTATATGTACTTAAATTAACAGTTTTTTTAAATTTGTAATGTTTGTATTTTCTCTCTCTCTCTCTGTGTATAGATATATATTTGAATTCTGTAGTTTAATTCTAAATAAACCAAATTTAACTATCAAAATACATTTCATAATTTATTTTTTAATTATTAATATTAATTTACTGACGAGCGTTTTAATGCCTTGTAGACTAAAATCTGCAAAAGGAAAGAGGTTTTTTTTTTCTTTTTTCGTCCCAACTTTAACCTATAAAATATGGGTATTGTTTTCTGGTGTATGTTTTTCCGTTTTCTTGGCGACTTTTAATTATTCTCATTTATTATTATTTAAATTTCTTTCACAAACTATTAGACAATGTTATTTCAAAGTGAAAATGAAATTTTTGAAAATCGTTTCGAAACCTATAGATTTTTTTTTTATTTTTCAAGATAGTTGTTATGCTTTTTATTCTTGATAATTATTCAGTAACCTGTGTATCGGGTCAGCCTATATACAAATTTTTTTAATATTTTAATTACCATTATCAATTAATCTTAAATTTTTTTTGTTCTTCTTAATTACGAATCAATGGTACGTCAATTTTTTTTAATGAAATTCGTGTATTAGTTGAGGCGCGTCAAGAGCTTTTTCACTTGGTGACTGAATCACTTCCAATCCGTTCTCCATTAACCATTCCAGAGAGAGCTCCCTCCACGGCCGCTGAGTGACGATGACAATTTAGATCATAAGTCATCTGTGCTCTCAGAACACGTGCTGGACAGGTGCTGCACTTGGTAGAGCGTGGCTGGCACGCGCACGGGGAGGCCCAGGACGAGGTTGGGCGCCTTCTTTGTCGCACCATTTTTCTCGCTTCTTCTCTTCACCCCAAGGGAAAGACTTTTTCCTTCCCATTATTTTGCTTCTTCTCACAAGCCACTTTCGCTATCGTCCTCTACTGGGTTACTGTGCGATTGTGCATTTGATGGACAGGGGCACAATCGGGCCCATTTCTGGACGATTGTCCGCACCTTGTATGTTTGCTGAGATTTCGTGGTTGACGGGCGATAGGTCCGCTTTTGTTGGAGATTGAGATTTCACCTCTTTGTTGTGTGCCTTTTTGTTGAAAGCTTTTTGTAGTCCGTGTGGGTTTTGCTTGTGGATCAACAATGTTTATGTACATTTAGTGCCTTGTAATCATGCTCACAATATTCTTCCCTTTTCAGATTCTGCATACTTCTTTTAACTTCAATACAAGTTAAAATACAAATGTGGTATTTGGTTTATTTATAGACTGCGCTATTTGTCATCAATTAAATCTTCATTTCAAACATTTTTAAGTGTTTTAAACTTAACTAAAAAATAACAGTTAAAGACAGTTAAGTCAGATATCAATAAATAGTGTTTCAATTAATTCATATATATTAGTATTTTTTCATATATATATATTTCAATATGCAGCGCCTGATGGCCGATGGGCAGCGTTCTGGCACTCGGTACCACAGATATTGGATTCAAATCCCGGCCATGCCATGGATTCTTGTAGTGGTTCGGAATCCATTTTAAACTATAAGTCCCGAACCTAATAGATCGTAGAACGTTGTGTGGATAGTGTTTCTCTATTCCGTAGTATATCTTCAAGCTACGCGTGCCCCCTGGGTAGTGATAAATGAGTAACAGCAGTGCAGCCCTTGCTTATGGCAAAAAGATTAACTGTATGTATTCCAGCTGCATTAGAACATAATTATATGAATTGGATATTGCATATTGAAATAACTAACAAATGCAATAGCCAGCTGAGAAAAAATTATTTTTTCCTTATTGAATTCAGCGGCTTGATGGCCAATTGGCTAGTGATCTGACATTTGGTACCACATGCTTCAGGTTCTAATTCTGGCTGTAGCATGGATGTTTGTTAGTGGTTTGGAATCCACGCCAAAACTGTATTTCCTGATCTAATTTGCCTAAAGTGCGCATAAAATGATCATGAGCCAAAAACCTTTTGTATTCAATTTGGTATAAATACCACGTTTAATTAATAGTTATAAAATATAAATAATTTAGTTATAATTTTTTGTAATAGGATGACTAATCCACCTTATGAATATGCATGGGGGGTTACACAACTTAATGATCTTCTTCTTCCTTTTTATCTTCAAGTTATCTTAAATTTGACATCCCTTTTTTTAGGAAACGAAGATTATAACAATTATTTGGATTATTTTGATATTTAAGTTAATACTAGCTTGCAGAGTCATTCTGCTGTAAACACACTATCATCAATCATCATTAAAGTGGTATGAATGTTACTAGCTTACCGAAGCGTGCATGATGCCTTGTCATTTCATTTCAGAATTTAAAGTACCATTTTAGAGCAAACTCGATTGTGAAATTGTGATAGACTATTCATCACCATGGTCTCTTAAATCGAAATTGACTTTTCTACTCCAAATGCATTTGTTTCTTAAGTTAATGAACATTTTTCAATTTTTTGTTTATATTTGCCAAGTTTACAGTTATCAGAAAGTTATAGTTTTATAGTTACTGTTGTAAATTTTGCTTTCTTTTTAGTATTTGAGATCAATGAGTTTATTGTTTCTACCTAAATCAATGTCAATACAAGAGGTTTTATTTAGTTCCTTCTTGTGTAGGTTTAAACTTTTTTTTATACATTCTAAGTAGATCTTAAAAGGTAACATTTATTATCATATCGTACTAAAATATTAAATTACATTAACACAGGAAACGATGTTCATCACTACAGATTATGAAAGTTTCTAAATTGTTCTTTAAAAAAAAGTTAAATTTAACAGTAAGTAAGGAAAAAAAAAAAATTAATAGAAAAAATTCTGATAATTTGTTGTTGTTGTCTTATCCCTTGAAGAGAACAAGGGAATCAAATATCGTGGTGATCCCACATAATATTGGATATGTTGATTGCCAGCTAGGAGTATCAATCCTCCTTCGAAGGATGGTCCAGACAATGCATGGCGGCTGCAACAGCTGGGCAATCAAAGACATGATGTGGAGTAAGCTTGATATCAGGGCAGTTGCCACACTTTTGGTATTTTTTAAAGCAATCAGCAGAAATTTTCATATTTCTGTGGTGATTCCTCCTTAATCTTGTGAGAGTAGTAGCTGTTTTTCTGTTGACATTTAGTTCTGTATCTGCAAAGGAAGTAATAATGGCAGTCTGATCCAGACTACTGGCATTCTTCGCCGAAAGATCATTAGTTAAATGATATGAGCCATAAAAAATCCATATGAGCAGGGATCCATATCTGATAACTTATTTTTTCTGTCTTACTTATTTTTAAAATATAATAAAAATAAATACCAAATGTGAAAGTACGTTTGGAAATATATTGTTTTTTAACCAAATGAATTCTTATGTATTTTCTTTCATGTTAATAGTAACCAAACAAACTTACACCTTTAATTACACAGTTATCTCACCGATATAGGTGCCTTCTATCAAATCATTAGCATTACCATCCTAGTCAGATAAGCTGACAAGCACCCAAGTCATCAAGTTCAAGACATTTATTTTACACAAAAAAGCCAATTACATTCACCTCAGGAGAGGGCGTTTATGTGTATAAATAATAACAAAAAAAAAAAACTGTGGAAATTCTTGGCAAGATGGCAGAGGTTTAATAATGCCGGCATTTCCGGCAAGTGTCTCCAGCACATAAATCACCCAAGAAATTAATGAACGTCCCTGTGGTGCCTTTTATTCCGCGCTTAGGACCTTTTTATCTCGCATCTTGTGCGTAAATCGAGGCGAAAAGTGTACTCGGTGCAGACACGTTTTGCTCTGCGAGCTCTTTTAACTGTTCGGGATCTTCCCGCTGCTTATCGTCTCACTTTCAGATGACGGAGAGAAGTCTACGGGTTTTTTTTCCCTGTGAAATTCCCCTATTTCGTAATGTGCTTCATCTTTCGGTCCCCGCCCCAGTCTGGCATATTAGTAAGCATTACTTTTACGTCATGTTTGATTAGGCTGGTAGTATGAGCACACATAGCAATAGATACTTCAGGATTTCTTGGAATTCTGCATTTACTCAACTGAAATTTACAAAATAAACTATAGAGTTGGAAAATCCTTTAAGTTATTAAAGCATATCCTATTTGCTATTTTTTATTAACAAAAAAAAAAAGCAGCATGTTTAAAGATTTGAGCAATAATCAATGAGCTTTGAGCAAAATTAGGGAATAGTAATAATCATATCATTTATGTCAATAATCAGGGTATAATAATGATCAAATCAATATAGGGGAATAATAATATTATCATTTATGTCAATGTGAGGACAATCAAATTAAATAACAAAAAAACATGATTCGATTTTAAATGCTTAAACTGAATTTGAATTGTTCCGACAATATAGTTCACATATATAGATATATATTTCTTTTTCATAGTTTGATTTTTGAACTCAACAATTTATTATACTTTCATCTTGCTACAGATCCTTATGTGGAGTATGAAGGGAAACTGCTAAAATTTATACGTAACGAATTTAAGATTCTTTATGCCCGACTCTTGGCTTAGTAGCAACGCGCGCCGCTGGTGAGCATTAGAGTGGAGGTTCAATCTGCTGGCAGCTATGTTGTAGATACTGTATTAAAATATCGAGACTTGATAGCGTTTGTGATGTTCAGCATCTTTCCTCGTAAGTAGAATTACCTGGTGGGGAGTTCTCTGGGTTTCCTCCCATACGATACGCAATTGCAGGGTTGTTCCTGGAAGTCCTCCCGGAAGGCACTGCACCTGCCACGTCACGGAGTTAAGTCACGATTTATACCTACGGGGATTCCATCACAATAGAAGCTGCCCCCTCCTTCCATGAGACCACACGGATTCTCGGACTTGGTCTAGATGTTGCTGTCTACCAAGTGGAATAAGAAGAAGAAAAAATATTCTTTGTCGGTATTGATGTATAAATGATATATTAATACTAATAATTCTTGTCTTCTCTATTGTAAAATGTTATACAAAGGTATAAGAAAGACTTTAATGTTTTACTTTTCCCTTTTCTTTCAAAAGAATTTAAAAAAAGAAAATTAAAATCCTACTGAAAGGTCTTCTGTTACAGTTTTTTTCGGGCGAAGTTATGCGGTGGCTCGGGGCAGATAAGAGCTCTTTTATTACACGAATCAAAACAAAGATGAGTCGATCTTTCAGAGCGAGGACTGATGGGGCTCCTCGTGAATTCTCGGTGCGCGTCCAATTCGGTAGCTCTCCGTTTGGCACCTATTCTGCATTCTTCTGCGCTCTCCGTTTCTGTCACTCATATGTTTGAATTGTCTTGCCTTCCCCGATTTCCGCCTGCTAAATGCCTGTGACAGACAGCTTTGCTCTTTATTAACTTCGTTGATGCCTTCGCAATCCATAGGTGATTTCGACTACCTTAGAAATATTGTTTGATAGTAGTTGCGTGTTCTCGTTTTCTATGATTACTAATGTCATTGGTGGGTTAATTATGTATGTATGAGATTTTCTCTATTAATCTGGTTTTATAACCTTATATATTTCCCTTGATGTATTAATAAACAATTAATGGAATAAATGAGGAATACTTCGTATTTAAAGTCAACATGAAGTTAAGAGTGAAGTAGAATCTCTAAATAGTTTATTTGTTTCCTTTGTTGTTAAATTTATTTGCGATATAAATTTTTTAAAAATAATCTATTAATGGACTTTTATAATTAGAAAGAGAATTAAAAATTGCAGCGAAGTTTGTGTTTATTATTATTCTTTCATAAGAGTATTTACAAATTTTTGCTAATTAATTTATACCGAAATCAATTTGAAAATAAAATGGGATTTTGTAGCTTACATCTCTCTTAATTTTATATCTATAATAGCAAAACAGATTATTTTCTTCATTTGACTTCAAAATACATTTGATCTCTATGGATGGTACAATGTCTTCCAAGTGTCTAATATCTTGCATCCTCCATGTGTCCAATGTCTAAAATGTCTTCCATGTTGAACCACCCATATATGGATGGTTCAACATGGAAGACATTTTTCGATAGTGATTCAATGTTAATGATTATGGTGGGTGTATGAGTACAGAGTTATGTCAGTCTGTATTTAATCTATTTGTGTAATAGTTTATTTCACATTGACAATGTGACACATAAGATGACTATAGTGATATAATGGAAAAGTGATAATGATATATTAAATTATTTCAATATATTTTAGGTAATTGTGAGATATAAAGCTTGCTATTTAAAAAAAAAATCCTTCTACAAAACATTCCATTTTTATGTTTTATAAGACATTCGATATCTTGAAATTCTGTTGTTGTATCTAATCCTCAGTGTCCTGCGGTGCGGGACGGACATCCCATAAGCAGTTCACTCGTGGATGGACGGATGGATGGAAAGGGGCAGCTTCTATTGAATGCACCCATAGGTAGAAGTCTGACTTGGTTCCTTGTTGCTGAAAAAAGGCAATGCCTTCCGAGGGGATTTTTTAGGGGAATTTTTGAGTATTATATGGGAAAAAAACCCGGAAACTTCCACCAGATAGTCCGACTAACGAGGCAAGACACTGCACTTCACAAACGTCATTGATTCTACTAGTTTTTTTAAACAATGTCTACAATTAAGCCGCCAACAGTTCTAATTCTCACTATGGCGCATGGTGCCACGTGTCGGTCTGAATTAAGCGTTTGATATTTATACGTCTTAAAAGTTAAACCAACTTAGTTATTTAAAAAAAAAAGAAAAGAATGATGGATAATTGGCACAGCTTGTGTGTTCTTTTAAACAAAAAAACATTTATACTAGCATTAATGGTAATCTTATAGCTTTACTCCAGGTTGGTTATAAGTATATTTTATTCTAATTTTGATGCGATTCTATAGCCGCCTGTTTTCAGCGCCGAAGAGGTTTGAATCGCTTCCAAGTTCTTCTCTTCCTACATTTTTATTCTGTCTCCATTTTTTATTTATTTCTACATCTCCTTTTCTTTTGCTCTATTCTCTTTCGCTGGATCCTTCTGTTTTTGTGTAGTGTGCGATATACGATTACAATGTATTTTTGAATCGCGATTTTCGACGGGCCAGTTCCGAACTATATTTGGATTGATCCCTGCTCCTGTTCTCGGATGTGGCATCGAGTACGTGGAAATAAGATGGGGGCAGGGGGGGAAAGAAAAAAGAAATAAAGCGAAAATAAAAGCAAGGATTTCTTAGGTCGTAAAAGTAAACATACCGCTTAAATAGTAGAAGGAGAATCTTTAAGAAGTTGTCTTCTTTTTTTTTTCTCCCTTCAGATTTCGTGGTATTTGCCGCGATAAAACTGGAGACGTTACTTTTATTGGAGGAGTTTACTGTGGAGTAGTTAACAGCACAGGAAGAGGAACTAACGCGTTTGTTTTTTTAATGTTAATATATTATTTTAAAATTTAATGTTTTTTGTAGATATTTTCCTTCTTTTTTTTTTTAAATTTTTTGGTTTTTTTTAAGTAAATCTTTATTTTTAAAAATTTGTATTCGCTATACATAGAGAGTATTTGGTTTCTCTAAATTTTTGCGATTTCAGTGTAATTAATAACGAAAATTATTTTTCATACATGATTATTTTTCATGCATGAATATTTTGCAGTGATATTATCGGTCATACATTATATTATGGTACTTATTTCTGTTTTATAGTACTAATATAATATGTTTATTATAGCAATTAATAACTTAATTTAATGTAAATTAAAATGATTTTTAGAATAAAGAATTCATTACTCTTAGACGTTGAATTTTAATAATCGTATATTTATTTTATTTATTAATTTATTTTATTTTATTTATTTATTTTTTCTTCTGTGTATAAAATATGAACACTAAACTTATAAAATCAAAATCATGGATGTCAATACTTGGAGGCTTTTGATTTTAAAAAGTTAATACCATTTTCTCCCTTAAGTACCCCAAAATATTGTATTGTCCTATTAATAAACTATAAATAACTATTATATTTTAATAACTGCTTTTTTTCATATTATTCTCCATAAGTTATGAGGAAAATATTTTTAAATTTTAATTATGTTTTTGCTATTTAAAATTATGTACTCTTTAACAAAAATGTCCCATGTTAAAAATTTTTTGATATTTGGAAGTTGATAAATATGCAAGATAATGACATATAATTGCATTGAAATGCATAATTGTTAGTATAATTTTCATTGTACACAATAAACTTTTAGAGAAAAACTTTAATTACTAAATTATTGGTAATTAAACTTGAAGGTTTAGTGGAAGTAACAGCTCCATTGCGTGCGCAACATTTAAGTTTTTGAATCAGATACAAGTAGTACCTCTCGCCTTCTGCCCCACAGCAAACTGAAACGAACCTCAAATTGAATGTCTGTCATTTACCTTTGTTAATTGATATCCATCCATTGAAAAAGATAGCATGTAGGGGGGTGGTCTCTCATGTTGCTCTGCAATTATTAAATAAACGTAGGAACGATGGAAGACAATGTTAGTTTTGAGATAAATAGATTTCCGGTCCGTGAACTTTTAACTCTACTCGGGGATAGAGAAGAGGGCGAGAGAGTACTTCTCTCTTCCAAAAACAATTCGTTGCCACCGTCAAGCCAATTTATCCACAACATGTAATTGGTTCTTTGATGAATTGCAATAGGTTTACTCTTCAGCACTACACGCTCGACCGCTTCTCGCTGAAGAAGCACTTCTCTACTTACAGGTCTTATAAATGATCTTTCTTTTCTTTCTTTCTGGGTTTTTTTTTCTTCCCCCGGTACCGATGCCGTTACTTTTCCACCTTATTCCAAAGTACTTCACCTTTATTTTTGCAATTTACTCAACCAACTTGGAGAGATTTTGCTTTTTGCTACAGGAAATTCAATGATTTGGAAAAGGTTCGTGGGATTTCCAGCTGACTTCTGATAATAGATAGGTGAATCCTGGCGATGATTTAATTTAGACATGTCTATCAGTGATTAATAGAGTGATTATGCTTGTTCAAGCAGAAGTCAATATAGGTTGTACATTGATCACAGTGGGAAAAACATGTGAAAACGCCAATGATATGTTTTCTTCCAATATGATGTAGTTTGAGTCTAGGACTGCATGGTGTTTTATTTTTAAGATATGTGTTCATATGGCTAGATAGGTGAATCTTGGGAAGGATTTAATTTAGACATGTTTATCAGTGATTATGTTTGTTCAAGCAGAAGTCTATATAGGATCTACAATGATCATCACAGTGGGACAAACATGTGAAAACGCCAATGATTTGTTCTCTGTTATGAGTTTATGTTATCAATTAGTTTGAGTCTAGGATTGAATAGTTTTTATATTTTTAAGATATGGATTTATATGGCTAGATAGGTGAATCTTGGTGATGATTTAATTTAGACATGTCTATCAGTGATTAATAGGGTGATTATGTTTGTTCAAGCAGAAGTTTATATAGGATGTACGCTGATCACAGTGGGACAAACATGTGAAAATGCCAATGATCTGTTTTCTTTCGGTATGCTTTATTTGATCCTAGGATTGCATGGTTTTTTATTTTTAAGGCATGGATTCATATGGTTAGATAGGTGAATCTTGGCGATGATTTAATTTAGACATGTCTATCAGTAATTAATAGGATGATTATCTTTGTTCAAACAGAAGTCTATATAGGATATACATTGATCACAGTGGGACAAACATGTGAAAACACCAATGATTTGTTTTCTTTCGATGTGCCTTTAATTTGATTCTATGATTGAATGGTTTTTTTATTTTGAAGATAGGGTTTCATATGGCTTCATTTATAAGCATATGTATTACTGAAGTGTGAAAGGTTTTATGGTACTGCATCATAATTCCAGAAACATTTTCACTGTAATAAACGTTAAAATGAAGAAAATTGTATTAATTTTTTAATTATAAATGATTTTCAATGTATGTATTCTCAATGGTTGTTCTCCTTCCTATTCTTAAGAGAACACAGTCATTTGGTCGATTCTTCGAAATCCTTAAATGGAAGTAAATAATTTCGCTTGTTTAAGGTGTTATGTTCAGGAAAAATTTAGTTCCATAGAATATTATTTTCAACTATTATTACTTACAAATATGTGTAACCAAAATTTTATTTAAACATGCGATTTCTATTAAAGCTTATACAACTTATACTACTGCATTTTTTTCAAATGGTACCATATTTCGAATCATTTCGACGCGCTAGTACTTGATACCTTCACGGATTTAAACGACTACAGAACCCTAATCCATACATGTACACACTGGTACTGTAATCCCAGGAACCCTAAGTGTACTGTGGTTGGGTAAGTGACAAGGGGAGGGTTAAAAAAGACAGGAAGTGGAAAAAAAAATCGTTTTAAAAAAATTATTTCCATTTCTCCTTCAGTTTCTCCTCCCTAACACCTGCTCGGGACACACAATGGACTTACCAGTCGCTTTTCTTTGAATTGCCAGATCGTTCTCTACTAATCGCATTTATTCCTTTTATGCATTTTTTATTTATTTATTTAAATAAAAATCGCAAGTGGTTTGTATACCAGGTTTTGCGAATGTCGTATTGCTGGGAATGCATCAGACAATGACGGAAGGAAATAAGATAATGTGCTGTGAATTGATTACTCATATTTGAAAACAAATAATTTGCATGCAAAACTAAATATAAAAGGGAATCATAACAAAGGAATGTTTTGTTTTGAAAGTTTTATCCTTTTAAGTTTATGAATACTTTTTTTTTTTCCAAATTCTTTGAGCAGAATCAGTTTTTCGAGTTTTATATAATACGTATTGGAGCATGTTCTCCAATTTTACTCAGTAAAAGTTATTTCAGTTTTAAGTCTTCCAAATAATTTTATCAAGTGAAGAATTTTATTTTAATTTATTCACAATTTTAGGTAAACAGATTAACTGAAGTTAGCGTATTTTATACATTTGTGTTTGGGAAGTTTTTACTTTGGATCATTGAGATTATTAAAAACTTAAACTATTAACACGTAAATTATGAAATGTGAATTTACATGTTCAATAAAATTCATATGTAAACATGTATGAAATATATGTATACATATTACATAAATTTATACGTAAATTATCAAACATGAATTTTTAATCAAAATTTGTCTCATATACTGGTAAATATGTGGCTCGATTATACAACATGCAAATTTGAATTTAGACAACATACTAAGGTTTTAATTCATAAATTTTGTTAATTGTATTTTATACAGAAATTTATAAATTATATGAAAATTCTTAACAAGATTTCATTTCTAAATAGTATTTTAGTTAATATTTCTTATCTGGTTTGGTTGAGCATAAATAACGTATCAAAATATTTAATCTTAAAAACAGTTGTAGATTATTGTCTTCTATGATCATAATAAATAATTTTTTTTTATATTAGAATAACAATTATTTTTTTGTATTTGTGCATTAATTTATTAGAAAATATTCAATAATTCTTTTTAGATATAGTATTAGGAAACTGTTTTTTGAAATAAGTTTTGGATTACGGTCATATGGGCGTTTCAAAGTATTCAAATTAATTTGATTATAAAGGAAAATTTCCCTGTTTTTTTTATTAAGAGGTTAAATCTCTACGTTATGTAATGGAATAATACATTAATGAATGGGAAATATCACTGAAGTTTATAATCTGAAATGTGCATAGGTTATAAGTCTTCTTTTCAATTTAGGAATCACGCCCTTGTCTGGCGAAATTTCTTAAGAAACGTTCAAATTAAACTTGTCTAATTATGTGTCTAGATTTCATAAAAGGAAATAAAGAGGAAAAATAAACTACTCAGTCTGTGATTGCAGTAATAAATTTCAGTATTCCTTACAATTTTTTCATCGTAGATTTAATAAAAGATGCATATATCAACACCTATATGAATTTTAAATGTATAAACAATAAAATTAATTTTATTGTATATAAAAGGGAAAAACGAATGATATAATTGTATACCTTATTGAATAATCAGTATTAACTATTTTACATGCATCTTATCATTTTGCATTGATTTGAATACAAAAACAGTTTTAATAGCTGAAGCTATACTTTCGCCGTATTTTAATTATATAAAAATCTTACCATAAATAGTGTCTGAAGAATAATTTTTTAAAATGTGGCATATTAACGAATAACTATTTGGTTTTAAAATGTTTGGGAGAATTTAAAATTTTCTTGTTTATCAGTCACAAAGTCTGTTCAGAATATATATTTCAGTTACTATAAGAATTGCAGATTTCAATTATTCAAAGTCGTCTTGGACTGTATCACGGAGGGAATGTCAATTGTATATCAATGTCCATTATTATCAAAATTAATTATTTTAATAATAATAATTATTATTATTATATGTCTATAAAAGGGAAAAAACATGATAGAATTAGACACCTTATTGATTAATCATATTTTTAATTTAATTTTTTGATGTTTAACAAACCTATTTTACATGCATATGCGTATCATTTTGCATTTAGAATACAAATAAACAATTTTAATAATTGAAGAGATACTTCCATTGTGTTTAAATTATTTTAAAACCTTATCATAAACAATGTCTAAAGAATATTTTTTAAAACTGTAGAATAAAAAGTTTTATGAGAAATTAACGACGAACTATTTGGTTTTAAAAAGTTTCGGAGAATTTTAAATTTTCTTGTTTAACAATCAAAGTCTGTTCAGAATACACTGAAGTGACAAAAGTCATGGGATACCTCTTAATATCGTGTCGGCCCTCCTTTCGCCCGGCGAAGTGCAGCAACTCGACGTGGCATGGACTCAACAAGTCGTTGAAAGTCTTCTGCAGGAATATTGAGCCATGCTGTCTGGATAGACGTCCATAATTGTGAAAGCGTTGATGGTGCAGGATTTTGGGCACGAACAGACCTCTCGATGATGTCCCATAAATGCTCGATGGGATTCATGTCGGGCGATCTAGGTGGCCAGATCATTCGTTGGAATTGTCCAGAATGTTCTTCAAACCAATCGCGAACAGTTGTGGCCCGGTGACATGGCGCATTGTCATCCATAAAAATCCCATCGTTGTTTGGGTACATGAAGTCCATGAATGGCTGCAAGTGATCTCCAAGTAGCTGAACATAAGTATTTCCAGTCAATGTTCGGTCCAGTCGCACCAGAGGACCAAGTCCATGCCATGAAAAAACAGCCCACACCATTACGGAGCCACCACCAGCTTGAACAGTGCCTTGCTGACAGTTTGGGTCCATGGCTTCGTGGGGTCTGCGTCACACTCGACGACGACGATTTGTAGGTTGACGGAGCTCCTTGGTTTTTAGGTAACCGTTAACTCCTTCTTTGCATATGAAAGGGAAGTTACTTTAGCTTTAAGCCCATTGCATTAGTAATAAACAATTAAAATAGAGAAAATAATAAATGTAGAAGAGAAGTTTTTTTTTTTTTTTTCCAATAAAGTATTTAAAAAAGAAAAATAAATAAAAAAAAAAAATTATATTTTAATAATTAAAGAAAAGTTAAAAGAGGAATTTGAAGAATTACAAACTGAAAGTAGTTAAAAATTACAAAAACGTTCCAGAACAGTTTGTTGAGAGAATGAAATGGTAATGACGGGGAAAATCTGTGAATCGTACAAGGTCAGTTGCATGTGAGTGATGGAAGATCAGAGCCTGGAGGGAAACGAAAACGTTTCGACTATTCAAGCAGCAGCAGGGAGGGGGGAAAAGAGGTGCAGAGTGCTTTGTAGTAAACAAATAAAACCAGTGGGAAGAAAGCAAATCAATGGAGCAGCTGCGGGGTGATCCAGAAAGGAGGATATCAATGCTATTGAGTAATGTTCAGAACAGCGCGAGGTCGTTTGCGGTTTTTAAAAAGAGAAATGTCGTACTCGTAATTCCCAAGATCTTTTTGCGCCACACTCGAACCCTACCATCAGCTCTTACGAACTGAAATCGTGACTCATCGGACCAGGCCACGGTTTTCCATTCATCTAGGGACCAACCGATATGCTCACGTGCCCACGAGAGTCGCTGCAAGCGAGTCGTTCTGTCAGAAAAGGCACTCGAGTCGGTCTTCTGCTGGAATAGCCCAAGAAAGCCAAATTTCTCCGCACAGTTCTAACAGACAAGTCCCTTGTACGTCCCACATTGATTTCTGCGGTTATTTGACGCAGTGTTGCTTGTCTGTTAGAATTTACGATTCTTTGCAGACGTCGCCGGTCTCGGTCGTTAAGTGCAGGCGGTCGACCACTGCGCAGTCCATGGTGGGATGTTATGCCTGAAATTTCATACTCTCGGCACACTCTTGACACAGTGGATCTGGGAATGTTGAATTCCCTAACGATTTCCGAAATGGCATGACCCATGCGTCTAGCTCCAACTAACATTCCGCTTTCAAAGTCTGTTAATTCCCGTCGTGCGGTCATCATCACGTCAAAACGTCTTCACATGAATAACTTGAACAGAAATGAAAGCTCTGCGAAAGCACTGCGCATTTATACCTGTTCTACGCGATGCTACTGCCATCTGAAAATTTGCATATTGCTATCCCATGACTTTTGTCACTTCAGTGTATATATTGTTTATATTATTGTAAGAATTGCAGGTTTCAATTATTCAAAGTCGTCTCGGAGTGAATTCACAGTACGATATAATAAACATGCTTAATTATTTTAATAATAATTATTATTATTGAAAAATATTTAATAGAAAGTTGTTAAATCAAATAAATAACAGAATGACATATATACTTAGAAAATTAAAATAAAAAAGGGATTTTAAATACTTATTTGGCACAACGAAGTTTAGTTGGGAAAATTGGAGTTTTAATATCACAAATTCGGTTTTCAATGGGTCCTTGTCTTCAGCGTGTAATGCCATAAAAAGTTTCAAATTAACTTTTAGAGCTCTCTTAAATCTCAGTGGAAAACTTGATGGTCCCGACTCGTTGTAATAAAACCCCAAGCCGTGTTTTGCATGAATGATAATTCTTCATCTTCTGTGTCACCGCCTACGTCATAATTCGACGTCATTTCCTTTCGTGCAGCTACATCCGCGAATGACACGATATTTACTTGGTTTTATTGTTATTTTTTTTCCATTTCAACCCTAAGTTTCATAATAATTTTGTTTCTTTTGGAGATTACTGTCTCTCTTCCTTTTCAAGTGCTAGGAAAGAACACACGCAAGTAATTTTTGAATAAGTCCCAGCAATAAACAATTCATTTATTATTGCAATATATCGTTTCTATACTTTTCTTAAGAATAGAATTACGTATGCATGACTTGTTATTGTGAAAATCAATTTTGCTTGTCGGAACAGAGCCTATTTGATCAGATATTGACCAATTTGATTTATCACAAAAGGATATAAAGTGTGCAGTTTTTTTAGTTTTCAATTTTTGCTGCATTGTGTGCAGAAGTTCCAAAACAAAAAGTTCCAGTAAATACTGTATAAGTGATGTAATTCGACTGTTTTTTTTTTTTTTTCTATCTGTTGATGATTTTTCTCATCGATTAAAAGTTGTATAAAAGAAAAATTACTGGATAATTTCAACAAATTATTAAAATGTATATTTTTATTTTACAATTTTTTTCGTAGTGTTGAATTATATAAAAATAAAAATGATTAGTCTTATTGTATAATTTTGATTATATGGGAAACTTAATGTCACAAGAGTTTTTGGAGGTGGTTTTCTTTTGCACAATTTACATTGAAAAATAAGATATATTATTTGCAATGCAAGCTCGAATATATGTGGCAATTTTAAACGTTGGTAAGAGTGATTTTGCACCAAAATTTCTGAAAAATTTGAAGATATCCATTCTAAATATTTTACGTTCCGAAAACTTCATGTTTCACAATCAGAAAAATACTCCTATTTTTTTTTTCCAGGAAATGTTTACTTCTCCATTTTGAAATAAATATTCTTAAAAATTTCAGATGATTCATGTAATCAATGGCAAAATGCAACATAAGAAGCAGAGCATATCAAACTTGCTTCAAAAGTTAAGTTATAATCGTTTTTGGAAAGGTGATGAGGGAGATCTAAAGAGCAATTTTCAAAAACTGGGCATGAAGTCCAGAAAATTTAAGTAGTATCTACAATCAACCCTTGCGTTTCGCTCATGCACCTTTAAAAAGCACACCTTGCACCTCATGCACCTTTGCTGAAAACTTTACAATTGGAGCAGCATTGCGTAAATGTTGGTCCCTGTTGCTACCATAATTTGGAACGAACACCTCTTCCATAATAATTATCCATAACAGGAAGAAATGAAGTTTTGAAGTGACTAAAATGCAACTGTACATAAGAATTTGACAAAAAGGCTACAACCATTTTTTGATACTGATGTTTTGAAGCTCAGGAAATTTATTAGCCATTTCGTCATTTGCCTATTTCTACCACAAGCTTTTGAATAATGCGCATAATTAAAACGGGAATCCTCAAACAAAAGTGTCTGGTTTCCCATTTGCAATAAAAACTCTATGGGGAGTGAGAATAGTACCTCAGAACAATGAACCTCATAATCATAGCGAGCCTCCTTAATGCAATAAAATTGTCTTCGACAGCGCATGACCACATTGTAGGGACCTTTTTTTTTTTTTAATTTGCTTGTTTTTTGATTATTTTCCTCAGAAAATCAACCATGCATGAGGCGCATGATGCCTTCATCCGCTTTTAATAATTGAATCTTAAAAGTTATTTTCTTTTTTAAGAACTTCGTATATCCTTGATTAACAGAGTAGAGATCTTTTTGTGAAATATCTTTGGAAACGTGACGGGGAGAACTGTGTGAAGAGGTGAGAATGATCTTTATTTTGTTTTTTCACAACTTATTTCCTTGAGTTTTTAAGTCGTTACTATTATCATCCTTTGGAGTTATTATCTTAAATGGCTCGATTTGTAGTATGCGTGAAAATGGTAGATGGTGCATGACATCTTTTCTAATGAGTTTCCATAACTGTATAAGAGTACCTAAAAATAAACTTGGAGAAAGATTTGCAGATAGCTCGATTTTCGAATATTCTTTTTTATTGATTGTTGCACAAGTGTCAAAATTTTAAAATCTGAATAGTAGATTTATTTATTTTTCTGAGAAAAAGATTATTGGATCTGATATTTTTAACTACAGTCATTAAATGAAAGTTTTAGGTAAAGTTTAAATTCTTTATCTTTTGTATTTATCCGTTTAAAATAACAAATTGCGTTGCCCTATATTATTTTTATTTAAACTGTCTTTAAACAGAATATGAGAGGTGATTGTCCCTATCAAGGCGAATAATATTCATTGGGATCACATTCCATTCTGGTTGTCATAAAAGCTAATTGATCAAGCTAATTACTTTGAGCTAATACATCAAATTAAAGATAAAGAATCAACGAAATCAGAAATAGGTTCATATCAAAAACATAGGTTGATTTAAATAAAGGGGATTGTGCAACCTATAATTTCGTTGATTCTTTATTTTAAGACTATGAAAGTACATGCACTAAGAATGTCATTACTGAATCCACACCGGCAAATAAAAGACTGGTTCAACCTCTCAGAGACTCCTGTTGTCTTGTTTATCTTGTTCACTATAATAACAATTTTGTCAATGAAGTCTTCTCTGCGTGTCCATAAGCATCTTGTGCGCCAATGATTTCATATGCCTTGGTAATTTGAAGCACTGAGATGGCTTTAAGCATGATGAGCTTTAAAGAATAATATCTGCTTTGACTAGCTTCTTATTGAGCCTATTTAGCACTGAAGAGTCTTTCAACTGCAACTGCTAATGTTCCTTCTTTTCATTAAGAATTTGTTGGTGGTAAATGCTTGACGTAAATGTTCTTGAGTAGAAATACTTCTCTTATATGAGAAATTACTTTAGAAGCGACAACTTGGGTTGCTAGACACGTTTTGAAGTTACTCTTTTCTGGTAGGAGAATGGAACTCTGTCTTAGTCTCCACAGTAAATATTGTCCTTGTCTAGGTGCTATTAACACTCTCATTTTGTCAAAACCTTTTGCAAACATTCTATTTATATAAAATTTCATGTACTTCCTCTGTATTTGTGGAGTTAATTATTATTTTCATGAATATAACATGTTACACATAACATATAACCTGTTACATGAACATGTTAAATATTGTCCTCGTCTAGGTACTATTAACACTCTCATTTTGTCAAAACCTTTTACAAACATTCTGTTTATATAAATTTTCATGTACTTCCTCTGTATTTGTAGAGTTAATTATTATTTTCATGCCTTTGTTTTGCAAACTGATTGTCTTGTAGAGATAGTATCTTGCCCATTCTCTTTTTTGTGCTTGTGTATTTTTATATTTTATGTAGTTTTTGTCATATATATTAGATTCAGTACAATCTGATCTGAATGGTCTACCAGTAAAAATGGGGGAAAGATGACACATCAAAGGGAAGGGTAGGTTTTTGGAATTACTACCCAGGGGAGATATACATATAATTGACGAGGCAAGATGTGAGGCTCTAACAAACCATCATAATTGCCATCGAATCTCTTCGTTTTTTAAAACATGAACACACCAATAGATGTAAATCTGCATTATCCTACATTCAAGTTGCAGTTTCACCAATGATCTACGAATCGGCGTTCATTTATTTATAAAAACAATCAAATTTGTTTAGCTTTTTCTTTTAATAAAACATTTGAATTAAGGATTAAAATGATCTTTCATTTAAATTGCATCGAAGATATAAAATTATTGCTCTTTTAATTGAAGGTATTCTTTCTTTTTTCTGAAAAGATTTTCCAATCCATTATTTCTTTGCCTTTTTAATTATAAATTTTTTTTTTTATGTACTCGCTGAAAAAAATTTAAATTTGATCAGTTTGTTAGCAGTTTTTCTTTAAATCAAAATTTTCTGATAATCGCCTGCATCATAATCGGAAAATATAGAAAAAGAAAGAACGCAAGATTAAATTTCATTATTTCGTGTCCTTTGTGACGAAACATTTTTTTTTTTTTATTGCTGCTCGTTTCAGAAACGCTTTTAAAAGCTTTAATTTGTATTTTGATTCCAACTTTTTTTTTTTTTAATATTTGCTTAATTAAATATTCATTTTTATGAAATAAGATATAATTCGAATTTAGCATGCTTTTTAAAAATATTTCTCTTTGTAATAAATTTTTTTTCATTAAATCACTGTTTAATTAATAGTTTTTATGTCATCGAATTTACTTTTTCGCGTACGTGAAATTGTGGTTTATTTTTAAAATGCTTCTTTTGCAAATAAAATTATGAATGCATGGATTTGTTAAAAAAAACTATAATAATTAAAGAAAATATTTAATGTGCCTTTTTTTCCTTTAAATAATGACTTTTGACGTCTGGTTTAATTCCGCTTCATTGTTTCAATGAGGTTGTCCCGGAAAAAAGGAATGTAAATGACCTCAACACAATGCAGCAAACTTCCCAGTATTCCTATTACGCACATTAGTTAGAAAGGAAAAATAATAGATTGATGCTTTTTAATATTTAATTTTTTTTATTAAATACCAGGTGGTGATTTACATGAAAAATATGCATTAGATTTGCTTGGTTAAATTTTGTTTGATGATAAGTATACAGTTAGGATTTAAACAAAATAACAAAAAAAGTGAAAACAGAATTTTAATACAGATTTAATTAATGGAACGTAAATGATGGCAATTTTTTTGTATTGAATTAAATCAATTAAATGACTCATATGTATGAGTAATTGAATATGTTATCGATATTTCTCTGATTCCATATGTTACTCATATGTATCGAATGCACTGATGGCAATTTTTTGTACTGAATTAATCAATTCAATTACTCATATGTATGTAATTCAATTACTCATATCATGTTACTCATATGAGTATCGAATGCACTGATGGCTATTTTTCAATTCCTTCTATTAATTCACACTCTCCCTATATATATCTTGTTCAAATTTTCAATCGTTAATAAAATACTTTTTATTCATCCACTCAAGTTCAAATTGAACTTGTAGTGGATCCAATTTTTTTGAAATTGTAGTGGATGACACTTGATTTTAATACAATTTTTTCAAATATTAATTCATTAATTAAATTTAATTAATTAATTTTAGTTTTTTTAGATTTAAGTTGCATTTATCTAATAACAGATGGCGCCAGATCTAAGAGGAAAATTTCAACTTTATTTGTAAAGGACTTTTCTGCAATATAGTGAAAAAAAAGTAGAAATTGACTTTAAATTTTTTTTTTTTATATATTGCTTGTTTGTATTGAATTAATCAATTCAATTACTCATATGTATCGAATCCACTGATGGCTATTTTTTTGTATTGAATTAATCAATTGAATTACTCATATGTACCGAATGCACTGATGGCAATTTTTTGTATTGAATTAATAACAACTAATGTGTTTGATAGAAATACTGGGAAGTTTGCTGCATTGTGTTGAGGTAATTTACATACCTTTTTTTCGGGACAACCTCAAAATCTAGCTTTAAAATGCATCAAATATAAATAAGCAATAGAAATTTTATGGTTTACAAAATTTTTTTAATTTCCCATAAATTTAATATATTCTCTTTGAAGTTACCAAATAATGCATGAAGATTGAAAAAAATGATTTCTTATTTTAATTTATCCTTCGCATAAATTTATGTGTGTAATGATCCAGTGGTTTATGTTCGACTCCAATGCGCGCTGCTACGAATCATTTATTACCAAATATTTCAATGAAAAAAAAATAAAGCAGAATTATAAAATTATAATAAATAATTACTATAATTATTTAAATATTCATAATGTAATTTTAATAATGAAAACGTTATCGAAAACTGCAAGCTTTGTTTGAATATTTTCATATAACTAATACGTCAATATAATATAACAAAATACGTCATTTATAATAAAAAGAATCAAATGTCATTGAATTTTCTAGAAAGTCCTAATGGCTCGAAATTCTGTTGAGGCAGATATGAGAAATTCCGCTTTAGTTTGCAGGAGATTTTGCAATGCGATGATAATCAGTTTGTAAGTCATTGGTTTTAAACAATAATTAAAACAGAACAATGTATTGTTGTATAAGTTGGGAATTAATAATACAGTATCATAGTTTTTATTATCATTGTTTTCCTAAAGAAAAAGTTGAATTACACAAAAGCAATTTTAACTTCTAAAAGGCTCGTGCTCACAAGGCGACAAGATGCAAGCGAAAAATTTGACCAAAAGTCCTCACCGCGGTCGCTTGAAACCGCTTTTTGCAGAGATTTCGCCGATTGATAATCAGTTTGCCCAACTTTCAACTAAAACAGAACGGTATTTTCATAAGTTGGGCAGTATCATAGTTTTTATTATCATTGTTTTCCTAAAGAAAAAGTTGAATTACACAAAAGCAATTTTTGTTTCTAAAGCCTACTAGCGGCCTGACGGCCAATTGGATAGCGCTCCGGTATTTGGTACCACAAGCTTCAGATTCGAATCTGGATGTTTTTAGTTGTTCGGAATCCACATTAAACTGTAGGCCTAATTATAACAGTCTAATTAGTCTAAAGTGCATAAAAAAGTGACCGTAGAGCGGCAAACCAAACCTAAAACGTATTAAGGCATGAACGAGTCCAATATGAATTGGGCAATTGCATAATTTTATATTTAAAATAATTGTTTGTTCATATTATTTTAAGTTATTGGAGCCAATGGGCATATTTAATGCTTATTTGCATATTTAATGAAAAAATGCATATTTAATGTAGAGACAACATATGAACAAAATTAATACATTTTTAAAATTTTTTAGAATTAGATAATTGAAAAGTTGTAATCGGTTGCAAGTTTCCAATGACGTACTCTTAATAGTAAAAACAAAGTCGCCCTTTCATAAAAAGAATAATTTTACCACAAAGCTTTTTTTTTCCCCTCTCTAACCCACAAATGTTTTTCATTTGTTGCTTTTATTAAGTGGGTTTGTACATTTTGTGAGCTGATTTTTTTTTTCTTTCTTTTTATTTTCAATGAGGCATGTGAGCAATTATTTCCACAACCTGGTTTTATATAAAATTTCTATCATCTAAACAAATGAAGTAAAGAATCTACTGAAAACTGTAATTGATTGCAAATTTCCAATAAAGAGTACGTTATTACCATATTTGTCATATAAAACAAAGTCGCCCTTTCATAAAAAAAATCATTTTGCCACAAAACTTTTTTACCCCTCCCTGAAATACCCCTCAAATACTTTTTTCCCCTCAAATGCTTTTATTAAGTGGATCTGTACATTTTGGGAACAAGTTTTTTTTTTTTGTTCAAATGAGGCATGTGAGTAATTAGTTTCACATTCTAGTATTATATATAATTTCTAACATCTAAATAAATTTAGGTAAAGCATCTACTGAAAACTGTAATTGATTGCAAGTATCCAGTAACGTACTCTTAATAGTAAAAACAAAGTCACTCTTCTTAAAAAGAATCATCTTACCACAAAGCTTTTATTTTTCCACTCTAATCCTCAAATGTTTTTCATATGTTGCTTTTATTAACTGGATCTGTATATTTTGGGAGCAGATCTTTTTTCAATGAGGCATATGAGCAATTATTTCCACAACCTGGTTTTATATAAAAATTCTATCACCAAAACTAATGAAGTGAAAATTGTAATTGATTGCAAGTTTCCGATGACATACTCTTAATAGTAAAAACAAAGTCACCCTTTCATAAAAAGAATCATTTTTACCACAAAGCTTTTTTGTTTTCATTTGTTGCTTTTATTAAATGAATCTGTATATTTTGGGAGCAGATCTTTTTCTTCAGTGAGACATGCGAGCAATTATTTCTCCAACCTGGTTTTATATAAAATTTCTTATCTAAACAAATGAGGTGAAGAATCTTTTCCACTCACCGTCATTATCAACTTGCTGCGACAATATCATCTATCGGCAACCTTACCCTACCCTGTCGTAACCCAACACCCTCTTTATAATAGGCAACTTGAGTAATCATCGTACAAACCATTATCCTAAAAAAATATATTTCAATATAACTACGTCGTATAAAACTAGACGTCCTAATAGTGTAAATTTGATCCTTCATTAGAAAAAGGGTAAAATGCTAAGATATTTGCGCTCTCTCCCTTTTTTTTTTTTAATTTTTATTTTTTCTCGCACCGTCCATTCCTTTCTCCCCCTTTTTGCACCCACAATCTTGACTCCCCCCTCTTATCACCGTATTATTACACTCAGTAATTTATTACTCTCCAGGAACAATAAAACGCTCTTACGAGAGAGAGAGTCTTTCAGGTCATATCACGGTATTGCATAAATCACGGGCCCTTGTAATTGGCCATAAATTACCAAATCGAGCCCCGGAAAAGAATTAATAATCACAACAACAACAACAACCACCCCCTCTGCAAAATAAAAGAGTGGAATAATGTAATAATAATAATAATAATAATAGCAATAAAAACATAAAAATGCAAAAATTCTCGTCATCTTGACTAATTAAACTATAAATTTCCACCGAATATTATGTTGGAAATTGCAATTCTCCAAAGGAACAAAAAAAAAAAAACCTCCCTCAACATCGCTTTACTTTCCTAAAGTCATGGAGGCATAACAAATGTTTCACTGATTTTTAATATTATTTGTTTTTAATATTAAGCTCTTCGCGGTTGTTTCCCGTGGACAATTAGCCTCCTAACGAATGCGGTCGTGATTTATTTAATATTTTTTTTTTTTCCTGCTCCCCCCTCGCATTTTTTCTCTTCTCACCCACTCCCCCCTTCGCTGTGAGCCCCTTTTATTCATATTAAGGAATTTGTGGCTTCTTTGGGATTGTTAGTTTAAATTAATTGCGATCAGCAATTATCTATTTATGCGCGCATATTCCAGATATTTTCCGAACATTCAAAACGGCGGGAACCGATTTTTATTAGGATTTTTCGTTTCGATTTTTATTACGCCGTTTAGCATCTGATTAAAAACTCATTCCTTCGCTCTGATCGATAAAAGAGGAATTAGTTTGGCCGATCTTTTTATTTCTCTTTTTCTTTTTTTATTTATTTGTGCTTTGGAATTTCAAATTAAAATGGAAAATTTTGCAAAAAAAAAAAAAAAAAAGGAAGTACTTTTGTGTTTCCTTTTCGATTGTTTGAAAAGTGAAGTATTTTTATCAACTTCAGAGATAAGCTCTAATGATCTGTATTTTCCATTACATAAAATGTGTAACATATTGATTTGAATACAATTCAGGTACCTGAAGTCCTTACCTTGCAGATTTAAAATGCTGCTTTCAATAGAATTTTTTTTTTCTTTTGCATTAATATTTTTATATTTTTTAATAATATTACTATATTTAATAACATTAACATATTATACAATTAATGAATCTTTGATTTGGGACGTAACTGAAATTGGTTAAAATCTTTCTCTTTTACAACTTTTAATACAAATAACATCAAATGTTAAAAATAATGTGAAAAAATTTTTAATTTTTCTTCTAATAATTTCCAATTTCTAAAAATGGAAAACTTTGCAAAAAAAAGAAAGAAAGCACTTTTGTATTTTACTTTTCGATTGTTTGAAAAGTGAAGTATTTTTATCAACGTGAGAGATAAACTCTATAATGATCTGTATTCCATTACATAAAATGTGTAGCGTATATTGGTTTGATTACAATTCAGGTACCTGAAGCCATTACCTTTAAAATTTAGAATGCTGCTTTCAATAGAATTTTTTTTCTTTTGCATTAACATTTTTTTCCCTATAAATATATTTTAATAATATCATTAGCACATTAAAGAATTAAAGAATCTTTGATTTGGGACGTAACTGAATTTTTTTAAAAATATTTACCACTTGTACAGCCTGGATTGCAAATGATCTCAAATGTTGTCTTAAATGTCAATTGTTGTATCAATCAACAATTGTCAATAATTGTTCAAATCTCAAATGCCGTATCAATGTCAACTTAAATGAACTTGGTTAAAATATTTCTCTTTTACAACGTTAACTGCAAATAACCTCAAACGTTAAAAATAATTTAAAAATATCTGAATTTATTTTTATTAATTTACAATTTCCTTAAACACTTGGCTTTGATTATATAGGGGCTACTGATACTAAATTCGTTCTTGATAAAAATAGAATAATAATAATAAAAAAATGAAAGCTGTATGTTAAAATTATATAAAGTTATTCAAGCTAGACTGAAAGATACAGGAAAGCTGTTGTTTTTTTAATTTACAACATTGGACATTTAACAACTTTTGAACATTTGTTATGCCTCTTCAATTTTTGGTTGATGTTTTTAAAATTGATGAGGATATTAATATGATTGAGAAATTCACGGTGTAATCATTAATATTTAATTAAAAATACTACTCATTACAGTTGGTTGATGTTTTCAAAATTGATGTGGTTATTAATATGATTAAGAAATTCACAGTATAATCATTAATAATTAAAAATACTACTCATTACATTTATTAATGCTTACTAAAGGCGTGGTTGGTATAAGAGCATGTAGTAGCACTTTCAATAGTGTATTTAACCACCAGTTGACACTGTATATTCAAATTAAATGGAGGCATGAAATATTTTCGAATATCCATATAATGTTAGAATTTCATTAATTTTTTCCTTTTAAATATGATATAAAACAGTTGGTTTTGGTTGATATAAGGGCTAGTAGGTGTTTACAAAAATCAAACAATAAAAAAAAAAAAAATGAAAATGTATGTTAAAATTATATTTGGAGCTAGGCAGAAAATTACAGGAAAGTTATTTTTTAATAAACTCTAAATTATAAGATAATTTTTGATTGATGATTTTAAAATTGATGTAGATATTAATATAATTGAGAAATTCACAGTATTACCATTAATATTTAAAAAATACTAGTAAAAAGTACAGTATATATATTAAACCTTGTAAATACTAGTAAAAAGTACAGTATATATATTAAACCTTGTAAATACTAGTAAAAACAGTATATATTAAACTAAATACCAGTAAAAAATACAGCATATATTAAAATAAATACTAGTAAAAAATACAGCATATATTAAAATAAATACTAGTAAAAAAGATAAGTATATTAAAAATACTAGTCATTACACTTATTAAATCTGATTAAAAGTGTGGTTAGTATAAGAGCATATAGTGTTATCAATAATGTATTTAACCACCAGTTGCCACTGTATATTCAAAATTTCATGGGCAAAATAGGACATGAAATATGCTCGTATGTTCATATAATTCATTAATTTTTTCCTTTTAAATCAGATAACATCTATCTGACCATGAATGTAAAAATGGTAACATTTCTTAGGAATTTTATAAGACTAGTTTAATTTTGAGAACATATGTTAACATTTTATTTTGAATTATACTAAATAAACACAGTGCTCACTTAATTGATAGTTTATGAAAAGGATGGTATTTGCCTCCAACAACGAACAGACTGGATTATGTATCCAATGCAAATTGTCGGTATTTCCCCAAGACTAACCTAGTTTTGTTGAAACTTCTCACCTGCTACGCATCGCGAATAAAATAACTTGATTTTCGACTGACTACAGTTTAATTAACTTGATATTCAAATCAGTCTACTGAAAGCTACCGTGATGAATTATGAATGTGTTATTCTGCGAAATTCGAGTAATTTCATAAACACGTAATAAATTTGCTTTCCACCGCAGTAAATCTGATGAGCTTTCAATTAATCTGTTTTCTGTTCATCGAATAATTTTATCAACACTGATCAGATCACTTGTAAATTGAATACAAAGAAATTGAAAACAAGTGGAACTCATTGATATGTTTCATAATTTATTGAACATGATTTGAATTCAATTTTTTTTTCCCTCTAACTGCAAGTGTTGTAATCATCAGACATTTTTATGTCAGATGATTTTTTTTAAGATTTTTATATTGAATGTCATCAGACATTTTTATTTCAATACAGTATGCTTAAACATACTTTGAATTCAATTTCTTTTCTAACCACAGGTGTATTATGCTCATTATATAAATTATTATCAGATATTTTTATGACAGATGATTTTTTAAGATTATTTTTATGACAAATAAGCTCTTATTTTTTACTTATTGATATCATTATTTATTTTTATAATAAAATATTTATTATTTTTTTAGTTAAAAATAGAGACATAAATAACATTTCAATTCTTAGTTTCTTAATAAAATGAAATGTCCTGTAAATATTTAGTCCTGTTTCTGTAATGATAACAGGATTAAATAATTTATACAGCTTTTATTTCGGAATTAATATACAACTGCGGTATTATACAACTTATTTTGTAATTCATTAATTAATTTATTATTTTAATAATTATTTAATTTTTTGAACAATATGTGTGCATTGTCAAAAGAAGATCTCGAATTAAAATATTGTTTAAGATATAGTTTATTAAATATTTTTAATATAGTTTATAGAATTCTTTTTTTTTCTGAGAAGTACCTTTTCTAATAGTACCTTTTTTTTTTTTTTTTAAATCAGTTTTCAATTTTTTCAATAATCTGTTAAATCTTATTAAATAAACAGATGATAGAAAAAAAAAGGAATGGTTAAATTTACAAATGAAAATTTTAATTACATGCAATGTATTTTATTAAAATATAGATGATGAAGTTTGCTAGATTTTCAAGATTAGTTTGTTGGATACCTTGATTGCAAAATCCTTCATAATTTATTCGTGCCTTTCTTTAGTGCATAATTTACTCTTGCATTTCAGACGTTTTAAGCTATACTTCTATCATTGTCTAACAATAGTTTTAATCTTAATTATTTCCACTATGATGGTCTCTTTGCTTCTCACCTTGCGTAGCCAATTTCCTGGGATTCCGATTAAGAAGAGAGCCTCGTGGCTGCCCGTAGTGCTAATATTTATTTAAACCGATCCATCTCCGGCGAGTTTATTTCTGTGGATAAATAAAAGGGATGTTTGGGGAGATTTATAAACGTGGCGTTGCCCAATCGGACGGAAGCCCCGATTTATCCAAGTCATCATCGGATCTATTTCTGGCCGCAGCACAGGACTCGATGCCCGAAAAAAGCGATGGCGTAGTACCTCGCCGAGAAGTAGGTTGATACAATCCAGCCTTCGAAAATAAACCGACTAGTGATTGCCTCGCGCTTTGAATCACTAAATACACTGCCATAAAATTTCCCCCCGTCTTCGCTTGGCACTCTCTCTCTCTCTCTGCGTTAGTGGACGACTATCTGCAGATGGGCGATTCAGCAATCGAATAAATTTTTAGAATGATTCATATCGTACATATATATTTGTCCCCTAATTCGAATACGAATCAAATCTAAGTTTTTGTTCAATAAATTTTGGCATGAATACTTTTTAGATGGATGATTCGTATCATGTGTACTAATTATGGTGCCTACAACTCCATTTATTTAAATACACAAGAAATATTAATTGTATTAAGAGGTATAACCAACTATCTGGTGATCATACTAGTAAAATAGTAAAGTTTAACAATAAGTTATTTTTCACGATATCTTTATAATAGCCTTATTGATAGTAAGCAATAAGTGAGATTCTTTTAAAAAATTAATAATGTGAGTGATAATATCGAATTTATTTTATAATTAATAAGAATTCTGATCAAATAAAAATGAATTGTAAAGAATTGCTTAAAATGTCAATTCGTATGACTTCATGCTATTTCTCCAAATATTAAAATTTTTGAAATACAGAATTATTTAAAGTAGAAATAAAATCTTAAATATGCATTAATAAAATCATAATGATTTAATAATCTTTTATATATTAAGAAAAACAATTTTTCGAATGAGGAGCATATTTTTATAGGAGTTAATGAATACTGTAATTAAAGAAAGTTTCCTAATTTTTATATTTAAAAAATATTAGGAATTAAGAAATATTAGATTGTATAAATATTATAAGAAATATTTATTAATATATTTCCTGCTGGAATTAAAAATTGTTCGTCGCTTCTATACAAGCAAATATGCATTAAAAAATTGTACACTTTTTTTTTTATTTAAAATTTTATCAAAATACATGGCAATTACCATAATATTTCTACATCGAAAACAAATAATATCATTAAAAACCATTTTGAACGCATCTTAAAAATAATATTAAAAAACTACGGATACGGATATACCTGTTACTCTCTAAAATCTCTGTACCTCTAAAATCTCCACATAATCAAAAATAAAAAAAATTACATTAATGAGTTTAGCATCAATTAATAAAATGTATCAGAATAAACTTTTAATAAATTTGCAGTAAAAGATAAAAAAAATTCCGCTGAAGTAAAATAAATAATTAATTTAAATTAAAATTAGACAGGTCAAATTATGAGTCAACTTAAAGGGAAAGTGACTTTTATTCAATGCACGCGCATGAAAGTTGTTTCGTCTTCAGAGAATGGCAGGCAGTAGCAAAAGGGAAGAAAGTGCATCCCAATTCTTCCCTTTCCTGTGTGGCTAGATCGGAGAGCAGCAGAGAAGAGCAAGGATTAGGTTCTTTTGATAAGAGTGCGTGCCAAGAGCAACATAGACATTGCAGACTATAGATAGCTTTAGCAAATACAACGCCAACGTTTGCTGGAAGTTGCTCCGATTTATAAATTATAAATTTTTTTCTTTTCTTTCTTCCCCCTTCTTCTTGATTCTACTATCCGCAAGAAAAGCATCGCCGAGCTCTGTTGCGTCTAGATTTATTTATATTTTATACAAATGTCTTTTAAGGAGGACCGTTATAGAACTGTTTTGATTCTCCTAACCTTATTTGCATCATTATTGTTTGTGTTGGATTTAAAAGAATCATAGCAATAAAAAAGAGCTTCACCTCCACTTTTAAAAAAAAATTGTATTTGTTAGAAAAATATTATAAATTGAAGTTAGCATTGATGACAGTTCTTTTACTTACAAGAGCATACATGCTTGTAAGATTTCTTTTTTAAATTTTTTTTCGTAAAATGTTCTAAAAAGCCATATGGTAAATGTTTTGTCTGAATATTGAGCTCTTAATAATACTTTTAAATTCAAAGAGGCATTAATTTTTGGTAATAATTTTTATTTTTTATTGTTGCTATTCATAATTTGTATGACTTTCATTTAAAAGGTAATTTCATTATCCTCTATTTTCATTATTTCCATGTGTTTCTTTTCAATTAAATTTTTGCTATCAATGACGTCATTGTCCAAGCTGTAAATTGTTGGGGTTTGCAATACGTCATTTTAGGAAAGAGTTCTTTTTGAAAAAAAAGTAATTGGTTTTAATAAGTTCATCTGAAATATATCAATCCATTTTTAAGCAATTATTATATTCGTTTACATTATAACGCAATGAATACGTTAGCGACATCCTGTTTAATATTGAAAATTTTTTTTTTCTTATTATTATTGATGCAATCCCATAAGTAGACAGCATATTTCTGTTTAATATTGGAAATTTTTGTCCTTACTGTTGATACAATCCCATAACTAGACAGTATATTTCTGTTTAATACTGAAAATTTTTGTCTTGCTGCTGACAATCCCATAACTAGACAGTATATTTCTGTTTAATATTGAAATTTTTGTTCTTATTATTGATGCAATCCCATAAATAGACAGCATATTTTTGTTTAATATTGAAATTTTTTTCTTACTGTTGATGCAATTCTATAAATAGACAGTATATTGCTTAATATTAAAAATTTTTGTCCTGCTGTAGATGCAATCCCGTAACTAGACAGTATATTTCTGTTTAATATTGAAATTTTTTGTACTGTTGATGCAATCCTATAAATAAACAGTATACTTCAGCAATACACAGTATACTTAAAATCAGACGATTCGAAGGATTGGATGAAAGAATAGAAATTCATATTAATCTGGTGTATTTACAATTTATTTTATGAAAAAATATTTACGTTTTGTAACTCTTTTTAAAGCAAGTTCGTAGACTTTCCATGAATCTTCTTATGAAGTCCGACTAATTTTTTTACTTTACCGACTTTCTTTTTCTCCCCATTCACAGAAAAAGAAACCTCACAACGCTTTTTGCGTCCTTATCATAAAGACCAGCATTGATTTACCGCTGAGCATAGACAAGCCCGATTAAATTCCCAATTAATCCAACCCCGCACTGGAAGAACCACCGGAAACGAGGTGCAATATAATCCTTCCATCCGCCTCGGACATAACCCGATTGGCCATTCATGCTGCAAAATCTTTTCATCTCAATTCTCCCCCCTTTTTCAATTCTCCCGCATTTCAGCTGTTCCCCGTATAGGATTCCTCATTACCTTACAAATCGTCATTGCTAATTCTTTTCGTCACAATCTATGAATAACCATTCGGTCCCTTTCCCCCTCCCGTTGTTAACTTTTTTTTTCTTTTTTTTTTTTGTTTAATATTACCGCATTAAAGCAACGTTGCTGTTCTGTTTATGTGAATCATCTGTTTCTGATGGGACCGTAAATTTGATTGCTAAAAAAAAAACCTTAAAAATACATGATTTGTAGTATTTTTTTTTTTTTTTTTTACTAGGAGTTTGATAATGAAGTTTGAAAACAATTTTCAATCTCAATTTTGCTTCCTCTAATTATAAGAGATAATTAAAATACAAGACAAACTAATTGCATAAACTGCCATTTTTATATCATTTTTCAACCACTACTTTGTCTGTCATTTAAAAAAAAATCTTTCATCAAAACTTATGAATGGGTTTGTATATATATTTCTACATAAATACTAATTAATGTAGTGAGATAATAACATACAATTATAAATTTATTTTTCATATTTGGTTTAACATTAAACTTTTTTCTATAGCGAGACTTTTGACCAGGAATTCTTCATAATCATCATTAGCGAAACAGCCCTATGGCTGGCCAAGCTTGTCTGCCTTCTGGCAGATTTTGAGACTGTGTTTTCTTTTTACGGATTAGTGTTGTCAGTCCTACGTCCAACGCTCTACAATCGTATTAGACTGGGACCTACGATTTAAAGTGAATTCCGAAACACCACAAACATTCATGACATCGCGGGGGCACGAACCCGAAACCTGTGGCAGCGATCGTGAGATCACTAGTCAATCGGCCGTCCCTCAAGAATTCTTTGGCTGCTTAAAATCTTTATATTGCCTGGTCAAAACGATATAAAGTATTTTTTCAATGCAAGGATTGTAAATCGATGGTAGCTAAATTTTAGCAGATTATACATTACCACAGATTTTCACTGCACAAAAAAAAAAAAAAAAAAAAAAAAGGTGTTTCCATTTACACGTCGATTAGAAAAACTACAATCAGGCTATTCCAATGTTGGTCATCAAATCTATACGTTTATCAACTTAAAGTTTGTAGCGCAAGTAGTAATAATAAAGCAAATAATAATAACAGCAAAGGCCTGATGGCCGAGTGGCTAGCGCTCTGACACTCGGTTCCACACGTATCGGTTTCGAATCCCGGCTGTGCCATGAATGTTTGAAGTGGTTCGGAATCCACTTTAAACAGTAGGTCCCAGTCCCAATAGGATCGTAGAGCATTGTGGGGGTAGTGTTACTCGCGTCTGTAGCATATCTTGAAGCTACACGTGCCCCATGAGTAGTGCTAAATGAGTAACAGCAGTGCAGCCCTTGCTTATGGCATAAGGATTAACTGTCTGTATTGCCAACTGCATTAGAACAACAACATAATAACAAGTAATGTAATAATAAGATACCTAATACCTAAATAGTTTTTATTAGGGCCGTCTAGGATAATATTAATGTATATCAAATATACACATTGTTTATAAATTGTAAAAAAAAAAATATGTTGACATTGATCAAATTGAGTTCGTAACATTCAAAGAATGGAATTTCATGTAATTTGTTAATGAAAATATTAAGTTCGCTTCAAAATAACCCATTTCTTAATTATTATTTTTTTTTAACTTAATGGCGCATGAGTCATATGACTGATCTAACTATTTCTTGCAGTCGGTTTCAAACTAGAGGGAAAAGGGCTGGCGGAGGCAGACTTGAAAAGTTCTCTGGGACAAAGGAGAGCCCGGTTACATATTTGCTTTAAAGTTGCGAGAGCATTAAGTAGCGGTGCATCCACTCACCTCCCCCGTCGCACGCTTTATGCGGATTCATCCCAACCCCATTGTGGAAGCCATTTTGTTCAGGAACCACGTGATCCGGGCACACGTCATCATAATAGCTTTCATTACGCGTACATTATGAATATTAATCACGAACCCTTTAGTACGGTGCGGAGGAGAGAGGGTCTTCCACAGTTCCGAGGACAGGGGGCGCTCCACAAATTTTCCTTTTCAGAATAATAGTTTTTAGTTGTTAAATATACAATTGGTTTTTCATGTTGATAAAATGAACGGTGGATATGCTACGATTAGAAAGTTCTAGAAATGAACGCAAGAGAAACAGTTGTCTTGATTGGTTTGGTTTGTCGCTCTACGGTCATATTGTGCACACTTTAGGATAAATAGAATGGGACCTACAGTTTGACGTGGATTCCGAACCAACAACAAACATTCATGCCACCGCCAAAATTCGAACCTGAGGCCTTCAATACCAATGGCCAGAGCGATAGTCAGTTGGCCATCAGGCCGCAGTTGTCTTGAAGTTGCGTATTATTTGTAATGGATGCATTCAAATCTTTTGCGGCCTAATGGCCAATTGGCTAGGACTCTGGCCATTAGAACCACAGGCTTCAGTTTCGAATCTTGGCGGTGGTATGGATGTTTGTTAGTGGTTCGGAGTCCATGTTAAACTGTAGGTCCCGTTCTATTTAGCCTAAAGTGTGCACAATAAGACCGTAGTGCATATCAAACCATTCAAATGTTTTTTTGTGACGTATCGTTTCTTAAAATTTCGATAGCTGCATGCAAGTGCTTAATTTTTTACATATATAATTCTTTTATAAAAATAACGCATTATAATCCTCCATTCAATGATATTAGGTCCCAGGAAAAACGGAAACATAAGTGTTTTTTAAGATTTTTTAATGTATTTTTTTCGCTTTCATTAAATGATCAATCAATAATGCATATGTCTCCTCTCTTTTCTTTTATTTTTTATTATTACTTCTCCAAAAAAATCTGAATAAGTTTTCCTTGATAAATCTCATATGTTTATAACAAAAGTTATAAAATCAAGTACAAACGATGGTTTCTGGTTTTTTGACAACCATATAAATAAGTGAAAATTAAAAAAAAAAAAGGTATACAATTAAATTTCTTGTTTGCAAATATTTATACTTGTAAATTGTACAAAGAATTTCAAGACATATTAATAGTTTTGAAATTTTTGACAAAAGCCATAATATGTCATTTTTTCAATTCTTTCCGATCAATTAGCAATTTTTAACACACTCTGACACTAAAATTTATACATTTTTTTTTAATACAACTATAATTAGTTTCTTTAAAAGTTTTGCAAATGTGGTTTCTGAAAGAACAAAGAAACTTATATTATTGTTAATCACTTCAGAATTCAGAAGTCTATAAGAACTGTTTCGCAATTTGTGCCCGCCCCCTTAGTCGTTCTGGCGACATGTCACCAGATGGCCACCGCAGTCCGCTCTTCTCTACGAAAGGTTTCTCCGCGCCCCACGGTTTTGATTGGCCACTTGTGGGGCTTCTTTATCAATCCAGGATTTTCCTTTTTCTCCACGGAATCGGCAATCGCTCTTCCTTTTCTCCCAATTCATTGTTTCCAGCGGAGAATTTTCGATTTTCCACCATAGAAAACTCGTATCAAATTGCTGAAATCTGTTTTATTTAAAAAAGATCCTTTCCATTGAACATCGTTGATACAAAATGCGCATTTTCGATAGTGTAGCAATAGACCTTGATTGTACTGAATTTTAACTTTATAATTTCAATTTTAATTTTCTATCTTACTTTTATTTATTTTTAGTATTTTTTATTTATAGTTAGTATTTTGAGTACCAACTTTTTTTTTGAAACTTTATCTTGTATGTTATAGTAACATTAAGCAGCCGATTAAAATTGTAAATATATATATATATATATATATGAATTAAGATGAGGAGATTAAGTGGTCCATCGCCATTGGTGCTCCGTAATCGGCAAGGCAGTTGAAAATAGCACTAGATTCCTATATTGTTCAATGGTTTCTAATGCAGAATTGACTACTATGTGAATAAAAATAAGTAGAATTCGTTTAAATTTTTTTAAATCATATAGTATCTATTTGTGAAAGCCTAATAATTTATCTTATTTATAATTTTTTCATATTTTTATTTTAATGAAAAAAATTCGTTTTATTTGAAATGTTAACATTTTTTCTTTTATTTAACGAAAATTTTTTTAGCTTTGTTTGGTTTAACTCTTTTATTTTAATAATTTAAAACCATTTTTCCCCCGGCTTAAATTTAACAAATCTAGCAGATAATAAAAAAATAGTTTTAAAATTTTATTTATTAAATGAATTCTCCATAATTTTTAAATTTGTCAGAATAGTATTTCGACTATTTCATTAAAAAGAAATTCATTATAAAGTAATTGATTTATTTTCAAGTCAATTTTTACTGTAAACAACAGCAACGACTACAAAATCCCAAGGATAAGATAGATCTAAAGATGCTCTCTAACCTTTAATTTATCACTAATTTTCTAATTCAAAGGCATTTTGAGATTCCTATGTAAAACAGTTTGATTATCCATATATTAAAAAGTAATGTTATAAGAATTATTATTAGAATATCATCAAAATATTCTAATACGAATTATATTAGATATTTATTGCAACTTCGAGTTGTCTGTTTTTACTATTATATTTTCTAATATCACTTAATTAATTGTCTTTATTAAAACAATGAATTGCCTATCTTTTACTGAATTATTTTTTTTTCTATATTATTTTAATCCAATTTATTTCCAAAGACTCCTATAAATTATAATTCATACAGAATATATATACATATATACTGAGAAAAAATATCAATTTATTTTGATTTCTGGATGAAAAATTATTTTTTTCACTAGAAAGATCTTGTCAGGAGAAAATTACGATAGTGATAGCCATATCCATACTTTCATCATATTTGGTGAATGTTGCATATAATGCCCACATAGATTGACGGATCAAAGTGTCCATAGTTAAAACAACTTAATTATTTTAATATTATCTTAAACCCAGTTAATTATCTTGAATTATCTTTTAATATTATCAGCCTTCATACGTAATATATACGAAAACCGGTGAGCATGTCAAACTTTTCGCCATACCAGCGAAACGGAGTTGATCGAAAATTGTATAACTTTGTTGCATCTTGTTGAACAAAAAGAATAACACTGTTACAGCATCGGCAACCGTAGGAATAAAGAAACCTGAATTGGCAAAACACCAAGGGAGATGAGGGCAGGGGAGAGGGGGGGTCGTAGTAAAATCCTCTTTTCTCATCCCCCTCCAAATAACACCCCCGGTCTGATATCACGTGACGTAACACTCCGTTTCCATAGAGACTGAGGCTATAAAACGTCGGAATGACGACTGCATTAAAGGAGGGGGTCAAAAATCAATAAATATATTATAATACGGACCGTGCATATCAAAATTAATGGACTTCATGCGTGCATACATGTCTGATTCGTAGGGCGAGCCCATTTGTTGTATGTGTACATTCGCTGGATTTCTTTGTTTTGGCCGGGGCATGGGAAATGAGGCGCCGGTTTCATCGGGAGGGAAATTATTTTTATTTCATTGTGTTTTGTTTTTATCAACCCTTTCAGCACAGAACAGTAATTGCACGAATGAAATCGCGCGCTTTGTTTCGCTTTTGTGAAAAGGAAAACGACTCCAGTTACTAGCGGAGGTGTCGCTCCTGGTTTTATGGTTTTTAATTATTTTCGGTGTCTTGATACTTGCACAGTTTTGCTCAGTGCTTTTTTTTATTTTAAAAACAATGCATCTCGTCTCTCTCTTGTGTGTATGCAGTAATAAGTGAAAAAAATGTTTTCGTTTTGTGTATGCACTGACAAATAATAAGTCTTATTAAATAGTTTTTTTTTTTTTTCCTTCGTGTTTTTTATTTGTAAAGGAAAGTAAATTTTTGGAAATTTATATTCAAATGTGAGCAAGCATTAAAATAATGTTTTTGTTTAGATAGCAACAAAAAAATTTTTTTGATTAATATTATTTTTTGAAATGTTTTTTTTTGATTAATATTCTTTTAGTTCAATCTGGTTTTATTAAAATTTAATTAATTAAATTTTACGTAATATCATCCACTTTATACGCAGGAACAGGGACATAAACGTGCAATTTTTAAAAACTTGCAAAATATCGTTTGAATATTTACAGTACTGTTTGGTTTGTCGCTCTACGATCATTTTGTACAAACTTTGGGCTAATTAGTCCGGGACCTATAGTTTAATGTGAATTTTGAACCACTAACAAACTTCCATGCGATCGCCAATATTCTAACCTGAAGTCTGTGGTATCAAAGGCCAGAGCGCTAGCCAATTGGCCATCAGGCCGCTGTACTGTTTGGAGGGAGGTTTGGTTTGTCTCTCTACGGTCACCTTGCACACACTTTAGGCTAATTAGACCGGAACCTACAGTTTAACGTGCATTACAAACCATTAACTAACATCCATATCACTGTAAGGATTGAAACTGAAGCCCATTATACCAAAGGCCAGAGCGCTAGTCAATTGGCCATCTGGCCTCAGTACTGTTTACAGCAGGGGGGAAAAACAACAGGTATTTCATGGGATACATATTCGCGTTTCTGACAGAATGCAAAAATTAAGTTTTCCAACCAGTTGCTAAACCTAAAAAAATTTTTTTTAATTTGTTCATTAGTTTTTCTAAAAGGGTTGGTATGATACCCTGAAGGAGACGGTAGGGCTTTCTTTTAGTTTATCTTCAATGAATTTTATCTTCTTATTCCAAAGCTGTAAAATGTTTAGAAATCTTATTCATTAATTAAGATTCTATTTTAATAATCCTAAAAACGATAAAAAAAAATAATAATAATAAATAAATAAAGATACAAGTGCTTTCATAAAGTTTCTTCTAGAATGAAGTATGGGGGAAAAACTGTAAAATAACAAGCTGCATTAAAAAAGTATTTCTACTTAATTGTTGATTATTTTTTATAAATTGAATTTTAAAATGCTGGAGATTAGCAAATTTAAGTGCATCCATCTCTAGCACATGTAACTATGCATCTAGTGCACTAAAAAGAGATTTCTCGCGATCGGTTTATAATACGCTTTAGAAAATTCAAAAGACATAAAATCACATAATTACATTCTCTCCCCCATCCCCTCCAAATTTTTATTTCACTACTACTGATGGAACTGCCATATTGAACTTAACAACCTCAAACTGGATGGTATACTAATTATTTCGGAAACGTGTTAAGGCTCGTGCTCACCAAGGCGACAAGATGCAAGCGACCAAAATTTGACCTCACCGCGGTCGCCTGAAACCGGTTTGCAGTTCGCCGCGTGGAGTAGACCAACTTTCAACTTCAAGTGGTTTTTACTAAGCGTAATGCTATTTCTGACGTTTCGCTGTGAAGGGGTCGAAAAAATTTGGTCGCTTGCCTCTTGCATCTTCACGTCTCTCGCCACGGTGGGAACGAGCCTTTACTCAATTCATGTGCCTTTTTAAAACGATGTATTTCGATGTCTCTGTTTATGCAATTTTACATCATCTTCCTCACACTGACCTTAGTACGATCTTTTAACCCCTTACAGCAAGCAAGACATGACGTGCGGCGAAATTAACTACCGTTTTTTGGGAAAGCTACCACTTCCACCATTTGTTTTCGAATTTCAAAAGATTACTCTGTTATTAAAAAAGGAGTGGAAAATTACGCGGACAAGACCGAAGACCGGGGATTTCATGAAACAGAAAACCGCACTCCCCCTATTTATCAGTCTGTTTTCCCTTTCAGTCAATCAATAAGACCCCGTCTCTCCTCCTCAGCTCCCGAGAACAAAGGCCGAAACACGTGGTTTTGGGATGTCTTTTCCCCGGTGGCGCCACCTTCGCTGCTCCAGCGGCGCCGATCCTGGGGGGTAGGGGGGTCGATCTGATCCCCTTTACGTGGAAGAATCAAATGGGTTTCCAAGATTGGCCCGATATTGCCTTTTTCTTGACCACTCCGTTTGTGGTCAGTGATTTTTTTTTTTTTTTTTTTTTTGTCAGTGGTTTTTTATTATTTTTTTTACCCCTCGACTCTTTAAACGTGAATCGAACCATTTCCTATCAACTACGATAGTTGTTGATGGTTTACTTTTCTACCGCTGTCTACTGACAAATCGAGTAGGATTGACGATTATGACCCCCCTCCCCTCCCAACTCTCTTCCATACTTTCAACTGACGAAGAAATCAATTATTTCTTAATTTACAACTTATTGGTGGCATTTTTTTAAGATACTTCTTACATCATTTTCTTCAGAATACTATTTTTACATACACGGTTTTTTCCTTTCTTTTATTATAATTTTCGCTTTGGTTTTAATTCCCATTTTCAGTAAATTTTTAAATTGATATACAATGGAGGTAATTCCTTTTTAGTTCAAGTGCAAATTTCCTTTTTCTCATTCGACTGATTCGTATCCCTAAAATAATTTTTCTGAAAGATTCATGCTATCCTACTTCACATGTTAACTTGAAAGCTTACTAGTCTCGTTTTGTAAGTTACAGGTACGAATCTTTTTAAAATGGCCTTTTTTTATTGCCTTTTTCTTAACCATACCGCTGTGGTCAGTGACTTTTTTATCAGGGGTTTTGTATTAATCTCCCCCCTCCCTATCTCTTCAAAAGGAATTCGAATCATTTCCTACCAAATGATAGTTGTTGATGGTTTACTTTTCTACTGTCAATCACTGACAAATCGAGTAGGCTTGACCATTACGACCCCTCCCCCCAACGCTTTTCTATACTTTCAACTGACAAAGAAATCCTCAAGTTATTAGGAATTATTTCTTAATTTAAAATTTATAAATGTCTTTTTTTGAGATACTTTTTACTTTAGAAATCTATCTTTTCATACTATTTTTACTAAAGTATTTTTTTTCCCCCTTTCTTTCATTAAAGTTTTCACTTTGGTTTTAATCCGCATTTTCAATAAATTTTAAATGTGATGCAATGGAGGTAATTCCTTTTCAGTTCCCATGCAATTTCCTTTTACTCATTTGATTGATTCGTATCGTTAAAATAAATTTTCCGAAAGATTCACGTCATCTTATTTCTTATGTAAAGTTGAAAGCTTACTACTTTTTGTCGCGTTTAGTAAGTTACAGGTACGAATTTTTTTTTTTTTTTTTTTTTTTTAATGGATGATTTAAATCATACTCAATGAAATGATTCGTATGATTTATTCGGATAAGAGTTCGATTCATTTAATGAGCATCAACATTATACTTTATGAGTTATCGTTTCGTAATTAGCTTTGAAAAATTGTGATAGATATAAAAATTAAATAACTTATAACGATATCGAATTATTTAGCTTCAAGAACATGTAGTACAGCCCTGTACTTTCCATTTCTGTATAAATATCTTATTAAGATATTGCTTTATTATTATTATTATTTATTATTTTTTTTTTTTTGAAGATTATTTGAATAAATGAATCTAATGACAAAAAGTGAGAATGCATAAAACTATGCAACATTAAAATAAAACCATCTTTTAATGTATTGCATTTAATGATAATTGCATAAAGCAGAATGAGAAATTTCATTTACTGGCCACATAATTTTTTATATGAAATATAACATTAAATCGATTAATGCATTGAAAAGATATTTTAAAAAGAACATCATGCAATTAGAGCATGTATTCATATGGTATCTAAACATGCAGTTATTATCAATATATTTTTTTAAATAATCAAATTACTTATTCTTTGATAAATGTATGCTAAGTATATATTTCATCATATAAGTTCAAGTTCTAAAAAAAAATTATTTATTGGGAAACAACTGACATGAATATGATACCTTTTCCTTTTATTAATTTAGATGGACGAAAATAGATTACATTATTTTAATGGTCTTTTCAAATGTCCTTTTTGGTTATTTTTCATCTCAATTAATCATTAAGTTTTCATTTCGATCAGAAAGTAATTTGTTTTGTATAATTTATTTCAGTCCGTAATTTAATTTAGTGATAATTTATCACAGGTGCATTTAAGTAAATGCTCTAATAACTGTAGCTAATAAATGCAACACAAAAATTATTTTTATAGCTCTTAATCAGTTTACTATTTGTTTCATCGAATATAGATAATTTTATATTAATATAAAACAATCGCATTCACACTTAATCACCTATTTTTTTTATTTTTCAATGCAATTTTTTTATCTGTGGATGTTAACTGCAATCGAAACCTATTCCCACGACCTCACACCACATTGCTAATATTAAATTTGAACTGAAGTCAATAAAAAGCATAAAAAAAAAGAGGTCCCTGATATTTGGCACCAATGATTTTCTGGCTGATTTGGCACCAGCCAGAAAATGATGTCTTTTCTTTTATTAATTTAGAGGAACGAAAATCAATTATATTAGTTTATTTTTTGTATAATGGTCTTTTCATTTACTTTTCAACTCATTTAGTGATCATATAGTAATTTGTTGTGTATAATTTATTTCAGTATGTAATTTAATTTTTTTAGTGATAAATTATCATAGGTGCAACACAAATTATATTTATAATTCTTAATTAGTTTACTATTTTATATATCGAATAGAGATCCTTTTATATTATTACAAAAACAATCACATTCTCCCTTAATCGTTTATTTTTTGCATTTTCAATGCGATTTTTTTACCTGTGGATGTTAACTGCAATCGAAACCCATTCCCACGACCTCACTCCACATTGCTAATATTAAATCTGAACCGAAGTCAATAAAAAGTCTGGAGAAGAAAAAAAAAAGTGAGAGGTCCCTGATATTTGGCACCAGTATTGGAGGGGGTAGGGGGCGAAGGGGTAAGAAGTTATAAGCAACCAAACCGAAATGGGTTGAGAGAGGAAATCAGTTAAAGGGGAAGAAGGGGGTTCAGAAGAGTGATTTTCTTTCACTCGACCTTTTATCCCCTTTCAAGGTCAAATTTCGACCATTTTATTTTTCTCCAGAACGACCCCAAGGGAAAGTTTAAATATAAATTCGCCTTGTGCTTCCCATTCCCCCTTTCCTGTCGCCCTTTTCTTTTAAGGATTCGGTTAAACCTTTTCGCCAGCTGAATTGTTTACGGTGCTGCTACAGTTGTAGGGTTGTTTTAACTTGTTGTTGATTTGTTAAACGAAACAAAATATGCTTTGTAATTAGTTCAATTTTTTTCTTCTGTTTATATATAATTTAATAATCTGGCGTTTTTTTACTATACATTAAAAAGTACTTGTTATAAATAAACATAAAACATAATTTCAATTAAAATTGTATAATTATGAATTTTAATGAAGCTAAGATAAAAATATCTTGATGAAGAATCTTTGATTAAATTTTTGTAAAATATGACATGCTTTGTAATTATTCTATTTTTTTCGTCTGTTTATATATAATTTAATAATCTCGATTTTTTTTTCAATACATTAAAAAGCACCTGTTATTAATAAGCATAACGAAAGCATAATTTAGTTTAAAATTGTATAATTATGAATTTTAATGAAGCTAAGTTATTGCTTATTAAGAATATCATGATGAAGAATCCTTGACTTATTTGCAAGATATGGCATGCTTTGTAATTATTCTATTCTATTTTTTTTCGTCTGCTTATACATAATTTAATAATCTTGATTTCTTTTCCCCATACAACAAAAAGTTATAAATAAATATAACAAAAGCATAATTTAGTTTAAAATTGTATAATTATGAATTTTAATGAAGCTAAATTATTGCTTTGCTTATTAACAATATCTTGAAGAAGAAGAATCCTTGATTAAATATTTGCAGTATATGACTTAATTTTTTACTAATGTTGATAGAAGAATTAAAAAACACGACTTATCGAAAAATTATTTCTTCAACAATATAAATAATTTAAATAAATTTGAATTTTTGCCTGTACTTTATAAAGTTGCTTGTTACATAATTGACAATATTTGAATTGATTCTATTCGATTAGTTTTGAAGTTGTACAATTTACATGGCTAAGGGATTTAATTATCCTATTAAAGCATAATTTTACATTTGTATGAAACAGGACTCTTTTCACTTTATTATTCTATTGTAAATAAAAAGAAATTGTCAGCTTTCGTATTTTAAATTTGACAATTGTGAATATTTTACCGAGGGCTTCTTTTTATATTTGCCTTATCATGGACTTCTGTCAATATTATTTTATACACCACCGCACAGAATTTATTTCTATTTTTCCCTTTGCCGTGTAAAAAAGAAAAAAAATGATAATGAAACAATATTTATCTGTTAATAAAAAACAATCTACGTGCTTGATGTAGTTAAAAAAAAAAAAAAAAAAAAAAAAAAATACAGAACAAATTTGATGGATTTGAATCTTCTGGATAAGATATTCAAATTGAAAGCATTTGATTAATAACAAAACAAAAGCAGAATAATGCAATCATGCCGTGTTATGTTTTCACTCAGATCGAAAACTTGCAACCCTGTCTTAACTCAAAGATCGCTCTTCTGCAGTGCTGCTTTTTTACTTTTTGCATTACATATAAAACTCTCGAAAAGGAACACGCTCCTCGAAATAGCACTAATTCGTGTAATTTAATTATCTCCAATTAATGGTCCGCGCTACAAAACCCGATGCTTTTGATCACGTCCACATTTGGAACTCCTCAAAAGATTTGAATTGTAAATTCCTCTGGATCTTTTTCCACCCTTCTTCTTCTGCAGCAGCGGCAGCAGAGAACGAAATGCTAACGATGCCTGCCTTCGGTATCAAAAAGGGTGGAAAACAACCCCCACCACCACCAAATAAAAAGATCAACAACACGGGCAAGGTGACGGACACACAAACACACACAGCCGATTTATTGTTGCTTCTCTCTCTGTACCAATTCGATGGCACCTTCCGCTTTTGCGGTATGTGTGAGTGTTCCGCGTACCTGTTCGCCGGATGAGAGAACATTCGCCAAGCATCAGGACGGTCATGTCTGTTTGTAATTAGTGATTATTAACGATCACGGCAGGCGTAATTAGGTGCCTCATTAAGGGTTGCCGAGGAATTACGATAATATCGCGGAGGAGGCGGCAATGACTGTATGTATGAGCGTGTGCGCTGGATTAATGAGTGGATGCTTTGCCCTTTTCCTGGGTTCGGTCGCTCACTTTCAATTGAGGAATTGGAGGAATCCGAGTTTCGGATTACAGTCGAGAACGTTTATCGCGGTTTTCCTCTAAAGGGGGTCTGCCCGTATTGTAGTACAAGCCGCGCTGCCCAGTCGATTAATTGTTGAGTTTCCAGCGAGGAATGCTGCTCGCCGTCTGAATCTCCCGATCATTGATTTCCGGAATATGGAGATGGTCTGTTCATCTAGTGGTGGTAGAGGGAGAGAATGGGTTGTTATAAAGGAGAGAGAGATATCCGAAAGAAATCACAGAGCTAGAAATGGTTCTGTCTTTCTCCTTTCTGCAAAAGCTATCGTGTCCCTGCCTTTTTTTCTTTATTTAAAAAAGAAATCTTATTAGTTTCTTTGTCATTTCTAGAAATTAGTAAAATCACATTGTGGTAAATTAACTTTATGTCTGATTGCCTTGTCTTGAACTATTAGGGATTTTTTGCCTCAATTGAAATCAGTGACCAATCTTTATTTTTTTTATTTTTGAAAACTAAATAATAAAAAAAATTCAAAAAAGAAAACGAACTACTATTGCCACAGAACTTTAAAAAAGCAGAAAAAATAATATTAAGACGTTAAGCACATCTACTAGATTTATGTAAAAGTTTTGTTCTTATTATTGTTCTTCGAATTGCTGTATACCTATACTATACATTTAATTTGTAGGCATGGTATAAAAATCACCAACTCCTAATAAATAAAAAAAATTCAAAAAAAGAAAACGAACTACTATCGTCACCAAACTTAAAAAAAGAAGATAATAATAATAACAAGAAGTTAAGCACACGTTAAGTAAAAGAGTTATAAAAAATTAGTTATTAAAAGAGTTATGTAAAAATTTTGTTCTTATTATTTTTCTGGATGAAAGTTGGATTTGAAAGTACAAATTGCTGTATAAACTATACTATACATTTAATTTGTAGCCATGGTAAAAAAATAATGAAGTCCTAACATTTCTTTGTAACATTGTTTACATTTATTTTGTTATAAGTATACCATAAATTTTACAATTCCTGTCTGATTGTTTGTCCTGAGCTATTACAGATTTTTTGCCCCAATTGAAATCAGTAGGCTAGAAACTAGTTTTTATTTGTTTCCTTTTGAAAAATAAATAAATTAAAAAAAGAAGACAATAATAATAATAGTATATGTGCTTAACGTCTTGTTAGATTTATGTAACAGTAATGTTATTACTTTTTTGGATGGAAGTTGGTTTTGAAATTTCGAACTGCTGTGTAACTTATACCACACATTTAATTTGTCGCTGTGGTACAAAAAAAAATCATTATGTCCCTTTCTTTTTACCATTGTTTATATTTATTTTTCCATTATAAGTATACCGTAAGTTTTAATGTTAATTCTGAAGGAAATTTTTTTTTTCGTATCATTAATCGGCTTAATGATCGGCTTTAGATCTGCTTTTCCTTTTTTAAAAAAAATCATTATATAAGCTTGCCATAATCCTTTTGTTAGTAATTAATTAAAACTAGTGTTTTCGCAATAAAATTGTTAAAATATATGTGATTTTTCATGGACCAGCGCTGAAATAGTGTAAGTGTAAGCATTAAATAAAGGGATTTAATTAAATGCATTGAGCAATCATTATTGTAATTTATATCTTATAATCTTTCGAACGAATGATAATTGGTATTTTACAGTTTAAAAATTATTCATTATTTTTAAGCAATTTAAATCTGTTAAGTTATTTATCATGAGGTATTAAACTATTAATGCTTGTTCACTCAGTTGTTCAAAAATTATACAAAAAAATGTATCTTATTAAGGAATCAAGTAGTTAAAGCTTTTCCTAGACTAAGTTAATCTCAGTTTTTATTTAATTGACATTGGTAAAAACCTCTTTTTCTCACTATTATGCTAATCACGTAAATTTCATTTGAAATTAGTTATAAAAGCCCCCCTGAAATATGAAAAAAATTATGATTTTGTAAGAAAATTATTTTAAATTTACTAATTTAGTTTTAAATACTTAGGATCAGAAATTTATTGTCAAAAATAATATTTTACCTGAAATTAAAAACAGAATTGTTCTTGCCAATAAGGCCTTTTTAAGGTTTCTAAGGTTAAGAAATCTGTTTAAATCACAGTTCATAAGCAGAAAAAGTAAATTCTTTTTATATAAAGCTCTTATTTGGTCTATTTTGGTCTATGGCTCAGAAACATGGACTTCGGCAAGATCTGATGAGGCCCATTTGGGTATATTTGAGAGGAAGATTTAAGGGCTGTTCTTGGAGGTGTTAAGGAAAGTGATTGTTTTAGAAGACGGTACAACGCAGAAATTTATAAATGCATTAAAGACCCAGATATTACAAAAATTTATTAAGATCAATAGATTAAGCCGGGCTGCTCATGTATTTAAATTGTATGCTATAAAAAGGCTCATTTTGGGATAGACGCCTTTGAAAAAGATTTTACTGTCCTAGAGGTTAAGAATTGGAGGGCCCTTGTCACCCAGAGGAACGCAGGAAATCTCTTCAAAGGAAAACCTTGGCCCACCCTGGGCTGTCGTGCTATTGATGATGATGATGAACTTTTATATTCTAGTTTCGTTGAAATCGCCCTTAATTGTTTTTTATGCCTCAAATATATATATATATTTTTTTTTTTTTACTACGGTTTTGGGAATCAGATTTTTTTATATTCCGTTAATCATTTCACAGACAGTATATTTACTAGCAGTCAAAGGACATTTTGCAAATAGCTATTTGGCAAATGATCATTCAGTAGTTTTATTTGGTATAATTATGTATAAATTAATATTCAGATTTTTTCAAAATTCTTGCCATAATTGTACTCGGTATATTTTTTAAAAACATTTATTGTATTTTAAGTAAATAACGTTATTTAAAAATATCTTTGTTTTAATCATATATTTTTAAATATTAATACGAGTCATCTTAATATAAGTATTTACTTAGTCGAGAGTTTTTCTTAAAAATAATTGACCATAATTTTGCCCATTAACCTTTCATTAAAAATATATATTAAGGGATATTTTTTGTTGTTAAAAGGATTACGTTAAAAAATTTTCTGCATAGAAACTATTAAGTGTTTTTTGTTCAAGATAATAAAGAATAAATGATATAATGCATCTTCAACAAATATATATCTTGGCACATTGCTAAAGACACGAAATGTAATTCTGTTGTTGATCGCCGTGTCCGTCATCAAGTAATGATAACCTATCTGTGTGACTATTGTTTAGTGCAAAAACGTATTCAAAAGAACTGTAAACAGGATGATTAAAAAAAGATTTAAAGTACTTAAAATGAATCATCTGCCACATGTTCGCAATCTTTCACTGATGCTTGTCATAAAGAGAGCTATGGATTGTAAATTATTTAAGAAGGAATTTTTTACTATGCGAAAAATAATTTTTCTATTACCTTGTACCTTTTTTTCCCTCTTTGTTTTTTAAAGAAAGTGTATTTTTTCAAACGTCAACAACAAGTCTCATAATTTCGTATTTATCTTAATACTTAAAATGTTCAAATAAAAACAATTTTCTTTTTAAATGAACAATAATAATCAGTTACTTAATAAAAATTATTGAAATCTTAAAGCGGAGTAAGTTTTTAAATCACTATAATGGTACATTGGGTAATTTTTCATTATCTAAAATCTTGAAAAGAAGAAAAAGGACAAATTAGCAATTTTCTGAACTAATGTCAGAAATTTAAACAGTTAAAGAGCTATGTCCTTTACTCTCCTCTCCTATGTCCTTTACTATGTGGCTTGCCAACCAACTTCTTAAACCAATTGTTCAGTAGATAATGCTAATACTAAAATTAGGATTAATTATTGTATGGTAATCCGGAAACTGTTTTCACCCAAGGGCGATATATCCATTATTTTCTTAAAAAATTCATCATCAGTGGTTAGTAGTATCTTTATTTTGAGGTTAATATCAATGTCAGCTAATTATCAAGCTCTATAGAATTTTGATCCCTGCGGAAGCTAAAATCTTTTACATTTAACACATGTATTGTATTTAAAAATGAAAGCGATTGTCTTTAACTTTTAATTGTTTTGATGAGCATGTGCCAAAGAGAAAATAAAAAGTTCAGTAGGCAAGGATTTTTGTATAATCTTTAATAATCAAGACTCATATTTAGTAGATTTATTTATTTTCATTTAGGGTGGTTTTAATATGCAGAATATGATCTTAAAATCTGAAATGCGGCTTGATGGTCAATTGGCTAGCGCTCTGGCCTTTGATACCACAGGCTTCAAATTCTGGCGGTGGCATGGATGTTCGTTAGAGGTTCGGAATCTACGTTAAAGTGTAGATTCCGCTGTAATTATCTTAAAATGTGCACAAAATGACCATAGAGCGACAAACCAACTATGTAAAACTTAAAATGTCATTCATTTTTTGCCAACATTTTTTAATATCTTTTTAATTTAATTAATGAAAATAATCATCGAATCTATTTTATATTTTACAAAAACAGTTTCTTGAATAAATATTTATTAAAAGTGAGTTGTCAAATCTAAAGCTTTCTGTTTCATAAATTATTTCTACCATATCTTACACTTCAGTTTAACATTTTTGTTTGGTCTTTGTTTGTTTGGTTTTTAATGCCTAATTCTTCTATCTTTCAAAAATCCATCTCTCTTCTAATGTTCTTCTCTTTCGGAAATCCAAACTTTATCACAAATTTATGTATTAATTTTTCTTCTTCCAATTTTAAAACTAATAAGCTCATTTACTGCTGGTTCTTTTATTTGTTCAATAACCTTGTAATTACAGGGAAAGAAAAGAAAAGCCTCTCTCTCCCACGTCACGCCAAATTATTGTATTGAAATGAGTTTAATTAATACGCACTCTAAATTAGTGATTAGAATTTGATGGAAATGAAATCTCATTTGTAATTGAATGAGCCGCATATTTTAATATTTTATTTACTTGATTGGGAAGGTATGGGAAGAAGAAGTGGAAGGGAAAAAAAAAAGCGTGTCAACGAGACTTTATTCATTCCATCTTTTAAAGTAAGTGCTGCTTATCTCTCTCCCGAAAAGATTGTTCAAAGTAAATCTAATTCGATTTATCCATCTTCTCTCTTAGAGAGAGGTAAAAACTCCCTCCCCCTTCACTTAATAGAGTGCATCACACTTTGCAAAAGCTGAGATGATTTAATTTCACTCGCAGGCAATTATCTGGCACTACACCAACTTTAATGCAATTAGTGTTGAACCAGGAAACACGAAACCGCGTTGTTAAAAAGCTACGCAGGCGAAATTTTCTGTTTTTGCGATTTTAATATCAATGAATTATATATATATCGATCTTTTTCTTTTCTTTTACCCCTCGCTGCTGCCTGCCCCCTGAACATTTGCTCCCCTCTCTATAAACCTATGATGGCACTTAACTCTTTCTGTTTGCATTTTACGAGAAAGCGAGATGCGGGGGCAGTGGGGTAGGGGGAACCTTACCATAATTAAAATTACTTGTTTGCCAAAGTAAATTTCCCGTGCTGGCTAAAGCAGCCACAAGCTCTAATGAGCTAATATTAATTACTGTTCTAGCCATATGCAGAAGGAATTAAAAAACCCTCGAAAGCATTTTAATTAAATCTGTATGCTAAAGAATCTTAAGTAGATGAGGTTTATTTATGATATATATATGGATATATGTACGTATACATAAATATTTTTTCTTTCTTCTAATTTTTCTTCTGAAAGCTAGCATTCGTATAAAAGGATATCTCACACGTCCATTAAGGTTCCACTGACCGTGTCATTAATTATTCCCACATGATATGGGGGAATGTTGTACACATATGTAGGGGGGAGGGCAGGAGGTGGGGGGGAAAGCAAAAGGGGTGCTTGAATTTACTCGTTTATCAAATTAGCCCCCTCCGAAATATCAAAAGTTCTTTTCCGAGCATTCCGTCTGAGAATGCCTTAATGGAGCACGTTTCTGATGAGGTCTTTTTCTTTGCCCAGATTAATTCTGCCGATAAACGGATCGTTCTTTAGCAAGGAATTTTATTTCCGTCCATTAATTTATGAAAGTGTGTGTATGTGTGTGTCACCTTTAGCGAGAATTAACGGGGGATGAATTATATAAAAAAAGAAAAGAAAAGGAAGGAAAGAAGGAAGAAGCGAATGGGTTAGAATGGTAGGGTGGTGGGTGGGTGATAATGAGAAACTGCTTTACATTTGGAGGTTAGAACGAAGCAGATGGATTCTTTCGCGTAAAGTGCATTATTTCTGATTGTTAACAAAATTCTTAATGTAGAGTTTTCCAGCTGTAACTACTATTATTTGTCTTTTTAGAGGTTTTGAATAATTTATACTCCTCCTTCTCGGTAAACATTATATACGATGGCCTCTGTGCATACTGGAAGAGGTAGCTTTTTAATCATTCGTTCTGGGAGAAATATTGTGGCTTTAAAAAAAAAAAATTAAGTCGTATTTGAAAATAATTAAATAATATTTTAATGATGCTTACAAAAATACTTCAAATGTTTTAAACAAATAAATAGTAGCAACGGGTATTAACTGTCTACTAATCTGAAAAGTTTTTGACTAAAAAAACAACATTTATTTTCTATAAAAAAATATTTTAAGTAGGGAAAATGCCTTGAAAGTATATTTAAAGTTTAAGTGAGATTAATGCATTGTATACGGATAACGAAAATGAATGTATAAGGCATTAAAAAAGGATAATCATACAAGGTAAATCAATGCAAGTGTATTTACATTAAACTACAGGAAATGTGTAGTTTAACCTTTCTGATAGAAAATATTTAAAATGTGGAATCCATGAAACTCCTCGCATAATTATCTCTCGACAACCCCGAGGGCTTTCAACGTAATAACATTTTATAATATAATTATAACGAACAACTAAAATAGGAGATCTCCTTTACGTGAATGGATTATTTTAAGTTTCAAAATTATATCGAGAAATTAAGTTTTAAGATATCAATTTAATACAGTTACACTGGTTATTTCGGCAGAATCATTGAACTAGAATTTAATAAGAATTGCTTTCATTTGAAATATTTTAATATCCATAAATATGATACATTTTTAACTAACTTCTCCAAACTGCAGTAAATTTAAAGCTTTAAGGGAAAGAAAAGGTTTTTTAAAGCCCTATTGATAATTTACTTATTACAGCCAGTTTAAATTAAAATATTGGTTAACTTGAACTACTAATATGAATTAAAATCAAATTTTAATATTCCCACGAAAGGTATATATACTCATACTATACTATATATAAAGGAATCTTTTAAGGCATTATATATAGCAAATTAGTTTAATATATATATATATATAGATATATATATACTTCATCCTGCGATAAAACTGTATTTTGAAGTATACCAGAAATGTTGTATACCACATATTAATAATGATATGAATAACACTGCAATTTCGTGAATTTTTTCTTTCTTGTACATAAGATTTTTCAATAACTTCTCTATTTACGTATATCAAAATTAAATATTTTTTCTGGGCATATACAGCTGAATATTCAATGAAAATATCCATATATATATATATATGCATATAATTAGACAACTTTCATTTCACACAAAATTATCAAACTTTAAAAATATATAACTTTAAATGCACTTAAACCCGTTTCACGGTACCATGTCAAATACGAGGAATAATCTTATTGCCCTCGTAACTTATCTCCGGGAAATGATGCGGAGTGGTATTCGGGCGAATGATGAAAAAGCAAAGCGGGGTGAACTGGTGCAGAGCCAGCAGCTGAACAATATTATGTCTTCGATTTGCCTCCCCCATCAGCCAACTCTTCATTTGGTATCAAAATAGCAACGGACCAGCTGTGCAAACGTCTGCTACCCCCGCAACCCCGAATCTGAAGTGACTCCTCCGATGACCATTTTACTTTACCACCCTGATTTATCGGCCTCGATTAGACGAGCCCAAAATAGTGCTCGCAGAGATCACTTTTCGTCTCTCTCGTCTCCTGCTCTCCGCCGCTCTCCGATACCGAGGTTTAATTTGAGACAGCAGCTTTAAACCAGCAGCTGAGATTGTTTTATGTTGCTTGAGTCCGTGTTGATGCGATTTAGCAATTTGTTGAAAGCTTGATACAATATATGTCTAAGACCTTTATGAATTTAAATGAGTTTCCACAGGTCAAAAAATTTTGGGCGAATTAGCAATTTGTTGAAAGCTTGATACAATATAGTATGCTTTCGACCTTTATGAATTGAAATGGATTCCCACTGGCCAAAATTTTTGGGCGATTTAGCAATTTGTTGAAAGCTTGATACAATATGTTTTTGGACCTTTATAAATTTAAATGAGTTTCCACTGGCTAAAACATTTTGGGCGGTTTAGCAATTTGTTGTTGAAAGCTTGATACATTATACTATCTTATATATAGTATACTTTCGACCTTATGAATTTAAATGAGTTTCCACTGGCCAAAAAAATTTTGGGCGGTTTAGCAATTTGTTGTTGAAAGCTTGATAAAATACATGCTTTCAATCTTTACGAATTTAAATGAATTCCACTGGCCAAAATTTTTGGGCGATTTAGCAATTTGTTGAAAGCAATAGATTATATAACTTGATACAATTTTTAAAGTCAATTCCTACTTTTTTTTTTCACTATATTGCAGAAAGTCTTTTATGAGCCAACGGCCGTACCATGCTGAATATACCGGTTCTCGTTAGATCACCGAAGTCAAGCATCATTGGGCGCGGTCAGTACTTGGGTGGGTGACCACCTGGGAACACTGCGTGCCGTTGGCAAATTTGGGACCTGAATGGCCGAGTGTCTAGCGCTCTGGCGCTCGGTGCCACAGGTTTCGGGTTCGAATCCCGGCGGTGCCATGGGTGTTTGTAGTGGTTAGGAATCCACTTTAAGCCGTAGGTCCCGGTCTCCTATGACCGTAAGAGCGTCACGGAGAAAAAGTCAGGCTTCTACCTACGGGTGCTCCATCACAACAGAAGCTGCTTCCTTCCCCTTCAATCATGAGTACGTATGGGCTCGTGGGCTTGGCCAGCCAAGTGGGATTAGAAACAACAACAACAACAAGTCTTTATAAATAATTTTCATTAATTTTTTAAGTTTACCTGGCGCCATCTATTGGTAGATACATGCAACTTAAATCCAAAAAAAACTAAAATTAACTAACTAATAATAATTACTGAATTAATATTTGAAAGAACTGTATTAACATCAAGTGTCCTCCACTACAAGTTCAAAAAAAATGTATTTGAACTTGAGTGGATGAATATAGGGAGAGTGTGAGCTAATAGAAGGAATTGAATAATTATGCTTGAAAAATTCAAATTATTTGTGTAGGCAGTGGTAAAATACAAGATATTCATCGGATCATGTCACGCTTTCTTGAAATAGTTAATAATGGAACGCAATAGTAAATAATGGAAATGTATTTCAGGATTTTTTAAAAAAATATCTTTTAGTACAAATGCCCATATGTTTTCTTATATAGCAATACATAAAACTAATGATAATAATGAGTAAATAGATTAAAAATATCTAAAATTACACAGCTGTTTTTAAACTGCTCTAGCTTTAAATTATTTTCCAGTTTTCTGTATTAGTGTTAAAGATTTACAGATATGAATTAACTTGTCATTGACTGGCAAATCTAATCAAACTTTACTGTGTAAAGCACGTGAAAAACAATTGGGCATTTAAAAATATATAACTCAGTTGTAACTTACACTGCTAATAAATTCAAGTTTAAACCTTAACTTCGTATATTTTAAATTTCGCAGTTCTGTTTTTCATTTAAAAATATGAATCTAGTCCAAGAGAAATATATAATTTAATCCTTTCCACATATCATTAAACCCTTTCCTCAGTAAATAGTTTATAACTGGTAAAACTGATAATTGCATTATTTTGTCTCGTTATCAGAAATCACTGGAATATAAAATGTCTGCATACATAATCCCGTCTCAACGTTTGTAAAACGGGTTGGAATTGATAGATCTTACTCTTATCGTTTAAGACTAGGGATGCAGCCAGCAACTAAAAAACAGTAGATGCAATAAAAAATAGTGGGAAATCGTACCGGAAAACGTAATATAAATCCGCGAAATAAGATTTATATCTCCTTATTCTTATTGTCCTGCTTCTATCGCAAAATCCCTGAAATTACGGCAAGTCGAAAAGATAAAGTGTTTTGTATCAATATACTTTCAAATAAATCAAAGACCCAATGCTTAATCTCCTTTGATAACGCTTTAGCGTATGAAGAGTTACTTTCTACGATGTAAAAGCCCAACTGATAAAAGGAATTGGAATTCCTTATCATAAACATTTGCGGATGCGATACTGGAATATATACTTTTATTCATGTATTTTTTTCCTTTTTTTATGGCCACCCTTTTTATGTTGCTTTTTTAAATCTTTAGATGAATGTATATATAAAAAATATAATATCTACTTAGTTCATAAAACATTTTCTTCCTTTTCCAGAAAACTGTAAGGTCAATAGCATATTACTATCAAATCTTTTCCAACAAGGTTTTTTTTCCACGTAATTTCTATTATTTCTATGATATTAAATGCTTTTTATCAGTATAATGTTTTCCTTTTTAATAAACAAAATTTTTATATTTAGAGAGGCCTGATGGCCGAGTGACTAGCACTGTGGCACTCGGTACCACAGGTTTTTGGTTTGAGTTCCGACGGTGCCAGTGGTTCGGAATCCACTTTAAACCGTATAATTCTAATATGATGTGTTGTGGGGATAGTGTTACTCCCTCCCGTAGCATATCTTCAAGCTAGACGTGCCGCTTGGGTAGTGCCAAATGAATAACAGCAGCCCTAGCTTATTGCATAAAGATGAGCTGTCTCTGTATTGCCAGCTGCATTAGAACAACAACATATATTTTAAAGTAAGCAAATATTACAATGAAAATAGTTCAAAATTTCAAAAAAAAAAAAAAAAAAAAAAATATTTAACCATTAACTTATTTTGTTTATTGTTAATCAAAAATATGAGTAGGACATAAATCCTCCATAGAGATTTAAAGGCATTCGTTGTTTTTAATATCATAGTGAAAGTAGCATATTACTATCAAACCTTTTCCACAAGGCTTTTTTCCATCTAATTTCTATTACTTCTATGATATTAAATGTTATTTTATGATATTAAATGTCTTTTCCCGGTCTAATATTTTTTTCAAACCTTTATATATTTTCCATTTTGAAAAACATCACAATTAAAAAAAAAACCTATATTGCTAATCAAAAATATAAGTAAGACATAAATCTGTATTTGTAATATCTTTAAACAGTTTTTTTTGTAAGTAGAGATTTAAAGGCATTCCTTGTCTTTTAATATCGTAGAGAAATCGTAGAGGCTAATATATAGTTAATTAATATGATAGAGAAAGTAAAAACATATGTTAAACTATGACATATACATTAAATATACATATATGTTAAATATACATATGTATTCTTTAAATGCCAGCAAAAAAAAAAAAATACTTAAATGCCGATATTTTTTTTCCTCGGAGTTTTAATATTATTTTCAAGATATTTATTGAAAATTTCTAGATGTTGTCAATGTACCTCAAATATTTCAATGATGTTCATTACAATTTATTAAATAAATGTAATAACACTTAATGTAGCCATTTCTATTTTTTATTTTAATTATTGATCAACTTGCCAGTCGTTTCATAAAATAAATAAAAAAACATTTATATCCACTTTAAATTTATCGATGTCTCATAATATGTAAAGTGACACTTTTAGGTTACATATACTTTTAGTAGAAATTTTCCTTTTTAGTCTGATAAAAAAAATAAAATATAACTAAATAAATAAAATGGAGCCGAAATATAATAATGGTTCTTTATGGTCGTCTCTTTTTTATTAATAACATTTAACTTTGATGTGAGTAAACAACAAAATGGAATTAAGTAGCAAAGAAATTTATTCTGTATCCGTTTCTGCCATCCTGCAAAAACTGTCCGTAATTATCGTAAGAGAAAAATAACAATTCCTACTGAAAGGTATCATTTGGTTATTGCGGTGTGTGGCAAATGATAAGTATTTTTACGAATTAAAGCTCTGCTGCTATGAAATTATTTTTGTTTTTGCATCGTCGTTTAGCCATCGTGTGTGGTTTCAGCTTCTTTTTTTGTTCCATCTTCATTCTTTCTTGCCTTCGTTTTCAACTTGATGATTACATTTTTATTTTTGTTTTAAGTTTTAGGGGATCTGCTGAAAGGTTTTGTGTAGTCATTGGTAATTTTTAATGATTTCATTTTTGTCGCATTTTATTTCGCGTTTTTTTTAAAAAAAAAGGTTTTATTATTTTGGTAATTGTATTTCATGCAAAATTCTAAATATATTTTTATAACGTTGAAGTCTTTTAAACTGATTTTTTTTATGTTCTGTGTAATTAAAGTTTTAAATTATGCTTATTTATATAATAATCCTAGGAAATCGCCCTTTCATTTTTAATCAAAATTTTTAATTTTATTAATTAAACGGCTTTAATTAATAATCTTAATCTAATAATCTTAATAATCTAATGTAGTAGACTTACACGAATGTTATTGGGAGAAAATGCCAACGCTAAGACATCGAGATACAAATTTCCAAGTAAAAGATTAACTATTATGTAATTCCCCATTTATATAAATAATCATTATATAAAAACTATAAAAGTATTTTTATAACATTGCATTTTTTTTTTAAACTGAATTTTTTTTATGTTCTGTGTAATTAACATTTTAAATAATGCTTATATAATAATCCTAGAATCACCTCTTCATTTTCAATCAAAATACTTAATTTGAGTTTTTTTAATTAAATGGCTTTAATCAATGATTTAATGCAGTAGACTTTCACAACTGTCATTGTGATCTAATTGCCATCATCACCTAATCATTGTAATCATTATCACCTAATTCCTCAATTATTGTCATAAAATATTTATTTTACTTCTTATTTCCTTAGAAAATAATTACAGAGGTTGTGTTCGAAAACTTCGGATAATTAGCGTAAAAGTTTCGGAATAGTAAATTTCTGATGCTCCTAAATTTAATGCTACACATCCCAAAAAATGTTTGTATTCTCTGAAATACATATTCTTAAAGAATTTACATGATTTTTATAAAATAAAAACCGAAAAATAACGTATTAAGCGCTTTCTTTTATCCTTTAAATTTTACGTTGCAATTTTGCTGAAAAAGGAATGGGAGAGATTTATGCAATTTCCGCAAATTAAACAATTTCAGTGATACCCACAAACACCACTGGAATAAGAATTTTTTCTTGATTGTTGGTTGCAAATATATAAAAATATAGTTAATTCTATTGGAAAAAATTGTCTTAATATTATAAAGTTTAAAATACAAATATAGCATATTCTCTACAGCCATAACATTAGTACATGTAGACATTCAACTTCACACATTGCAATTTTATCATTGTTACTGTCTTAAAAATAATTATTTATAAATAAATTGCATTATTTTCTCTTTTTATTATTATGAACAAATATTTACTTAAACCCTAATATAAGAGTATCTTTTATTATCAATTCTAGATTTATATATAATTCTACCAATTTTCATTGATTTATTTTTTCTCTATGGTACTTTCAAATAAAACTGGAATAAGAATTTTTTCTTGATTATTAGTTGCAAATATATAAAAATATAGTTAATTCTACGGGAAAAAATTGTGTCTTAATATTATAACGTTTAAAATACAAATATAGCATATTCTCTACAGCCATAGCATTTGTACATGTAGACATTCAACTTCACACATTGCAATTTTATCACTGTCACTGTCTTAAAAATAATTATTTATAAATAAATTGTATTATTTTCTCTTTTTATTATTATAAACAGACATTTACTTAAACCCTAATATAAGTCTTTTATTATGAATTCGAGATTTATATATAATTCTACCAATTTTCATTGATTTATTTTTTCTCAATGGTACTTTCAAATAAAACTGGAATAAGAATTTTTTCTTGATTGTTAGTTGCAAATATATAAAAATATAGTTAATTCTACGGGAAAAAAACGTGTCTTAATATTATAATGTTTAAAATACAAATATAGCATATTCTCTACAGCCAAAGCATTTGTACATGTAGACATTCAATTATTATTATAAACAGACATTTACTTAAACCCCAGTATAAGAGTACCTTTTATTATGAACACGAGATTTATATATAATTCTACCAATTTTGATTGATTCTTTTTTTTTTTCATTAATCAGTGGTGCTTTCAAATAAATTTCTTACTAATTATGCATGAGACTCAAAATGACCGCTGGCATTAAACAATTTACGAGTATGCGTTTTAATAATTCCCCTTACCCCTTGCTTTTGATAACTTTTCAACTGATAACAGTTAACATGCATTTTGTAGATGGGTCCCCCGGGCTATTTCATTGAGTTGGCTACATGCATGGGCAACATTTGTGTAAGCCAATGGCAATAGATTTCGGAAAACATCCCTTAGGCATTACGAACAAATTTAAATATTTGAAGAGGTTCATTAAAGATGATTCGCTCGCGGATTGTGCGGAGCTGTATTGGAATGTAATTAAGACATTTGATAATCAAACTGTTCTCCATAATTGAAGGATTGTGTTCCGGACGTATTTAATTGGAAGGATTCGGGTAGGAAACGTTTATCTCCTTTTAGCTCGTAGGACACGGAATTTTATTGTATTCGTATGAATTTTTTTCCATGCATTTTTTAATTCTTGTTGTAATATGGTACATTATATCAAGAAATAATTTAATCTGACAGTTGTCAATCAATTTAATATACATTTTTTTTTTTTTTAAAAAATTTGTGATATGAAATACCACAATTAAGAGCAATAATTTTCTTTTTGATTGCGCAATATTAAATTGTTTGATAATGAACCATAAAAAATTATAGCAAATAATAATAATAACATTATTATCACATTTCCTAAAAACAAAATTTCACTTACTTTTGGTAATGTTTGGTTAGCATAAAACTTCACAATCACATTACATAAAAAAAATTTACCATTCTTTTCGTTTTCATATACAATTAATAATATCTTTATATTCAAATCTTTTGATTTAATTTTTGTAAATGTTTTAACAAGATAAGGTACAGAAACGTTTAGTATGAAATACCATAATTAAGAGCAATGATTATCTGTTTGATTGTACAATATTAAATCGTTTGATAATGAACAATAAAAAATTATAGCAAAAAAATTATCGTCACATTTCATAAAAACAAAATTTCACTTACTTTTGCTCATTTTTGATCAACATAAAACTTCATAATCACCTAAAAAGGATAAATTTTTTTTATGCATTCATATACAATTAATAATATCTTACTATTCAAATCTTTCGATTTAATATTTGTAAATGTTTTAACAGGGTAAGATACAGAAACATTTTTTTTTTCTGCTTTTCTTCCTTCTTTTTTTTAATAGTTTAATGATTTAGCTTTTTTAAGTATTGTACCTTACTTTATGGATGTCGGAAAAGTATGTCTTAGTTATATCTCTAGTCTTGCGTAACATATATAGCTCGATGTACTCGTTTAAAACAAAAAATTTTACTAAATTTATGAGTACGTAAGTTTATAGATCTTTCTAAACAAAAAGACCTAAATGTGTTGCGTATTGATAGAGTATCTTATACTTTTCCTTTTTTTAATTGTTTAATGATTTACATTGTTAAATACTGTATCTTACCTTAAGGATGTAAGAAAAGGGTAAATATGTATCAGTTATAGTTCTTGTGAATATGTGTCAGTTATATTGGTCTTGCCTAACATATACAACTCGATGTACTCCTTTAAAACAAAAGCGTTTTACAAAATTTATGAGCAAGTAAGTTTATAGATCTTTCTAAACGAAAAGACCTAAATTCGTTACATATTGATATAGCATCTCTTAGTCGTTACAACTTTTAAAAAAAGTAAAGAAGAAGAAGATCGTTGCTCCACATAATTTAGAAACGTAAATAATCCCGAAGTCTTTGCACTTCGAATGTGATAATTCGCTCTTTTGTTTAAAAAGCACTTGGCCATCTAGTTAGCCATCGTGACTAATGGACGACACCATTCTCTCCGCCTTCTAACCCCCATCCAGCAAAATTTCCTCATCAAGGCCCAGAATTCCAGCTCCAGCACACGATCACGCGTCCTCTCATTTCGTTCTGCCTCATAACAGTCAAACCTAAACATTTTAAAGGTATTTATTTCCACGGGTAGTATGACCTCTCTAAGTCTCACTGCTTGCGCAGAAGGACTTGTTAATTACGCAATAATCAATTCAGGATAGGGCTCTGTGGGCAGAGCAATCGTAAACCACCCTCACATACGAAAAGCGAGACCATTAACACGAACATAGAGCGCCTTTAGAGATGTCACGGATTTCTTATAAATAAACTGGAATGAGTGAAGTATTTCTTTTTTTTTTTTTTTTTTTTAATTTTCTGTGTGTGTGCGGGTTCCTCTGGATATCTTCAAAAGGCACCGCCTCGCCAGTATTTCTGTATGAAATATGTCCGACTTTTACCTGTCTCCAGGAACGAATAAGAGAACTGATCTGAAATTCTTTATTGCCACGGAGGGCGAAAGGCTGGGAAACCGGATTTAAATTCTGGATTTTTTTGTTATGTAGTTTTTTTTCTTGTTGGATTTCATTTGCAGAAATGAATATGCAATTTTTAGACTTTACCGAAGTAGCAAACAAACAAAGAAAGATCTGGATTTTGTACCTATTGGGATTTTTTAAAAAAGAGTCCAATTCGTTAGTATTGTTGCATCAAGTGAGAGATTTAAATATGTTAATATGGATATTTTATTGGTGTCATAAGGATGTGTTCCACTTCTTTGTGAATATATAATATAAACTTGTTAAAAAAATTAGCTCATACTTTTTACTTTATTTGAAAAAATTGTTAGCCGTACATTATCTACAATAAATAACTCATTTCTAAGTTTTTTGAGGAATTTACTAATTGTTCATAAGCATATATTTTGAATTGTCTTTTAAGTTACTACCATTTAGATTTTCCTACATATTATTTTGCACATCTTATTAGCAGAATTCAAGAATCCATTATAGTTTGTTAATAAGGTATCTAATTATCGAGTTGAGGAAAAAATAATGATTGAAAGTAGTTTAGCTGCATTTCTTAAAATTAAACGGTTGTTAGCTAAAGTTTTATAATCTAAAAAGTTTTCTGTTGTTCCAAATTAGTTTATCCATATTTAACTTTTTGTGTGGAAAAATGATTTATTAGATCATAATATAAAATTTTTTAAGATTTACGTATTTACCTATTCGATGATTCATAAATTAAGCAATAATAATTTAAGAAAAAAACTTAAAATCAAATAAATATATTTATTTTTATTATTAAAATTTTTTTATGAATATATATCTAAGAGTCCTGGAAATATAGAATAATACACTATGTGGAAGAAAGTGACGGGACACGGCACTATAACGACATAAACCCATATTTATTAAAATTAATAGGAGGTAGGGCCTCCTTTGGCTGCGATCACAGCTGCAACCCTTCTAGGCATGCTTTCCATTAAATTAACCACAGTGGCAAGAGGAATTTCCTTCCAAATGTTTAACAGGAAGTTCCATAGTTCAGGCTTGCTTTTTGTGGGGTGCAGGCCCTCAACCGACGGTCCAATTTCGTCCCAGAGATGTTCAATTGGGTTAAGATAGGGCTCTGCGCCGGCCACTCCATGCGTTTAACGTTGTTGTTCACATACCAATCAAGAGTCCTCCTTGCAACATGGCATGTTGCGTTGTCGTCTTGATACCAGCAATCATCCGTACCGTACGTTGCCCACAAGGTAGGAAGGACATGATTTCGAGAATATAAATATCGGCATTCATCGCACCATCAACCTTCACCAATGGGCCAGCCCCATATCAGGAGAAACAGGCCCATACCATCAATCCTCCTCCACCAATCTTTACAGTTGGGACGACACACTCGTGCAAAAGGCGTTCTCCTGGTAAACGCCATAACCAAACATGTCCATCGGAACGGAAAAGGGTACATCGTGACTCGTCACTCCAAAGGACGCGTTTCCAGTCATCCAGAGTCCACGTACGGTGGTCTTTGGCCCATCGAAGGCGCGCTTTCTTGTTGGTTTTCGTAATCAAAGGCTTATGGGCCGCTGAACGTCCAGTGTAACCTAACTTATGGGCCTCGATAAGAAGAGTCTTGGTCGAAATGGCCACACCTGTGGCTTGTCTAAACTCATTAGCGATGTTATCCATGGATGTTTGACGGTTAATTCGAATCTCCCTGCCGAGCACCCGCCGGTCCCTGCTGGTGAGAACTGTAGGTCGTCCACTTCGGGGTTTGTTCTGACAGTGTCCCACAGTCTCGTAGCGACACACAACACGTGCTACAGTTGATTTTGAGCAGTTACGGAGACGGGATATCTCCCTAATTGACACCTTGGCAAGATGCAATCCAAACAACACACCTTTTTCGAACTCAGACAACTCTTCCTGTGGTGGCATCTTGATAAAAAACAACTTTAGTCGACTCCACAGAGTATTTATAGGATATGGCTGACACGTGATACCTATTATTGCGCATGTGTCAGCTGTATTGTCGACTTTTCTACTTTTCGAGGGGTGTCCCGTCACTTTCTTCCAGATAGTGTATGTATTATAAATATAATTTTGTATTTATATTAGTTGAAGAATATGTTCTGCATTTAATCTACTTCATTTTAATTGCTAATCTTATAATTTTGTTCTATCTAGGCAAATATTCAATTTATAGTATTATTACCATACTAATTATTCATTATAATGATTTCTGTTGCAATTGGATTATATGATGAACTTCAATTGATGTTTATTCTCTTTTGATTACAGGCACTCCTGTCAACCGAATACCTATAATGGCAAAGCAGGTGTTGGACCTGTATGAACTATACCGATTAGTGGTTGCTCGAGGAGGTCTAGTCGAAGTGATTAACAAAAAAATTTGGAGGGAGATTACCAAAGGTCTAAGTCTCCCATCCTCGATTACAAGTGCAGCCTTTACTCTTAGGACACAGTAAGTTTATACTTTTTTCATTGCAACAATGCAAAGTTTTTCTCTGTAATTCTAGCCTTAACTTCTTTTGTGTGTGTGTGTGTGTGATTTTACAGTAAAATATTGAGTCGGAATTTGCTTAAGGCCTAAACCAGTTTAAGATTTTAAATTTTTTGTGAGTTAGATAGACAATGCATCGTGAATTTATCTCTTAGATTGTACTTCAAAACTTTAACCAACTTACAACCGAGAATATAAATTACCACCAAATTGACTTGATAAATTAGTATGACTATTGACTCGATAAATTAGTTCAAATTATAACCGAGAAGTTAATTGTTATACTGGCAATCTGAAAATGGCTAAAAGTAAAATTTGTAAATGTAGAACTATTGGTAGTTTCACGTGAAATAATCTTTTAGATTTATTCCTTTTGATTCATAAATACTCTTGATGAATTATTTCTCTCAGATCACATGCAAATTAGTTGAACTTTTTCCCTGATTAAATATCCATTTCGCACATTAATTCTATGAAAGAGGCATTTTTTCTTTGCTGAAGATTTATTTATACTTCCTTCTACATCTCCCTTTGAGGAAGCACTGCAGATTAAAAATGACTGAACAGCTCTCCACTGATAATATAACTAGTTATACCAGACTACAACAAGACACCAATTAGTGACAAATTTCGAGATATTGTAAACTTATACAGGGCTCTATTTGTGAAGAACACGGGAAATTCATTAAACTTTGCAACCTGTAAATTAAAAGTGATTAATCCACATCGACAATGACAATGTAACCAATTACGCCAGATTACAATAACACCAACTCCAATACCTGAACTAATACCGCGAACACATTAGCAGTCCTCAAAATAACTGCCAGTCCGGATTTTTCCCGCCCATCTCTGGATCCTTTCGCCGTGTCCGGCATCACACACACGTCGCGATCCGGGCTTTTCAACCGTCTCGTGACAATTTCAGTGATCAGAGATTGCGGCCGCTGTCCGATTGGGCAAATACTTTTCCCTCCAACCCCGGCAGCGTCATCCCGCTTAGCGGCGGAGGGCTAACAATGCCTCCGTGTTGACCCCCGTATCACCTCCCCTAATTTAACAACATCGCCTTCCCTCGGCCAAAATTTAATTTCTCGCCGCTTCATTGAATATCTGCGGAGGACTACTAACATTGCGCCTAAGCATTAATTAACGACTGATTAAAGCAGGGGCTAGTAGTCAATGATTAGTTAAAGCTTCTAATCAATATTTAATTAATTCCGGGTTTTGGGGTTTGAAATCGGGGGACCAGCTTGCCGCATTAATTAGTTGTCGACCCTCCCCGCGATAAAGCCCCTCCAGACATTGGGATCAACAGCACCCGGTCCAGCGTAATTAACAGATTTAATCGAGTAACGTGAACATTAAGTTGTGTCCGAGATATTTCAGGCCCCTCTGACCACCACCCCCTACCCTTCTGGCCCTTGGACTGCATTGTGTGTGTGTCGGTACGCTGTTGTTATTGATAAATTTTCCGCGCTGCCGGACAATGGCGAGCGTGAGGGCTGTTGCTATGCGGTTGCCGTGGTGGGGGTTGGTCCCGATTGTGTGTGTAGATACACTCTCTGATGTCCTGTTGGTGTCAGGGTAAGGGGGTGGGGCGGGTATCCTTGAATTGAAATTTCGTTGCTTTCATTTGAACGGGATAATTTGGATTCTCTTTCCGACGCCCTAGTGGCGAGTTTTATCCATATCCACCAAAGAGCGGCCACTGGTGAAGTCCGAATTTAAGCTCTTTGGCATGTGCGGTGAACAACTTTGAATAATGAATCTTTGGTTTTCAAATAGTTTTGTTCCTGTATATGTTCAAAATTATGCATGGTTCTTTTACTTGTTTTTTACAATTCCCGTATTTGACTGTATAGTATTTAGAAATTCACTATATACTGGCATTTCTATATTAAAAGTTAAGTTGTATAGTTCCAAGTTATGAGAAGCGATTATAGTTAAGTCTTATGTATATGATTCTATGATTGCCTCTATTGACTATAAATTAGTTTAATTTCAAAGTAAACTTAATGATAATAGAATGTGAATAAAGGCTGTTATTTTTTAAAGTACCTTTCATAGATAGGTATATGGGGCATTTTCAAAATTGTTAAGGAATTTTTAAATTAAAATAAATGAATAACAGAAAAAGTTCTCAGAATTTGGATTAAGATTTCTGAAACTCCTTATTCAAAGAGGCAATTTTCCCTCTGAATATTTTCAGCTCATTCTTAAAGCTATAGGTAATTTACAGAGTAAATAGTATTTTATTATTTCACACGTAAATTTTTGTAGTATTTCTAATAAATAAAAACTTAAATCCATACAGGAAAAGTGAGATTAATTAGATTTATTGATGATTAATAATGTTAAAGTTTAAGCATCGGCAGCGGGGTTTAGATAATTTTGAGGTTAAGTCATAATAAATGCGTCATGTCGATGTGTATTTATAAATATTCTATGTTTCTTTAATGTAAAATTATTAGTAATCCTTATATATTTCATATGCTGTAGTTATTAGTTCTTTATTTATATTTGAATGGTTTGAGCCCAGTTCGAATACGAGTCGGCTTTGATCAAGGAAATGACCTTGTTCTGCAAAAAATATAGCTGATCATTCCATTGCAGCCAAACTGCTCAATTTCTTTTCGGGAAAATCACCCCATCCATAAATAAGGGACCACAGTATATCTTCCCCTCACTCCCCAGCCATCTTCATAAACCTCCTCTCCAACACTAATGCAAGCGGCAATCTGACCACCTGCACTCTGTAGTTTCGAAGGAAAAAAAATAAAAGGCATTAATTAAACTAGCACAAAGGTAAAACAAGCTCCCCATATTCTCAACTGTGATGATGAACCTGGTTCTGCAGGAAATGGTTATTTCTTGATCAACGCCGACTTGCCTTTGAAGGAGGCTATAGAGGCCTTCATACACAAACCCTTCAAATATATTTACCATACATATAACAATAGCATGTGAAATATATAATGATTAATAATAATTTTACCTTAAAAAAAAAAACGCAGAATATTTATGAATATAAAAAAAAAATACTAATTAAAAGAACAGAAAGGTATCAATAAACATGCTTCCCATATTCTCAGATGTGATTATGAATCTATTTCTGCAAGGAATGGTCATTTCTAGGTCAATGCCAACTAGCATTCAAAGGAGACCAGAGGCTTACATACACAAACCATTCAAATATGTATACCGTACATATTACTATAGTATATGAAATATATAAGGATTACTAATATTTTAAGTTAAAAAAGAATGCAGAATATTTATGAATACATATTAACACGACAAATAATTCATCTTGTCGCATAATAATCACAAAATGACTTTTAGGCGTTTTCAATAAGTTTACAGTACTTGACTATAAATTTCTTTGTCCATTTCTAGGATTCATAATGGCTTTCTTAATACATTATTCTTCGTACTCTAGTATTATTAATGAAACATATTTTCTTGTCTCGAATAGGAATTTCATTCGAAAATTATTTAATTCATCCATCGATCTTATAATAAGTTTAATATTTTTAGTCTTTTCTGAATCGGGGGCAAAAATGTTTTTAAATTACTTTTCTAATTTGAAAGCGCCCCTGTTCTAATTGGCAAGCAACATTAATGATTTATAATACATCCACTGGTTCAATCACAAATGCGAGCAGCCATTGCCGAAATTAGGCAATTTCGCGTTTTAATAATGGGTTTAAGATCTATCTGGGCTTCCCTTTTGAATCATTCCACCATCCAAGAATAGTAATAATGATAATAATAATAATAAAGAAGATGAAAAAGAAAAAAAAATTTTGCGAGTGATAGAAAGAGAGACTAATTTCGCTTTGATTCGTAATAAAGTCGGCATTAATGAGAATTCGGTGTTTGGTAAGCCTGATGTCATGGAAACCCGGAGCCCTAACCCTTTGCCCCGTATTCCGAGGCATTAAATAATTCTCTTTAAATTATGTATTGGTTCGAATCGATTGTGAAGAGAAAGAAACCTGGTCTCTCAGGTTGCGCTTTTGCTGCTGCTGCTTGCATTAACGACGGGCGACATTTTCAATGGATAAATCACCATTAATGGCCTGCATAAGTATTTTTAATGAATATCCAGCCCAGCACGCCTCCCTTCCCACCCTACGTGACTGACATACGAGATCACGCGACAAACGCGCGTGACTCGCTCCTTTACTTTACCTTTTTATTTTTTCATTTTATTCTATCATTTCATTCTCTGGTTACTTTTCCATCATCGGTTGTTAGTTTTCCCCTAGAAAAGGGATTTTCTGTAACCTTTTCCCTCAAAATAAGTAAACTTGGATGTTGTACCTTTGCAGTAGAATAAAGGGTTTATGAATCTTATTAAATTGAGGCGCATTGCGTAGGACGTTGTGCAGTATTTCTTAAAATGATGTTTGTATTGCTGGATAAAATTTGCATATTTATGCCTAATCTTTTCAGTCAACTTTTCTGGTATTACCAGGCTGTTTGTTTTTCTTTTCCGTTGTTTAATAAATTAAATTTTTTTATTTTTATTCGTTTTTCAAGGCATGTATAGAAATTTGCTTATTATTAAGTAAATAATGAAGTAGGAAATTTATTACTTGATTCAATGGGTGTTTTTTTTTAAAAATAGAAGTTTGTTTTCGCGATTTAAACTTAAAATAAAATAAGGGGAATATATGTATATTATGTTGGTGGTTGACCATTTAAAAAAAATTGTTCAAAATTTGACAGTTTGAATTAACATATGATCGGTTGTTGTCCAATTTTGAAATGTTGAAAAAATGTGTCATTCAGAATTTAACAATTTGAATTAACATTATCACCGGGTGTCCAAATTTAAATGTTAAAAAAAATGTGTCGTTCAAAAATTAACAGTTTGAATTAACATTATCATCGGTTGTCCAATTTTTAAATGTTGAAAAAATGTATCATAATTGATGTTAAAAAAAATTATTGCTGGAATTGGTTATGACACTTTTTTACTTTCCATTTGTTAACTTTCATTAAATAAATTGAATGAAATTTTTATAAAACATATTAGCAATTTTATATTTGAAAAATGTTATTGAGCAATTTTATATATTATTACTGCTTTTTTTTAATTAAATGTCTGAAAAAAAATCATGAATATGTTACTGCTAATAACTAAACCAGCTACACCATATGATTTAAAATATTGTTTCCTGTTATCTCGCTTTTATTTTATACGAAACGAAATTAAAATTCGCTAATAGATGCATTAAATTTGTTTTAAAAGAAATATAGAAAAACAGACCTTTAATAAACTACCACTACTGCCCATTTATTACTCTCTAAGTTTATTGCTATGCATGATTTGTTACCGGTATTACAAATGTATTGTTTCATTCATAAACAAACCATTCCAGTAAATTGTTTCGTAGAAAGTAGTTTAATCATTCAGCAATGCCATATAATTGCTTATCAAATAATAATGGCGACGTCGTTTTCTATTATCCCGAACATAATTTCTGTGTTTCATTTAATTTAATGTTCAATTGTTTGTGAGTCATGGTGTAAGGCGGGGCATTTCTTGATGTCGTGAACAGGAACGAGTCCGTATTAATAGTCAATTCGCATTCATCGACGACGCCTAATTGAAACTAATTTTCTTCAATTACTGTTGCGTTGTCGAACGTCTGGAGCAGAGCAAACACATGGACCAAAACGGAAGATCAGAACTCCCATAATTCTTGCAGCTAAACGATACAAAGTGATTTATTTGACAGCAACCGAGGTAGGAGACCAAGGGATGGGATACCTTGTTCACATCTCCGTGGACCTGGTGACACGCAGAGCTTGTTAATTCCTTGTCCCCAGTGATTACGATGGACCAGCTTCCTCCCTTTCCTGTCTCTGACCTCCTCAACAGGCTGCTTTTTTCACCACTCTTCGCGCAGAGTATTTTATGACAATGTAGCAGATTTTGTGATATCAATGTTCACGCACCGTGACTGGCATGACTTTTTTAGTTTGGATAGTTATGGAGTGCGATTGATGGTTTTACTTTTCACGCGTTCTAAGACACATTTGTATACTTTGTTGTAAAAGCTGTATAAAAAAAAATATATTCATTTCGTGTACCTTATAACTGTTTTCATAATATTAAGTAAAATTTGTTTCAGTTAAGTTAGATTAAGTAAAATGCTATAATTAATAATTTTAGAGTTTATGTATTTGATCTTACTTATGCATTGCATATGAATTCAATCAATTTAAAATATTAAATTCTTCTTCATTGGCGCAACAGCCGCATGGTGTGACAGATTTCGAAATAGATGTAAAATAATTAATTGAAATATATTCTTTAATAAGCCTTTCATATGTATTAGTAATGTAATCGTGAATAAATCATGAATGTTTTTTGCATTTTTATACTGAGAAAGTTCTTTTACAAAAAAATCTTTGCAATATTTTTGTTGACATATTTACAAATATGTTTAGTGTTATATTAAGTCATACAATAAGTAATGTCGTATTTCTTTATTTTTTTTATATTTTGATAGTGTTATATTAAGTCACGTCTTACAATAAGTAATGTCTTATTTATTTTTTTTATATTTTGATAGTGTTTTAGTAATTCATGTCTCGTTTGTTTAATGTATGTAGTTCTTATGCGTCTTTACAATTTCTGTATTAGAATTGTTATCATTATCCATATTAATTAAAATCCTAACTACTATAAAATACAGTGCAAAAATATTTAAATTACTACTTTAACAATTAAGAATTCATTTCTGCTACAAAGTTTCCCACTAAACCTCAACGAGCGCCAAATGACATTAAAACCTTCAAGCGACAACAAGAGGCTTTGATGAAGATCTGAAGGTAAGGAAAAAAAAAAATCCCACCTCGATAGATAACGTGTCAGGTATAAATTAGGCCTATTTTTACGAGGCTCATTCGAGGGACATCACACACTCGTAACTTCTTCATCAGAGTCATTATAAAGCCGTGCCAAAATACATCCGCGACCATTATAAACGCACAGCTCTCTCAATTTATACCGCGCTAATAAAGCGGCTAATGAAACCATTTGAAATCCCCACGAGCCTCACCGTAACGTCTTAAATCAGAATTTATATCCCGTGACGGTGGACTTAAGACCATCTTTTACTGCGACCAAACTTCATTAAAAGAATCGTCAATGCAATACGAAGGGATTCGATTCATTTTTATCCCCCTTCCGTCCACACTTGCAGCAACCCTGCCGATTCTTCTTCTTTTTGCTCTTTTGTATTATTATTCTTTTCTTTCTTTTTTCTTCATTCTGTTCCTTTTAATTCCTTTTCTTCCCTCCAGAAAAGGTTCTTGGAGAATCAATTTGTCGCGGCTTCTTTTTCCAAGTCTTTTCCGATGATGTTAACGAGATATGTCATATAAAAACTGTTGATTTCGTCGCTCTTCGTTCTTGTGAGGATTATCCAGCCCCTTGTGTTCCGATGACGACTATTATGGAGCTGTAATTGTTGGGAAATGGATTTATTTGTGCTTGTGTAATTACCACCATGTAGTGGAACGGCGGTTATTTGCTGACAAATGGTGTCGGGAGTTCGCTTTTTCTGAGATTTGACTATGGTAACAAGGAAATCTGTTCCGAATTTCCTTGCTGCGTTTTCTGCTCCTACTACAACTTCGTTAATTATCGTTTTTTTTTTTTTTTTTTTATTTGATATTCAGATTGGGGTGCAATAAATTTGATTTGCATTTGAAATTTTAATGACTTATTTGTTTTGTTAAATTTGATTTGAATTCATTATATAAATTTAATATAGCAAATTTTGTATTTAAATGAATCCAAAATGGAACACGAAAAAAAAAAAAAAATGCAAACAAAGTTACGAACTTATAGTTTATTTCAAATACATTTTTTTCTTTTTTAATTGAATCATTTTCATAGTATAATATATCATATTCATAGATTTTCTAAAAACAATCTATAAGATGATTGCTTTTCATCCAGCATGATAGTATATCTTAATTAATGTTATGTATATGTCAATCAATGTTAATACGTTATGAATTTTGTAATATATTATGTATAGCAATTTTTTTTTATTGCTATTATTCCCTCCCCATTAAACTTTGTTTAAAAAAAAAAAAAAAATTCTTAATGAATGCGTACTAATGTTTTCATTTAATCAAAAAATTCAGTGTGATTTTTTTAAATAATTTTTCAATTTTAAGAAACGACGAAATACTTTTTACTGGAGCTAAAAACTATTGCAAATCTACATTGCTTGTTTTAAAACCATATATCTGGAGGTTCTACTGTTAATTAATTTTTAATTTCATAATTTGTGTAATCAGAAAGGTATTTTCCATTTATAAATGCTTAATTTTCCTAAACTAAGCAACCAATTGGCTAGCGCTCTGCCTTTGGTACCACAGGCTTCCCGTTCGAATTCTGGCGGCGGTATGGATGTTCAGTAGGCAAGGATTTCTGCATACTCTTTTAATAATCAAGACTCGTATTTAGTAGATTTATTTGTTTTCATTTAGGGTGGTTATAATATGCAGAATATGATCTTAAAACCTAAAATGCGGCCTGATGGCCAACTGTCTAGCGTTCTGGTACCACGTGCTTCAGGTTCTAATCCTGGCGGTGACATGGACGTTCTTTAATGATTCGGAATCCACATTAAACTGTAGGTCCCGTCTAATTAGCCTAAAGTGTGCAAAAAACGACCCGTAGAGCGACAAACCAAACCTAAACTTCTCTAATATTTTAAATTTAAGCATTCTTTAATGATTATGTAGCAAATTTTTGTTGTCACTGATGTTGATGTTTCATTAACTAACAGCAGACTTTTCTTTTCCAGATACATGAAATATTTGTACCCTTACGAATGTATGAAAGAACAATTGAGCACGAACGACGAATTGCAAGCTGCCATTGATGGTAACCGTCGCGAGGGAAGAAGGAGCAGCTATGGCCCTTACACTGACATGGTCCCACCACCAAGAAACTCTCATCCAAACCAGCTTTCCTCCCACCAATCTCCCATGGGCCTGCTGCCTCGTCACATGAATGGACATGGTTCGAACCCAGGACTGTCGTCAGGTAGGGGTTCGCAATCCCCTCTTCCACTCTCATATTATTCATCGCACAATACACTGCCTCTTAATTTGGCACCGTCACAAGAGAATGGCATCTACAGCAATCAAACAATGTCATCAGGTACAAGCATTTTTTTTCCCCAAGAAATTTTCATCTCCTTCTTTTCTATTTAATTTCTTAATTCATATAAACATTGCATGGCCTTAATTTTCCTGACTTTTGCTGAATCCTGAAGATATAAAAATATAATCTTGATAAATGCTGTCTATAATTTGTCATTATAATATTTATATTTTGTTGGAAACCTTTTTGTTTTTTCTTTTAAAGTAAAGTAATTAAATACAGGATTTTTAAAAAGGATTATTTAATTCAGAAAATCATTTTTTATTAAATTGATCTAAAAAATTTCTATAGTAAGCAGAAGTATTTTCTTGATATTTCCTGTCTTCCTAACTGAAAATAATTTCTTTTATATTAAGCAAACTTTCTGCCAATCTTTTGGATTAAAAAATCTAACATCTGTATTCTTCAAAATTTTCATTTATTTAAACTAAATTATTTAAATATGTATCTTGACTTAAATAGTTTTTATTATTTTTATAGATGTGTGTTTTGTTTATAATTTTATTTTTGTTGGCATGTAAAATTTTTTAATTTAATCAATTTTAATTATTTGATATGTTAAGTTTATTATTGCTCAAAACATTATAAACCAAATTTGTTTTCTTTTATTGTATAATTTTTATGAAGAATTTGACATTTTCGAGGCATCCATCTAATATTTCAGTTTCAACTTAAACCCCTTGCAAGTACAGTTTTTTTATATTTTATCTTGAACTTCCTTTTTCCTCTTGTTTAATGTCCACTCAATTTATAGTTCAGAAGGATGGTTTCTGTTATTGTATGTTCTATTATACAACATTGGTTAAGTCCAACTTAGTTTTTAATGAGTTTTATGTAAAAGAAAGAGGCGGGGGAGCTATTGGAAAGGAAAAAAAAAAAAAATTAACCGAAAAATTATAGTTTTAGAAATTTGTTTTACTTTGTTATATTAATAAAAGGCATTATTCTTCAATTTTTTTTTTAAATTCACATAGCATATTATATTTTTTTATATCCCAGTAGATATCACATTTAAAAACCAATAACATATCAACACCAAAGTATTTCTTAATTATTTCGCAGAGTTTCGGACGTATGTAATTACTCGTTTTTGGAGTATCTGCTTCAACAAAACATTTATTTGAGATAAAAAAAATAAAAATAATAATTAAAAAAAAAATAATAAATAAATAAAAAAAAAAAAAAAAAATCTCCTTTTAAAATTATCACAAAATGATATTCAACCATAACCAATATTCACTTAAAACTAATTTAATGGCAAGATATACATTTTTAAATTTCTCTGTGCTTGACCATGTACAAATAATTGAACTGTGCATCCATATATTCCCAAGAGATCCGAGGGTCGTTTAAAAATACCCCTTTGTATTGTGTCATGGTTTTTGGCACGCATCGCTCAAAAATGATGACCATCGACACCGGCTGCCTTTATTTATTCCCGTAATGTGTCCAATAAATGTAATGGATTGCAGGAAATATTCCCCATCACCTTGCATCTTCTTATCAAAAGTGACTGCTGCATGGCTAGCGTATCTCGAATAAATTACTTCCCTGTCTTCACTTACAGGATTTAATGAAGATTAAGTCCCAGTCGACACGCCACTGACTTCGTGATTTCCCGCGCAAAGTCTATTGTGTTCTTTCCCGTCACCGCCCCCTCGTTACTGGGTGCTTTCTACTCTGCTCGCTACTACTCTACTCGACTTCCTGTCACAAATACTATAAAATATCTTAAGAAATTTTATGGAATTACATTTTCTACATGATAATATCGGATATTTTATACAATTTTGTTTGGCAGTTTTGTTAACCATTATTTCCAACTGGTTAACCAGTAACCAACTTCTGTTTCCAATTTCATCTCACTTGTCATTACACATATTTTTTTTTCTGTCGTTTTTCATAACCTTTTTCTTTCATGTTAATATATGCACAGTTTGTTTTTGTCAGCAGAGTAATTTTATCGATAACCTGTTGTATTTAATAATATTAATTGAAATTTATCGGCCTGGTCGACCGTTTCAATGCCCTCTTTGGCTACCACTCTACTCGACTTCCTGTCAGAAATACTATAAAATATCTTTTTTTAGTCTTAAGAAATTGTATGGAATTACATTTTCACCATGATAGTGGAATATTTTGCATATTTTGCACAATTTTGTTTGGCAGTTTTGTTAACCAGTATTTCCAGCTGGTTAACCAACAACCAACTTCTGTTTCCAATTTCATCTCGCTTGTCAGTATATATATATATTTTTTTTTCTGTCGTCTCTCATAAGTTTTTTTTCTTTCATGTTAATATGATGTTTATGTTTTGTTCAGCCTTTCTTTCTGTTTATGTGTTTGTCAGCCAAGTAATTTTATCGATATACCGATTATTGTACACTCATGTCCATAAATTAAGGATAATTCAGAATCACACAGAAATTGAACTCTAAAAGAAAAATTTCACCTGTAGAATTATCACACACATCTTGAAGAAGAAAGGGTATTAGATGAGCTTTTGTGAAGTCTTTGATGTGGTGTTCAACTGTTTCGAAGTTACTTGCCAGGAACAGTTGTTAAGCTTGAAGACAAAATTTATAATTTTAATAATAAAGTATAAAGAAAATACTTAAGCAATCAACAATGTTGTGGGGAAAAATGTTTTAATAAAAGCATTTTAAAAATTTTTTAATTATGCCATTGTATGTATGGCAATTTTGAGTTCTGCTACTCGTATATCTGATTCATTTTCTGTTGAAATTGTGCCATTGATAAATAAAACAGCCAGTAAAAATTTTCTACTATAAAACTATTAAATTAAAGCAATAATTGTATATCCATTTATTTAGTCAAATATTTTTCATTAATTGTACTATAACGAGAAAATTAAATAATAATACGTTTAAAAATATACTCTTTATAAGGAATTAAGGACATACAGTGTAATTTTCATTTCTTCTTTTAATGTTGAAACAATTCTATAATAAAAAATTAAAATACTTTCTATCAGCATTTTTTTCTTCAGCATTATGGATGTCTATTATCTTAGTAAATGTTCAAGGTTTTCCCTCATAATTTTTAAGGATGTTAGAATTTTATCACATGGTATTGCAATATATTGAATTATTTTTAAAATAAAGGCATTTCTAACTTTCTCTGTCGTTATAAAGTATGACAACTTTTAATCTTTATATGTCGAATTTTCAAAAATGGATATGTAAATTGCCTCGTCTCTATCCTCATAAACTTGCGTTAAAAATGAAATTTTAATAAAAAAATAAAAATAAAACATTCTTTCTATATCTATTAAATTATTTTTATTTAAAAGATAGTTTAATTATACGGTACTTCTCTATATTTGCCTGATAGCTTTACAAATACTGTAATTCAATATAACAAAAAAAATATAAAAAAAATTAAAAAGAAAAGAGGGGATTTTTTTTTCTGTTCAGATTTTTTTTTTCAAAGTGAGACGAAAATTGGTGAAATAAATCCATATAAGATGTGAAATTTCTCCTCCCAGCATTTTTCTTTTGAAAAGCGAAATTAAACCCCTCATCTCCTTGGGGGGAACCCTTGGTCTATTTCGGGGACTCATTCTTCTAGAAGAGGGGATGGGGAAAAAATAGCCCCTTGTGACATTCGCTTGCCCTTGAAATCTTTGAGGCCCCACGAGTATGCATATATACCTTGCACTTGAGAGGAATAATGATGAAAGTCATTTTCAGGTTCCAAACCGACTTTTAACATATTATTTGCTCTGCACTAACGCATAGCTAGACTAATGCTAAAGATTTAATTCTAAAGAAAATTATTCAAAATAATCCGTTTTTATTACTAAATAGGTATATGTTTTCATTTTTCTTTTATGAAAAAAACAAATATTAATCTTTTGACATGAATTGCCTCTATGATGCAATAATTCATACTAACGAATTAACATAAGTGTCTGAGGTATCAATTCAAAAAGTATATAAGTTATCAAAAAATACTAATAAATTTTCATAAATTTAAGTTTAAATGAATGAAAAACAATTAGAAACTTCCAAAGAACTGGCAGCTGCTACTTCAAGAAATGATAGCATATTTCCATTAGACGAAGACCAGAGGTGAAATTTTTTATTAATAAGATAAAAACGAAATTTTGTCCCGCTTAATCAACATGTCTAGCCTTTATAAAAACTAGACTCCTAGTATTATATTTCAAGATTTGCATAACTTTGCTTAAAATAAAATTATGACTTTCTGATATTTTCTAATTAGCAATCTTAAACATTACATATCTTATCTGTCTTTATAGAAAAAAAATATTAAAGAATGAATTATTATTAATTTCATATTTTTATTTAGCTTTATAATTTTTTAACATATTTTATCACCTTCCGCACTAAATTTGTAATTAAAAAATTTCCCATTATTATTTTCATTTATATAAACAGATATAAAAAGAAATTTTGTCCATATTTTTAACATTGACATTTAGGTTTTTCAGTTTGGCAGCTTAATTAGCATGTCTAGCCTTTATAAAAACTAGACACGTAGTATTATATTTTAAGATTTACATAAATTTGTTTAAAATAAAATTATGGCTTTCTGATCTTTTTCTAATTAGCAATGTTAAACATTACCTATCTTATCTCTCTTATAGAAAAAAAATATTAAAGAATGAATTTGGTAGTTAGATTATTACTATTATTATTAATTTCATATTTTTATTTAGCTTTAATTTCTTAACATATTTTATCACCTTCCTCTATTCGTAGTTTAAAAAAATTTCCCATTATTATTTATATTTATATAAATAGATATGAAAGGAAATTTGTCCAACTTAATCAGCATGTCCAGCCTTTATAAAAACTAGACTGGTAGTACTATTTTTTTTTTTTTTTAAGATTTACATAAATTTGCTTTTATATGGTAAATAAAAATTATGGCTTTCTGATTTTCTTCTAATTAGCAATATTAAACATTATATATCTTATTTGTCTTGTAGGGAAAAAAATGAATTTGGTATTTAGATTGTTACTATTATTAATTTCATATTTTTATTTAGCCTTTATAAAATTCTCTTTTATTTTTAACATATTTTATTACCTTCATCTCTCAATTCGTAGTTAAATTTTTTTTTTCCATTATTATTTACATTTATATAAACAGATATGAAAAGAAATTTTGTCCAGTTTAATCAGAATGTTTAACCTTTATAAAAACTAGACTCTAGAATTATATTTCAAGATTTACATAAATTTGCTTCCATTTAGTAAATGAAAATTATGGCTTTCTGATTTTCTTCTTATTAACAATGTTAAACATTATATATCTTATCTGTCATGTAGGGAAAAAAAAAATTAAAGAATGAAATTGCTATTTGGATTATTACTATTATTATTAATTATATTTTTTTATTTAGTTCTATAAATTTTACTCTTTATTTTATTATTATTATTTACATATTTTATCTTCCTTACCCAGTTCTTAGTTAAAATTTTCCATTATTATTTACATTTATATAGACAGATATGAAAATATCTCTGTTAATTATCTTCAGATGAAAAATCGATAAAATTGCTTTCTTATATAACAAGCATTCTTAATAATTTTAACATTGACATTTAGGCTTGCGCATTCCTTTTCAAGCAGTACAAGGCTCTGATACGCCCCCTGAGCAGTAATGAGGTTTTAAGCTGATTAAATTCTTGCTGTAGCAGTTGAAAAGATTGATTTTGATCTGTGTCATTTGCTGGCTGAATACTGTAAACAAGCTGCGATCTGTGCGCTTTGAAAATAGATGTGTAAAATTAAATGTTAATTGCTGCAAGTGAGTTTAATTAAGTTGTCCCTTACGTGAAGTAACTATGCATTCAATTCTTCTAATATATTTCGAGGTCATTGCTTTCCTGTAGTTTTCTATGTATTATATTATTACAAAGGGTTGTTACCGTGTTTCTGTTATTAGGAAATTTTATTATAAATTATTTTTAAAGTTCAGAATAATAATTTAATTAAAATTCATAAAATAATGCATGGTTAAATATAATCACAAAATATACCACATGTTTATTCAACCATGACATCTATTCATATGTAAATAGATGTTCATTTATTCACGTATTTTGTCATGGTACTATTTAAAAATTAATTCTCAACAGTCTTTTTTTTATTTTATTAAGTCATCAGAGTTTTTTCTGGGTAAATTTTATTATTTATCTTGAAATATTATTTAATTTGCGAAATATATTAATTTTGAAGCGCTTTTTCTTGGTTGAATACATATGTGGTATATTTTGTTATACAACATCTATTCACATGTAAATAGAAGCAATTTCTCTTGTATAATCTCTATTTGCCTTCTCATATAATCAAATGATGAATTGGATGAAACTAAACTTTGCAAATTTTAAACTTCAGAATTAAAAAATAATATATTTTGTTTATCTTTAAATTGAAATCAAATAAGCTGCTTTTTTTTTTTTAAGAGGCATCAATTTAATTTAGGAAAATAGTGGTTTTAATTTGACATAGATGTCTTTTATTAAAATGTTTAATTAGTCAGTTAATGTTATGCCATATCCTCATATTTTTTTTTTTTTCTGTCAAGTCTATATTCAAATTTAAGCGATTGCTTTAAATATCTCATTGTAAGAACAAATATACTATTAATTAAAATAGTTGAAATAATTCCTTTTTTAAAAATATATCTTTATTAGGTTCCATGCTCACTAAGTGACTTGCACCAATTTTCCTTCGAATCAAACTCTTGTTGTTCTTCTCGCTGCAGTCTTTCCTGCGCAACCTTTTACCTGCCCGAAATACTATTCTTAGTCGTAAGCCCATCTTTTGAGAGGAGCCGTTCGGGGGACAGCAGTCGAATACGATATTTTCCCTTTCAAAAATTCCCTAAAAATAAACAATGGAAGAAGAAGGGGAGCAAAGTTTTGTTAATGAGATTTTTGGCGGCATTTGATGCATTTATTTTTAGAATTTTGTGAGGGGACATGAAACATCCTGAAGGTTAAGGTTACGGGTCTGCTAATTATACAAGGGGCCACCTTTTTAAAATATAACGTTGCCTAGAACCCTAACCATTATGTTTTCTCGTGGTATTTTTTTAAGAACTTCTGTTCATCGAAACCATGTATGATTATTTTTATTTCATCTCGTAAATCTTATTAATAATAAAGTTTCTAAAAATTATTATAAAAATCAAGAAATAAATAAAGTTTCTTATATGAAAGCAATACTGTAATATGCTAAAGGTATTCTACTATATGAAAGAGTTTTCTTATTAGACATCTCATCAAATTCATGTGATGATTTCTTCTATTTCCGTTTTCGACATGCCATGGCTTCAATGCCAATTAACTAGAGGAATAAATACATATTTTTAAGTCAGTTGTCTGATAAAAGAATAAATTAAAATAAAATATATCTGATAAAGGATAAAAGTTATACAAGGGATCTGAAGAACCTAAAGATACGATACACAACGAAGCAAAAATTGAAAAATTAAATTTTCTCAAGCAAATTACTTATACTTATTAAACCTAACTTGATTGTACAAAATATCATAATGTATTCTAGATAAGTGAAAACAATCACTTGCCTAAAAATAAAGTTTTGATCCTCTGTAAGTAAATTCATTCACTTCTTACGCCACTGAAAAATAATACTACAGTTATTACTAATTTTACATTTTTTACCTAACTCTCATTTTGGGTTATCATTCTTAAAAAGGAGAACTATATGAACTTTTTTTTAGATATTATGATCGGAAACATGAGCTAAAGTGTTTTAAGAATACGATGAAATCAGAACTGCAAATAATTCAGAGTTGATTGTGTTCCAAAAATTTCGGAAATTTAAAGTTAGGAATTTCAAAAATTTGACTAAAAATAATTACCTTTTTTTACTTCTCTATTTCTGAAATAAACATAGTTAAGAATGATATGATTTGTGTTGGCAATTGTAAAATATAAGATATTAAGTGGGCCATATGACAATTTTTTTTTCAAATTTTATATCATCATTTTGCTGGAATAGTATATATGTGTGGAAGAGAGGAATAGTTAGCTGCAGATTTCTGAAAATTTGATAAAACTTTTAGAAACTTTTATTAGCACCTACTATCACCTCTGAAAATAACTCAAGTATTCATACTTTAAAATTATCGAATGTTTTAAGTTCAATATATATATATATATTTCTTTTATAAGACAATTTATTAATACTTGAAGAACTGTATTTACGTATATTATAGTTAACTTGATGTCAAGTATAGAACATAAAGAATGAAAAAGATAATTAATTACTGCTTTATATACCAAAAGAATTTGATTGGATATAGAGATAAAGTTATTTAATATACCATAACTTTAATTTAGTTTTAATGTTATGAGCAGAAAATATTTAAATCATAAATTGATAAGGAATTCCCTCTTATAGAAACGGGGAACTGAATCTCTTGTACTCAATATTTTTCTTACTTTTATAAGATAATTTATTAATATTTGAAGAACTGTTTTTAAATATGTTATAGTTAAGTTGACATCAAATATAGAATATAGGAAACTGATAGTTAATTACTAATTTATATACAAAAAAAAAATTAATGATTGGATATAGAGGTAAAGTTATTTAATATACCATAACTTTAATTTAGTTTTAATGTTATGAGCAGAAAATATTTAAATCATAAATTGATAGGGAGTTCCCTTTTGTAGAAACGGGGAATTTAATGCACTCTGTCTCGTGCCAGTAAATGAAAAGCATCACGAATGTATCAATATACAAAAAAATTATTAAAAACGTACGAGCTAAAAGAGTTTTTGTTCAAATTTATATGTGGAAGGGAGTTCCATTTCATCCAAGACTAAACGATTTTTGTTATCGCACATTAATAACAAAAAGGTATCGATATGCTTTTTGTATTATTTATTTCCTACGTGTGCTTCAGTCGGCCTTTAATCGAACTAATAGCTTCGATGTTGCATATAAAAATGCATTTTCTTTTTTTCCTTCTTCATTAATGCCTTAATGCGAAGCTGAAGTTTCGAAAAATTATAATACTCCTTGTCACGATATGTACAGAATGTTCGTTAGCTTTTGGGTTTTCCAGTTGGCTAGTTTTGTATTGTTGCACGCCTTCGGACCGTAACAATGAAAGTATTGTTTAGTCGCTGAATATAAATAATAATCGAGTTATAAGGATTTATTTATGAGAAGTGCTTTTTCAAATAGTTCTTAACGACTGGACAGGAAAAACAAACTGTTGGTTCTTGCACAGTTATTCCGATTTTTGCAGAAGAAAAGACTTGGATTTTCTATTTGTTTATTGTTCTGTTGTGAAACGGGTTATTAGGAGAAATTTCTAAGCAAATGGCAAAGTTAATCGATAAATTATATATTTTTTCTTTTCCCCTGTCATTCCTGGAATTGTTTTTCTTCTGTCTACTGAACGATAAAAATAAAAATATATTTTTTTTAACAAAAAATTCTGAATAAATATTAATCATTATTTTAGCATTTTTTTCTTTCTTTCATTATGAAAAGTTAATAATCGTGAAATGAATAAATTCATAAACTTTAATTAGGTAAAGGCTTATGTCTTTTATTAGAAAGGCTTCGCATAAATCGCATAATATAAAGTAATGGCTTATATTGATTCTAAATGTTTAGTATTTAATACCATTATTTATATTAAATATTGAAGTGAGTTATTTTTACGAATATCAGCTTTTTAAAAGATAAATTTACTGTATGATAATTTGGTCATAACGATAACTTTTGATAGCGATTGATAAGTTTGATAATCAATTTCAAGTTGTAATTTATCTATGCTGCCAGCAATTCATTTGAAAAAAAAAAGTTAATAACTTTTGATTATATAATCTACAATAAATTTGCAAAAAATTAGTGTATTAAATTAAGAGGAGTTTCCAAAATCCTTTAATTTTAATAAAAAAAATAGCATCCAGTTGAAATCGGGATGAAAATCTTTTTAAAAATTATACATAATCAGTACGCATAATTAATATCATTGATAAAAACATAATATTTGAAAAGAATGTAATGTTAAAAATTATTGTTATTATAACTATTATAACAATAGGCTTATACAGAGGAAATTGTCATATTGTGCCAACACTTTGTATTATTTCAGTTGATATTATTAGATAATATATCAATATGTTGACATTCTTCCTTTATGTCTATTTCCTAAATAATTATGATTCATTTTCAATGATATTATATATTTGATATCTACCAAACATTAATATTACTCGTAATTTCACCAATTCAAGTTGAGCTAATTGGTATATTATGTCAAAAGAGATAATTGTGTTTATAGGGAAGGTAAATTCTATCTATACACAGATTGCCTAAATAGTACCATTTCATTTTTCATCTGAAGTAATAAAATTACCTTCAAATTAATATACTCATTGTTAACTTAGCTTGGCAATCCGTTAAGATTGAAACCAAAATCTCCATAACAACGCCGCTAAGTTGGATAGGATTTAAAAGAAATAACGAAAAAAGTATATAGAAACCACCTGAAAGTCGTGCATTCATCCCATAAACTGTGATGTAGACAGTTATAATACTTTTATTTGCCTATTACCGAGGCTCATAAGAAATGAAATTTCGTGCGCTTCACCAAAGTAAGAGAGAAAAAAAAAGTATATGTATTTATATATATATAAATATAAGTACATAAATAAGAAGCTTATTTATAACCTTATCATCACTGACACATAAATCGAAGACATAAACGTAAAAATCCCTTTTCTGCGTCAGCTAATTTAAAGCGCATTTCTTTATTATTATTATCCCATTCTGAAGAAACAAAGCGTAATCGTTCTGTAGCTATAACAATCACAGCTTTCTCCGTGGATTCTTTTGACGGTGAAGGGAAAGAAATACTTGCGACCCCCTCTTTTCAGGGAAAGGTAAAAAGGAATTATTTATGTCGATTTTATGCGGTACTTCTTCCTTTATTTTTTGTTGTTGTTACCCTCAGACTATTGCTTTCTGGTCAGATCTCTTACAAATCTATAACGGTCCCCTTTTTGGCAAGGCCGATGTTAATGTGATAGAGATACCATTCTAGGTTATTTTTTTGTGGTCTATCAAATACTCCTTGTTTAAGGCCAGTCTGCCGCCCTTGCTGTGGTAATAAGAAACATTTGTCCAGAGGTGTATAGGGCGGCAACGATTATAGTGGATATTCTCGGTACTTCCATAGTCTGTAATTAGGCTGACTCCTGGAGACAAAGGAAGTAGTACCACAATGTCTGTTTACAAGAAGATCATTGGAGGATTTAATGTATGAGGCTACTTCGATATATTGCTCTTCCGAGTGGTCATTGGTAGTTTCAGGTGATTCTGTCTTATGTATTGTTGGTCACTGAAATTGCCTCGATATCTCCTCTCTGGCCACTGAATTTTGCATTTATCGTGTAGGTCAATGCTTGTTATGGCACTGACCAGGAAAAGTTTTTCGCCGTTCTCTTTTTCTTTGTATGTTTCTTTAGATGAAGGCCAAAAAGTTTTAGATTTAGAGTAGTTGTGTTTGTGAATAATCTAGATATAACTGACGTACGTCATTCTGTTTTGTACTATAAATAACTTAACAACCAAATGGAGAACTTCAGTTATGTTCAGAAAATTGGCACCAATATTATTATCATTTACAATATGCTAACATTAATATTTCCAATTGTGTTGCTTAAAAGAAATTAAAACTTTTCTAAAACGTATAAATTAATTTTATCAATAAATTAGAAAAATCCTATCTAATTTTTTAAACAACTTTATTATTTTTTAAACAAATCCTATGTAATTTTTAAAAGTATTTATTAAATAGGGATAAAATTATTATTTATCAATAAAAAAGGATAGAAGTTAAGCTAGAATGCTTTTACGGGAACAAACCTTTTGAAATAAAACTGTAAATTATGCGAACTTAAATAAGAAAAATATTGAATAATACATTAATGTGAATATTTTTGAACTACAAAATATTTTACAGCGGACATAAAATAAACATTCTTGGTAATATTTTACCTTGTTAATTATAATCAAATAAATATCCTATGTTACTTATTTTTATACAATAATAAAGGTTAAATAGTAATTTATTAACAACTTGAATGTTTTGGTTTAATCAGGAAATTTATAGCATAGCAATGATAAAGCAACACGGAACTTTTTTATTTACATAACTTTTATAAAGATATTAGGATGTATGAAGCTGTTGTGTTCTCCGAACACGTGTTACGTCCTGTCACAAGTAACATGGATATGTAACGTACCTGTGTTTGGTTTGCCCGCATGGCTGCAACTTCATAGCCATCTTTGACACTGCTTGTGATAGAGCTGTCTCAATGTGAAACATTGCAGCGCAACATTGATTTAAGAATTTGCCTCCTGCCGGGTTTATTTTCAATTTCAGAGCACATTGCTGCATGACCTCTTTCTCTTGTTGGAAACAAAATATTCATTTCGCAGAAAGATCCATAAATCTTTAACGAGTCCGACAAATTCAGGTTTTTTTTATTTCTTTTTGATCGCCAGTAAGAATAGGTGTTTCAGCAGCAAGGAGAGGGAGGTTTGTCTTATACTGGACGGGCTATATTTCTTGACATCGAAATTACTTATGACTCTGCTTTGCAGGGTTGCACAGGTTAAGCATTTATAAATGCCTTGATTTATCCCATCGTCTGCAGACATACTGAAGAATGGATGAATAGCGAGGGACTTGCTCAGATTTTAATTTGCTGAATGTGCGTTTCTTTATCTTTTTTTTTTTTTTTTTTTTTAATGCAAGAGTAATATGCAATTAAGTATCTTGTACAGAAGTTTGTTTTGATTTTCCATTCGTCATTGACTGTTACTATAAATCACTCCCAGTCAGAGGAATGATGGTGGAGGGGAGGGAGGAATGACAAGTAGTTTTTAGATAGGGATTGGGGGAGGGGGAGAAGAAACGGTGATGGGAATTATGTAGGTTGGAAAAGCAAAGGGGGGAGGAAAATGAAGTATCAACAGTTTTTGTGACAGTGAAAGAGTGCAAATCCTGATGAAGATACAGATAACACCAATGGTTGTTTTTGAATTTGCATTTGTTTTTTATAACCTTACTCTTGTTGGAGTTCTATCATTGCATTTTTGTGTAAGGATTCTCCTTGTTAACTTTTCTATGTTGAATGAACCTTTTTTACAATTCATTGCTTCTTTTATTTTCTTATCGGTCCTGCTTCGAAAAATAAATCATTAAAAATACTGAAATAAATTAAAACACTTTTATATTTTAGTCATGAGACTCATTTAGTAAAAAAGCACATGAAATGCTAAGGATAAATTCCGATGTGTTTGCAAATTATCAGTAATTTTAATTCAGTTTTATTGTATTTATAAATAAATTGAATTCAACGTGATGCTTGTGCTGATGAATTAATGATTTTGTTAGCTATAAGTATGCTTATTACTGGTTCTTTAAAAATAATTTTAATTAATTAATAATAAGCTTTATCTAAGTTGAATTATTAGGCTTTATCTTGAAACTTAAAATTTTATTAAGAGTAGAGTAAGTTTATTGCCATTCAACTTTGAGTTGAAAGAGAAAAAAACAGAAGGAAAAAAAAAGTCATTAATTTTATGCCAATGACTTACTCATTAAGGAATTTTCATCACCGATTGCATATATAATAATTTACTTTATTTGTCATATGAAAATAATTATGTAGAATTAAGAGAAAAAAATTGCTGATTCATTGTCTATCTTATCCAGAATCTAGATTACATTCACCTGAATGGGAAATGCGCATGGCAAACAGAAATGGTTACTCTCCTTCAGGTATGTTGACAGTTATCTAATTGAATATTTTTTTAAGTTTACATATATAAAACTTTAAAAAAAAATATATATAATAAAACTAAATTTTATTGCTAATTATAAATAAGATAAGAAAAAAATATACTGGAAAACGATTTTATTAAGAGCTTTTCCGCAGATCAAAATTGCATTTAAATATTTGCTTAAAAAATGCTAACAAAATATTTTGATTTTCTATGATCTGTGCTATCAATAATCCTTTTGCAAAAAAATCATGCCTGCTTACTTTTATAATAGACTCAATAAATTAATATTACAATATATACTTTCTGTAAGCATAAATCCTATCCATATGCATAAAAATTCATTGAATTAATATTCTATAAAACAATTCATTTAGTATTTCATGCTTTTAAGAATTGATTAAATTAATCAGAAATAAAACTTTATATTATTGATAATAGGAAAGGTAGGTTACATGGACATTTCGTAAAATATTTTATTTCAAATAATGATAGTTTTTTCTTCTTTGGTAATTGAGATAAATTTTAATTTAAAACCATGGTGATTGGAAATTAAAATCTAACTTATTACAATCATATCTCATAATAACATAACACTAACATTGCAGTCGTATCTCTACGTTATACAATTCTCTATATAAAATTCTTTAAAAAAACAGGGAAAAAAATATTTAAAAAATTTTTTTCTGTTATTTCTAATGGCGAACTTAAAATTGTTATTTATATGTGCATGAGAGATTTTTTTGGGTATCTTTTATATATATTTTCTTATTAATTATGTTTATGTATAACAAATTCCATTTCGGGGAAGAAAAAAAAATAATCTAATTGAATATTTTTTAAGTTTACATATATAAAACTTTAAAAAAAATATATATAATAAAACTAAATTTTATTGCTAATTATAAATAAGATAAGAAAAAAAAATTACTGGATAACGATTTTATTAAGAGCTTTTCCGCAGATCAAAATTGCCTTTAAATATTTGCTTAAAAAATGCTAACAAAATATTTTGTTTTTCTATGATCTGTGTTATCAATAATACTTTTGCAAGAAAATCATGCCTGTTTACTTTTATATAAGATAAGAAAAAATATTTTCACATTAACATTTTAACATTTCTCAAACAATGCTACATAATCAGGTAACATAAATATTAAAAAAAATGACCTATAAACTAAAAGGAAAAAAATAAACAATTATTTCTATTACTTCACTTATTGAAAATGAATTCAATTACAGTAGCATTTTAAATGCCGAACCTTATGTTACTTCAATGTTTCTAATGGAATCAATAAAGACAACAGAAGTTCATTGTAACAGCACTGAAGCATACAAGTTTAAATCATGTAGTAAGTGATTTCTGAACTCTACCCTAAAAAGGAAACTTAATTTATAAACTGCCTTAAATTATAGGTTTAAGTACAGAAAATAATAATAAAAAAAATATATATATCTATATAATTCATACCCTCAGTTTTGATTAAAAAGAAATGACCAGTGGACAAGGGTGGATGGGGAGAGAAATCACTTCCCAATTTGAAAATTCTAGCCGTAGTGATCACCCTAATGTGTTAATCTCTCGATTGTCCTTCGAATAGGTTAATAAAAAAAGGCTGATGTGGTCACGACTGCGGTTTTTCTGATGAACTTCCATTACACGCGGTGTTCATTTTGATTTCTTCTTTCAACCCTTTCAATCTCCAATAGACGTGATTAAATCCCCAATGTACACGCGCACAGGATTTAATACATACGCCTGTAGTAAAAAAAAATAGTGAAGGCTAAGGCGGGGAAGTTCAAAAAATAAGAAAAAAAAGGGGGGTGCACGATTGAAATTATGGAGAAAGAAACAATTATTTGCAACATTAAGAAAAGTCGCCAGAGTGCATCTTCATCAGAAATCACGGATCTTGTAAGGAGAGAGGAGATCCTTAACGAAATAAAATAAGAGGGAAAAATAATTACAAAAAAAGCGGAGGACCTTAGGGCACCTATGTCTTCGACTTCGTGACTGTCACTCCTTTTACCGGTGGTCCAGCGGTGAGTTAGTTGAGTTATGCGCGCTTTGCCAGTTTTGGCAGTACATCGCCATTATTTCTTGCTCTACAAATCCGGGTTTTTATTTTTTCATTCCTTTTGTTCTTTTACACCAATGTTTTAAGTTTTTCTGTATTCAGTGGGAGAGTTTATTTCATTACCAATCTCAACGTTTCATAGGTTTTTATGAGGAATAATGGGATTTCTAATCAGTTTTCTTATAAGAGCTTGCATTATGTTGAAGGGTGACATGTGATTGCTAAAAGCAAGTTGGCTAACTGATTTTAAGATCTATTTAATTGGAATAAAATTTTGTGGGAGTTGACTTACATAATTGTGGAATTGCAGTCTGTTCTTATCCTATTCAGCTATTGGTGTATAAAAATATTATTTGCCAGATATGGGTGTTTTTCTCGTCTTGTACCGATTATTTTAATTTAGTAAATTTGTGATATGAAAAGTTATCTTAATTAACCGTTGTAAAATTATTATTATGGATATCTTATTAAATTCGTGGCCAGAAGTAAAAAAAAAAAGACATTTTTTAATGATTTTAAAATATTAGCCCTGCAAAATTTTTAAAATCACTTGACGATTTAATAATTTTCAAATCAGAGAACTTAAATTTTTAAATTAATGAAATATATTTTAATTATTTTAAGTTGATATATATTTTAATTTACGAAGATAAAATTGGCTAAAAAAAAGGATACATTTCAAATGAATTTTAATTGATTTTTAGTAGTTATATGATAAATCAAATTTTCGATATTACTTAAAATTGTCAAATTTTGTTATTCCAAAAGATTTCTGTCATTACTAAATATTCCTGGCACTTATACTTATTACACCTATTAATGGATATTTTGCATATATAATAATTGTGAATAAAATATTATTAACAATTAAAATTATTAATTAATTATATTTTTATTCAGAAATTTAATTAAAATTACACAATATATTCATTTTATCTATAGTGATTAAATGAAAACTCTGGCTTTCGGTTCCAAGATATTTCATGTCTTTCAGTATTTTCATATATTTCAGACTCGAAACAGATCCCGCTAGGTTTACTAGTTCTCAGTGGCTCGGAATCCACTTCAAACCATAGGTTCCGGTCTAATATAACTGTAGAGCGTTTGGCACACGACTAACAAGCCTACCCGTAAAAAAATAACATCTCCTCTGTAGTATGCAGTATGCAGACGGACTTGGCCCACCATGGGGCTGTTGCTCCAATGAAGAAGATTAAATTTAAAAAAAAAGGGAAATGACATTAATGACATCATAATTAAAAAATGTACATTTATATTAAATAATTAAATGAATTTTTTTTTTTTTTTTTTTTTTGAAACCTTTGCCTTTTATCATTAAAAATTCCACTCTCTTGCAAGAGGACCATAGAGGGACAAACCAAACCAAGCTCCAATGATGAAGCAGAAGAAGATTAAATTAAACAACAACAACAACAAAAAAAAAAAAAAAAAAAGAAATGCCATTCACAGATCATTGAAAAATATGCTACATTCATATTCTATCATGCATAATTGAATAAATAATTTTTTTTTTCAAAAAAAAAAAATATTTCTGAAATCTTTTTATATCTGATGTATAAGTTGAAACAATAAATAAGCAGGCAATAATGTATTTTTAAGTACCATTAATATGAAAGCATAAATTATTTTTCTCCCAACATGACTTTTAGTCTGTGTGCTTTTTCAACATTTGATTCGCCACATCCAAAAAGCAGAAAATTGCAACAAGCTAAAATAAGACGACCGGAGAAAAAAAAAAAAAAAACTATGAAAAATGAAAAGAAAAAGAAAGACACGCGGAAAAAGAAAGAGAAAGAAAGAAAAAAAAAGTTGCCTTATCAAACTCCACATTCACCCTTTGCAACTTGTTGCCCCCTTTGCCTTTTATCATTAAAAATTCCACCCTCCCTCGTATACCTGCACAAACTGAAGAAAAGTGCCGCCTTTTGTTGGAGGTTGCAAAAAGTTAATTGAATTCGGGATTATAGAAATAGGTTTTCGAAGAATCATACCTATTGTTGGCCGTGAAAGAAAATTATCGAAAAATGAGTGGAGATCAATTTCAAAACCCCTCTGCCCCAAGTTTTGATTTTTAATTTTTTCATACCACGGGGCGATTAAAACATTTTTTTTTTTTGATGCCGAAGCATTTTTAAGACGTTTTAGGATAATTAGTATGCAAAGCTGTTAACAACTTCTTTGTGCAGCTGAATAAAAATTTAATAAGAGATTATCCTACTTTGTTATATGGTGGACGTTTTTCTTCCAAAAACCTACACACCGAAAAAACCTGGTCTCGATGTTTTTACTCTTTTAGTCTTTTGTATAGTGCTATTATAAATATGCTATGTTCTTTCTTAGCTTAAAGTTAATATATAATGCACAGAGTTACATTTTTTTTTTTTTTTTTTATCTTTTGGTGTGCAACTTTTTTTTTTTTAAAGGATTATCTTCCAGATTTTCGAAAGAAAGTGTAATTTTTAGGAAGCAAATACTTAATAACCAATACAAACTGAGTAAAAAAAAAAAAAAATTTTTTTTTTAATTTTTTCTTATTTTTTGTTGTCTCCCTTTTCCCCTGTTTCTTCATGTTATCTGACATGTATAAATTTTTAAACTTCATTTCATTCTTGGAGGAAATTTTTGTTGCTTGATTCATGAGCTATATTCAGAAGCTTAACTTCTTCATTATGTCTGCAAGTAAAGTGTTGTTATTCAATGGCGTGAAAAATCTCGTATACATACACGCAAAAATAGATTTATGTGAAAAATTAATAAATAACCAAGGCTTGTTAAGCGAATATTTAAAATGTTGTTATTGACAAAGTTTAGCGTTATTTAATAATTTTTTATATATTTATAGAGTAAAAAAAATAATTATTAAAGCATTTTTTATTTAAAATTAAACTTCCTTTATGTTTTCATGAGTTTATACAAAAAAAAAAAAAAAATTTTTTTTTGAAATTTTTGAAGCTTTAAGAAAAAAAAAAAAAAATTTTTTTAAATTACTGTATTACAATTCAAATTCTGTATTAATAAATTTATAGGGTGTGTTTTCATTCTAAAATTTATTTATAAAATATTATTAATAAATTTGTCTTGAGATATTCATTGTAGGTATACACTTCTATTCAATTTTTGATATATCAGATAAAAAAAATTCTTTTATATGTTTTAAAACAGTGTAACAATTTTAATAATGTATAATATATATTAATTTATTAATGTTTTTGCTAATGTTGAAATTCTGAGTCTAAAAATTATAGTGGTTCAAATGAATAGTGTCACTAGTTAGCTAAGATTTAATATATTGTAATATGTAATAATGATAAGTTATAAAAAAAATTATGTATCACATAAATAATTAGTAACTATGAATAGAAAATAAGAAATATATTACTTAACCAGAGGAAATGTTACTAATTTGAGTTTCATAACCACTTATTTGAAACCTTTTTTCTTGCATAATGTTTTTTCTTAGCAAAATTTTATAAATAACTTGAAGCATGCTTTAAGCAGGGTTTTTTTTTTTTTTTTTTAAATGTCTTGCTGTTTGATATCACGAGTATGCCATAAATGCTTGGTATAAAGGAACTGGATTTCAAGTTGTTTCGAAATATGAAATAATGTATTTCCAAGAAGACGTTTCTATTATTTAGCTATCATAAATAGACTGATAAGATACAAGTTGCAGACAGTTATTTGAAAACCTTTACCGGAATCACAAGAAATTATTCGCAGAGTAATAATTATTCATCAACTTGTAACTTACATGAGATTTTCTATAATTTATTCTCAGAAAAATGGGTTAACTATTTGCTCTTAATGTGGTATTAATGTTCAGGCGGAAAAAATTATTTGAACTGAGTAAACATTATTTATTGCAGTTAGTTTTATCAAGCACAGAAAAATATGTATCAATATACCTATTATCAGTCCATTTCATAATGAATTATTATTTTATAGTTGCACCTATTTTATGTTAACATTCAGCATCATTGATTGACTGTTTCTTAAGCTGAACTTAACCAGCATAAAGATATTTCTGTGTTTCAAATATGATTCTATAAGGGTCTAGGATAGCATGATGGATCCTAGAGTCTCCACTTTACCCCATTATCCTTAAGACCCCCTGCAAAAAATCGAAATCAACATACATTATAAGGTATTAATTATTTCCTCCTATCTCCGTCAAGCTATACTTTTCACAATTAGAAATATATATAAAGAATTTTATCACAATTTATTTTAATTATTTTTTTCTATTCCGATGAATTGGCAATAAATTTTCGAGTGTCCTTCTTATACAAAGGCAACTTACCTTTATTTATTCATTTATTTCGGGTTTCTTTTTACAGCTAATTTAGATACTAGAGACCAAATCACTTCTTACTTTTTATTTCGGGTTTTGGGAATGCCAGTAGCTTGTACCTTAATTGAAAACAGCCTGCCGTTCGCTCACGACATTACCAATCAACAAGACACCCTCCAATTCCGCGTAAAGAAATAAAACTTTATAATTTCCAGTGAAGAATTTGTCACCAAGAATTTTAGGAGGGGAAAAACGCTCTCTTCCAAAGTAAAGGGCTAATTTATTTCGAACGCCTCAAAAATGGCCGCAATTAAAGTATTTTTGCTTTGATAATCACATTAAAGGTGCTAATTAGATGAGATGTGACCCAGCGATTTCTTGGATGCCCCGCGTGAAACGGTTTCCGTGTCCCAAGGAAAAGAACCCGGTACCGGTTCAGTCTTTCATCACTGTCGTGTTTTAATTGAAGACCACGCCGCACATCCTAATTACTTTATTCTGTAAAATCATAACCGTTGATTAAAGAGAGAGGCGCGCGAAGATAAAAATAAACCCGATGAAAACCGCGTGCCAGGTCCCAAAAATGTCTGCAGAAGTTTCGTACAGTATTTGTTATTCTTTCGCAGCCACCTTTACATGCACTTATACATCCAAGTGCCGAGATATATCCCTCGCACACACATCCGTCCGCTCTTACAAACGCTTCGCTTTTCAGAAATATGTAATTAGATATATGAAAATTCGGGAAAATTTAATTAGAAATTAGCCGTAACCCGCCGCCAGTATTCAAATTAGAGGCAATGCTCACACACACACACACACACACTTGAAGAAAAATATAATTATCTCTTCTCTAATTTTGTGCATTAAACGATCATTAATTTTCTACTTGTGCTTTCCCTTTCTTGACGCTTGCAGGATTAATGGAAGTTGCAGTGACGAAAATATATTGTTATTCTTGATTAACATGCGCGCGATACGGGTTTATAAAGTTATCTAATTAGGCACATAAATATTGGCATTTCTTATTAATAGATGAGAAAAGGTAGAGAGAGAGAGAGAGCCGACCAATCGGAGAGGAGGAGGAGAGACAGAGCAATGCGCGCCCTAGCTGCAGCAGCAGCAGAATTTTAATTTTTAGATTTTTCCAAAAGGGTGGAGAAAATGGTTGGGGATGGGAAAATAGCATGGGGGGTGGGGGGGTTGTCGTCTTATGAAAACTGAATCGATAGGGGGTTATTGCAATCGTTCGATCGTTAACGTGAGCCGTTTAGAAGGTGTTTGGGGCCTGGAATGAGGTGAAAATGAGCTAGATAAATTCATGAATGCTTGATTAAAAGCGGCCGCGTAATCTGATAAAGTTTGTTTTTCCTCCTTATTTTTGGTGAGGTTTATATCTTCACTTTTAGCTTTCTGGCGCGCTATTATCTGATGGATGGATTCGCGGACCCTCTTTTGCCATACAGTTTTCGAATCTTTTCCCGGTCGTTCGGTGTTTCTCTCCTCCCCACCCCCACCCCCGGTTCTTTTGGAAAAGTTGACAATCGGCCCATTAATTAGCGTTTTCAGTTTGTTGAAAGTGAGCCATTTAAATATTTCTTGAATGTCCCCTCTTCCTCGATTCGGAATGATGGCAAATAATGCTTCCGTCTTTCTTGTTGGTGTAATGAACCTCTTTCGGCAAAAGATTATACCGCAAATAAGTATTGTGGATGAAATTTCATACCAATAATGTGGCGCTACTTTCGATGTCCTGGTTTATGTATAAAAATTAATTGTTTTTTATTTTATTTGCTTAACTGTTTGGGGAAAATCGGAATACGTATGAACCTTTTTTACTGATGCTATATTTTTAACAACAGTTTCCAACCTTTTTTATTGTAAATATTTTGTTCTGTATTCTATAGTTTTTGTGTACTGGTCATATGTTATTTTTTTATGTCATCATCATATGTTCATCGGAGCTCCCTGCCCATAATCAAATATATTTTATTATATATTTTTATGTTTATTATATATTATGCAGTTATGAACTTATATAATAAGTTCATAACTGCACTTTTTAATTTTTATACAACATTAATAATTGTTTTAAAATGTACATTTACTGCCCAATTTTCAATTAAAATTTTAATGTACTATTACTTCTTATAAATATATTAGTCCAGCATTAAAATATTTTTCACATGCGTTATTTTCATGTTTTCATATAGTCAATATTCTATACACATAATAAGTTTTGATCTGTAATTAATAAAATTAAATATTATTTTCATAGTATTGTTGCATAATCCAGATTTTTTAAAGAAATAAGTAATGTCTAAAAAAATGTTAAATGTTAGAATTTAAATAATTCTTTAATAGCAAGCATATCTATGTATAATTTAATTTCTGACTTTTTTTATTTGTTATTTAAAAAAAAATTTATCTGTCCTTTTTTTTTTATTTAATATATGGATATAAAAAATGTTTAACTTATCAAAAGCAATCGATATAATTCAATCTGCCTTTTGCTTCTTTTTTTATATAGTGTAGAAAATTAGTTTAAAACTATTTCGAAAACACGCTTACACCTTCCAAATCAACCGAAGCAAACAGATGCTCCTCTTTCAAACCGCCTCCACAACACAAGTGTTGCGCACGTTAAATTTCTGCAAACCGCAACGGAAACGCTGCTTTAGGTCGAGCATATACTGAAGACAGTTTCCCTCTAGACTTGCTAACTGATTATTAAATCATTATGGTCTGTTAAGGAAAAGATAATCAACTTGCAACAAGAAGTGGTTAAAAGTTAACTGTAAAACTAATTCCAAGTTCTGGTTGTTCAAAACCCTTCGGTGCTTCTTTTCTGACTTTTAGCGCCATCTCGCGGGCTGCCGCGAAAGCGGGAGAGAAAGAACGGCTGGGCAGCGGTGGTTCAGATGATTGATAATTGAAAAATGAGAACCCAGAGCCTGTCGTGCACCTAATTTATTTTATGTCATACTCAGGGGAAACCTGCATCCTGTTGCTTAGCATTGGGTATGATGAATGAACCAGAATTTGTTCTGGATTATACATAGAAAAGCTGGCCAACAAAATAGTTTTGTTAATTGATGAGTAATCTTTGGCGAAAGTTGGCCAAGTAAAAGAAGTAATTGAAACTGAGTTTCATTAAATGAAGAGGCGGGTTTTGCTTTATTTTTCTCTCTCTCTCCCTCTCTCTCTCTCTTTCTCCGATTCCTCCACCAATCTAAACGTGCCCTGTTAATTCTCTTCGGCCATCCCCCCCTTTTCTTCTGATGGCTCTTTGCATTTCTTTCACGTTTATATTGAAGCTTCTTTTCTTTTAATTATTTCAGCTATCTGAGAGAGATAATTATGTGCTACTCATATTTATACCCCCTACCTGAAAAATCTTTGGATTTAGTAGGCTCAGTAATTTTTCGATGTCAAGAAGTCATAGCATCCTGCTGTTTGGATATGCTGAAGTCTAATAAAAAAAAAACTAAATGGGAGTGTTGCAAATAGTGGTTGTCTTACGAATTTATATCCAAATTATTTAACGACATATATACATTATAATCAATATCATTTCATTCCACTTTCATTTGCATACTTAATTTTAAAACCCGTTTCTTTTCACAAATAGATTATAATTCAGCCCGTTTAGGATTTTGATGGCTGACTTAATAGCATTCGAAACGAATAATTTGTTTTTGTTTAATTATTGGCTGGTAGTCAGGCAGCTTTTGAGTTTGATATTATCCAACATTTCATCAGATATATTTTAATCATTGCAAGCTTAATATTATGTTTTGAAAATACAATAAAGTAATTTACTACCAAAATCTATTACTTCAAAAAAATCTGTAGCAAACTATAATACAATTTTTTGCATTTAAAATTGATCCCTACAAAGTACAAATAAAAAAGCATACAAACTCAAAATTTACTTTATTGTACTGTACTAGTTGATGGTAATTTTGAGCTATTAAATTCAAAAACATAATTTACATATAATGTAATAATTAATTAGTTGAACAAATTGTTGCGCAATGGCTAATATGTGTTACATGAAGCTATGTTCTTTAGACCATTAGTCCACAAATTTTTTTCCAAAGCCTATACTGATTGTTCCACAAGATAAATATAGGGTAAACTTCGCAATTTTTCTAAAATAAACATATTCATAAAATAAAAAATCTTCCTTCGGGATAGTTTTATAAATAAGCTCTTCTCTTTTTTTTTCACGTTCGGGTCTTCTCGTATGTATAATAAAGTTTTCAAAATAAAATTTACTGAAAACAACTACAGGTATAATTTACATGAGAATTTTGATAAATGGCCCTAGTACACTGGATCTCAATGCAAACAAATAAAAATGAATCAATCAAATAAATAAATCGCAATAATTGCTATTTCAACTTTAATTCTGTGAATGGGGATTTATGTGGACCACTCACATTTTTTCCAAAAAATATTAGTGATCCACTTTAGCTATTATATATTATAGTTTAAAAAAATAATATCATTGGGCTGGCTATGTTGACAAGGCATGTTCGACAACTACCACTCAGTGTTTGTATGGCATTTTGGGGGTCAGTGTTTGTATGGCATTTTATAAATGCACCATAGTTCTTTTACTGATTTTTAAGCAGTAAATTTTTATTTTAAGATGCAATTTCTTTTCCTTTAGGTGACGAGGCTGACTGTAATAGTATCCCGTCCACCCCCAATCCTATAGCGATGCCCCAACAAGAAGCCCTCAACTTGGAAGTTTCTCGCAACTCCTCTATGAATGATCAAAAGCCCCTCGACATGGCTTCCAAAAATTCTCACACGGATGTGAAGCCCAAGAGACCAGACGACGACATGCGCGACTTGAGGGCGGCCAAGAGATTTGCTGCGGAAGACGAGAGGTTGCCCCAGCGACCCAGCATAAATACCACTCACATCAAGATCACAAACAACAGAGGTATTAAAAAAATCACAAATTTTTTAAACATCTTTATACCAACGAAAAAAAGTTAATTTTCACTTAGTATATTATAAACATAGCGCTCTAGCACATAGTGACACAGGTTTCGAGTTTTAGTTCCGGCGGTGGCATGAATGTTTGTAGAGATTCAGAATCCACTTTAAACCTAAGTCCTGTTCTAATAGGACTTTAGTGCGTTGGGCGTAGGACTGACGACACTAATCCGTAAAAAGAAAACATCTGTTTCGGAATTGCCAGTAGGCAGACGGCCATGGCCCAACATGGACTGTAGTCACTGGGAGTTGGTTAGTTAGTTATAAGCGATCTCTGAAGTGTTGATGCTTTCTATAAGAACAATCACTAATAAATGTTCAACGTTTACGTGGTAGAAAACTTGTAAAACAAAATGTTATCATAATCGACATCAAATCTATTTGCTCAACATCAGCCAAGCACATTGCTATTGGACATGCTAGTCCAATATAGACTTCACTCTTGCCAACAATTTCTGAATAACTTTTAAAAAAAAATAAATAAATAAAAAAAAAAGCAGCTGGGGGCGTGAGTGTTCTTAAGCTTCGGAAGATTATTCTCGGAAGATGTTCTTGGCGGCCAACTGGCTAGCGCTCTGGTCGTTGGTACCGAAGGCTTCAGGTTCGAATCCTGGCGTTGTCGTTTGTTGGTGGTTCGGAATCCCCGTTAAACTGTAGGTCCCGACCTATTTAACCCAAAGTGTGCACAAAATGAACGTAGAGCGACAAATCAAACCAGAAGATGTTCTTAAGAAGATCTGGGATTTGAGCCATGTCCGCTCTTTAAGACACTTAAAATAACATACTTGCATGTGCATTTTCGACATGATTTGCTGGTAATTTGTAAAATTATTTAGATGGGTTTTTTTTTTTTGTTGTGCAATATACACTCAAGAGCCAAAACACTATGACCACTCCTACATTTTGCAATGAACTCGCCTGGATGATGTGGAAGGCACGTGATCAGGTGGAAGTGGTATTTAACTGCTATTAAGTGGTGGTATTAATCCGTGCCAAGGCGGGTTGAAGCTGTGTTGCGCGCCAAAGGTGGGCCAACTCGTTATTGACAGGTGGTCATAAGGTTTTGGCTCTTGAGTATAAATGGGAGTTAGTTATCTTAAGGAAGGTTTCTCCTTTATAGAGGTGGATCCTCTGCATCATTGCCGAATGACGAAAAAAGATCAAGTACCAGGATCGAGGGAAATATTAATCATCATTTTGAGTTTTCTTTTAGATTAGAATATGACATTAGTCTTTCTTTTCTTTTACAGATACTCGATCACAGTCTGATGGATCTCTGATGGTAACCATGGATGTGAACGGCGTCATGTACCAAGGTGTGCTCTTCGCCTCTCCTTCACCCAACCGAAACCGTCTTTAACAGACGGGTGTCCGCAGTTTCCCCTCTGGTGCCTTGATCAAAAAATGTTCAAACTGAAAAACAAAGATAATAACGCTGTACTTAAATAACTGAGTGTATAATAATAACAACAACAACAAATCACATTTCCTTGGACACGTGATAATAATCTTTCTCAATGACGTAGTTTTTCGCCCAACTTTCAACATTTTTTTTTTCTCTTCTGGTGTTGTTTTTAAGAAGCAAAAGGAAGGCAAAAAAATTATTATTTTTTTTTAAATAAATGTTTTCGTTTTTGGTGAATCAAGAACTAAAAGATGGGCGTTAACTGTCGAAAACGAAGAGGTGAAAATTTTCGACAAATCTTTGCGCTGCCAGCGATTACCCCAGCAATCACGAAAACGGTGGTTCAAGAGTTTCATGTCCGAATCTTTGATCAAATGTATATTTGAACTTGCATGAAAACTGCTTTTTGCGTTCAACGTACTGTCAATATTGACTTCCCAATCACAGTGTAAAATCATCTTTATAGCATCAGTGTAAAAAAAAAAAAAAAAAAAAAAAAGAATGGACTTCATAATAGTATATTTATAGTGTGTATTGAAAATGTAATACAAAAAGTATTCAGAAAAAAAAACTAAAAACACTAAATATTATTAAATTCTTTTAATATCATCAGATGATTAAAATTTCTCAACTGAAGATCATTTATATGTTAAGTTACCTTTAATTAAAAATTTGCTGACTTTTTAAAAATTACTTTAACCAAATGAATTTTAAATCGCATCAAAGTTTGTCACCATATCATTGCATTTTATTGAAACCTTCGATATATATTTAGCTTTGATAAATTTTTTAATAGTAAACGTGCTCATTGTTTAAAGAAAATGAAGTATTTGTTTTAAATATGATGATTTTTACTGTTGTCATTTTGCTAGTACTAATGTATATGCTTTACTTTCAAATATCTATGTTCAGCATTATTAAAAACACATTTATTTAATGAACATTTCATAGGAACCTTCATTTCTGGTAAATACATTATCAATGTTATTTTTAATTTTTTTTGTACATATTTTATTTAAACTCACTGTAAATGAATTAACGCCCTTTTCTCTGAGCGAAAATGAGCTTTTAATAATTGATTTAATGATTTTGTCAGAGTTTAAATATAATATGAATAAGACTTTGAAAAAAGCGATGCAGTATGCAATATTAAATTTTTAAATTTAAAAGTAGAATTTTTAGAATTAACATTCTTTTAAAGTAAAAAAAAAAAAATCATTTTAGAAAACAAAAAAAGGATCAATAGAAAAGTAATCGGAGAAAAAAATTAGATGACAGCATATTCATATTATTTAACAAACATTTTATATATATATATATATATATATATTATGAATAATTTATATATATTTAGTATATATTATGAATAATTTATATATATTTAGTATATATTATGAATAATTAACAAAAACAGATTATACGATTTTATCTTTGGCCCTGCTAAAAAAAATTACAATTTTATAATAATGTTCTTCAGTGTTGTAAAAATAGAAGAAACATTTAGTTGTAATACGTTTGCCAATTTATTGAATAAGAATTTCTAGGGCTGTTTTATATAAAAAAAAAGCAAGTAAGTCCTTGCTTTATTATTGTTATTATTATTATTTTTTGGAAATAATTAGCCAAAGTATATATATATATATAAAATTTTCCGTTGAATTTAGTGGAATACTTAACAACTGAAAATAAATTTTTGCAATTCAATTTCAAATTGATGCTCACTTACTTAATTGATTAACTTACTTACATTACTTAATGATTAACTTACTTAATGTTACTAACTTAAACTGATGTTTATTATCTAAAGCTTCAACTCAAATTTTGAATTGCTGATTTTTTTTTTTTTTTTTTTTCAAATCAAGTCATGAAAATATAATAAAAGGCTTTCAAATTTTTAATAGTTTACCGATCTGGTAGACAAATTCTTATGGATTTAAAAATATCAAGAGAAAAATTATAAATATTTCGAGAAAAAAAATCTTGTTTTAAAAATATTTAAAGCCGTATTATCGTGTTAAAAATTTTAAAATAGCGATGAGCATTAAGTTTTTCATATCGAATTCCTTTAAAAAGGTTTTACATTAAATTTGTGCAGACAAAAAAAATTTTCTGTTAATAAAAACAATTTTTCCAATTTTTAATTATTTTTTTTAAGTAGCTATTTACCAACAATAGTGTTGCAAATTGAACAATATAGATTTTATAGTGAACTCGTTGGCTCCATGTCAGTGCCTGAAAATTTTGCAGAATAGAAAAATCCTAAATATCTCTAAAAAGAAGAGAAAATTCCTAAATATTTCTAGAAAAGAAATTTGTTTTGAAAAGATTTAAAACAGTATTATAAATTTTGAAATCAAGATGGGCATTAAAATTTTCATTTTGAATTCCTTTAAAAAGCTTTTTAATTAAATTGTTATAATTTGTACAAACAAAATTTTTTCAATTAATAAATGCAATTTTTCACTTGTTTTTTTAATTGGTTATTTACAACAATAGTGTTGCAAATTGAACAATATAGTTTTTATGTTGAACTCAGTTATTTCATGTCAAATCTCTGAAAATTTTGCATTACCCAATGATAAACTCACTTGCTGTTGAAACTAATTATAAACAAGTAATATATATTAAAAAAATTTTTAAAGTCAATTCCTACTTTTTATTCACTATATTGCAGAAAGTCCTTTATAAATAATTTTCATTCATTTTTTTATGTTTATCTGGCGCCATCTATTGGTAGATATATGCAACTCAAATCTAAAATTAATTAATTAAATTCAATTAATGAATTAATATTTGAAAAAAAAACTGTATTAACATCAAGTGCCATCCACTACAAGTTCAAAAAAATGTATTTGAACTTGAGTGGATGAATAAAAAGTATTTTATGAATGATTGAAAATTTGAACAAGATATATATAGAGAGAGAGTGTGAGCTAATAGTAGGAATTGAAAAAAATAAATTTAAAAAAAAAAAGCACACCACTTTTTTCAAAGTCTAATTCAGCTGATCTCTGATAACATAATTTTAAGCCTTAAGTCTTCACACTTGTTTTCGTATACTCAATATTTCTTCGTATGTTTGTGTTGGGATTCATTGCTGTATTTTTATTTTCAGTAAATGTGATGTCTATTTTCAGCTGCTCTTGGAGGATTTTGTTGATATTTCCATTTTCCTCTGGTTAGTTCCTTGTTTATGTATTTATTTTGTGTTTTCAGTGACATATTTTGTGAACTATTGCTGAATATGTGATCTCTGGATGATTAGTAAACTTGTGTGTGCGTGATTTGCAGCTGCGCAGAATCTCAGGGACTAATTGACTAATTTTATTTTTATTTTTGTTTTCTGTGCAGCTATTTGTGTTTTTCAGTTCATGGTCTTTTTATATGTCTGTATTTATTTGAAAAAAAGTAATAATAATAATTGACTTTAAATACTTTGTAATGCCCAGAATTTAATTATTTTATAACTGATTTTTTTCAAAAATTAAATTTGACTTCCTTTTTTTTTATTTCATTAATATTTATTTGCACAATCATTTCCCAAAATTGAAACTGTTACGTTTTTGTTCTGGTAGACTATTTTATTAAAATGTGAAATTATGTTCACTTCTATTTAATAGAATAGCATAAATTTCGATTGATTGAGTTCTAAAGTTTTGGAAATAAAGTCTTCTAAATTTTTTTCGACTATTATGTCTGTATTAATGTCACCTGCAAATATTCATGTAGTCTTCAAATATGAATTTTCTTTCATAGAACAATTATCGTGTAACCATGAGAAATTGTAAATATTTTGTTTTTTGAAAATGTTGCTGTTATATGTGTTAAAAACACATATTAAAAATTTGAAGGAATTATGTTACAAAATTTTCTTACGTTAGTTTGATATTTTAATTTTTTTCAATAGCCTATGAAAGAAAAAAAAAATTTTGTTTAAATTAGTTTCACGGAAACTAAATATTGTTTTTATTAGATGGAAAACGACGAAAGAAAATTTTTTTTTTCTATTTTTTAAAAAAAAAAAATAAAAGGAAAGAAACAATGAATGTGATTTGAAGTTTTATTTTAAATTTCCGTGTGAAAATATTTGCCATAAAAAAAAAAATGAAAATCATGCACAAAATTCTTGTTAGTTATTTGTGATTGATTGTTGAATTAAAGTTTGCTTTACAGTTTAGAGGTAATTTTCAGTCGAAACTTAAGTATGGTCTCAATTTTTCCATATTTAAAAAAAAATTAAGAATCTACTTAAAAAGTGAGACTTTTATTATATTTATTTGAAAATTACAGAAAAAAAAAAAAAAAAAAAAGAACGAAAAGGAAATCTGTAAAGCAAATTTTAATGAGTGGTTAATTGAAAATATGTGAGCTTATGGCATTAATTGTTTTAAGGGCATTTTACATAATGATAATGATTGTGATGATAATTTTATCACATTGTTTCTTTTACTGTATTTTCTTTGTGCATAATTACCGTAATTGTCGTGTATCGTTTGTAAAGCCCATGAGGGCATTGTGTGGCAATATATGTAGTGAATTGTTATAATTTATTTCAGAAAAAAGGGTGAAATGGCATTATTTTTCCCATATTTGTTTTTATGTATGAGAAAATGTAAGATTTTCTGAAATTTTAGATCTGTGTTATTGATAAAATGCATGTTTTTGATTGTATTTTTTTTTTTGTTCTCCATTTATTGTATTTCTTTAAAATACGATTTTAAAATAAAATTTTAATGTCAGTGCATCACTTTATGTTGACTGTATCATTTGTGAATCGCTTTTTGTATTATGAAATTTGAGATCATTTATTTCACTTAGCGCATTTGAGAAGAATTTACTATAAATAATAATAAAACATTTTTATCGAAAGAATATTTTCATCTTTTTTTGTTTTTGGCTTGATATGTAAATTAAACTCTTCGAAAAGTTTTAATAATTTATCAAGCTTCATTTAAAACTAAATGCCACTTTGTCGAATAAAATGAGTATGTGTAAATAGATTTGTATTTGTGGATACAGAAAGCGATAAATCTTCCGCATGCTTGACTTGTTTTTAATGCATTTATACAACAGTACTATGTTCTTCATTGCAAAAAAAAAATTTCTTTAAAATTATTACGAGATGCTTTTTTGCGCATTTTGAGTATAAGCTTCTGTTTCCTGTAAAATATTTTATATTAAAAATTTAGTATAAGTCGGCTGTTGTCATGTAATTTTTTTTTCATGCCATCTTTGTTAAATATCCAAGAAATAAAACATTCATTATTGAAATTTACCAGTTTAAACTAAAATTACTTAAAACATTTATCGATCAATAGCTTATTCGTAGCAACCATTTGAAATGAAACTGATTAATTAAATCAGTATTGAGGATAAAAAATCATTTCAATACAGAAATGATCTTGCATTCTGCAAATTAAAACACAAGTCACTCATGAAAAATATTAGATGGCAGTATATCCTCAGAAAACAATTCTTTCTTTTCAATATTAGGACAACTGAACATTTTTTTAGGATTAATAGAGATTTTTTTTTTAATAACAAAATTAATCGATTTTAATCAAAATTTGGTTGGCAATTTTTACCATTCTTATATCAAAAAGCTTAAACATTTGGATCAAAGCTTGAAAGCGGATTTTTCAAGCTCTTCCATCTCTGCATATATGTATTGCATGATAAATTTCTTTCTTAATAAATCGTGTAATAATCCTTAAATGTAAATCTATAATATTAAATGTACTTAAATATACAGATAAAAGATTTAAATAATTTCATATGTGTGCGTAATTATGCGTATTCAAAATGAAATATTTTTAGTACTTCAATTTGATTCCATGGAAAACCTTATTATTTTGATAACAGCCGACATAAACATTTTATTTTAAAAATTATTAATTATAATTATTTCTAATAAAAAAAATTCTTATCTAGATCTATTCTTATAATTATAAACTCTTTTCTGCACATATTAAAAAAAAAATTTTAGTGACGCTTTATCAAAAGTGAGTTTTGAAAACGGCGACTTCAAACATTTTAATTTAATTAAATTTTATCAAAGTCTTTTTGCGTAGAACACTGCAGAATACGTTTATGTTGAAGAAATTTCTACTTTAATCGCTTACATTTTCCCAACTAGTTTTTTGCATATAAAAACAACTGTATAAATGTGAATGATATTCGATGTTAATCCTCATTCGTGTGCTTGGCGTCTAATTCGCTATTGATAATCTCGAGATTCCTCCGTCCACGTATGCAATGTTCTTCAAGCGCATTCATCTCATTAAGAATTTGTGTTCCCATTGCATTTCTAGAATCATTGTAGAACTCTTTCTGGGAAGAAGAATGACAGGAGGAATTAGATATATGGCCTCTGTTACACATAAATAAAAAAAAAGGACATTTCAATGATGCTACATGTGTGGCCATACAGGTACGGTGCTTCCTTCAGTCATATGATGCAGAAAAACAAGTGACAAATTAATAAATAAACAAACAAAGAGAATTCTGTAAACAGACAAACATGAAGTTATGATGATATAATGTTAATGTTTTTCTGGACTTTTGTCACAAGTTGTCATGCTTTATTCTCTATGTGAATGTATGTATGTAACGAAGTGTGTATGTCCTTGTCATAATTTTTTTCTTTGAATCGTTCAAATACAATTGCATTTTTAGCTCTTAATACAGTGACACTTCTCGAATTCTGTAAAGTGTTATCTCAGCTTGTAAAATAAAGATCATTTCTTCTTTTCTCTTATCTCTGCATTCTCTTATTTCTGTCTATTTTTTTTTTCTCTTAACAAAATAGTAGAAGTTAGTGTAAATAACATTTAAGAATAATCTTCTCATTAATATTCAATTAATCAAAGTGTTTCTTAAAACTAACTTCTTCAGGGGCTAATATTTTTTTTTTTTAAAGGAAGGTTATTCATTGTATATCGTTGATTGTTCAGCTAACCAGAAAAATGAAAGAAAAGTAATAATATATACTACTATGGCCAAAAAGTAAGACCAATTATTTTTTTTTTTCAAAAATTCTTTATTTATTCTTCCAAATTTATTTTGCCTTTAAAGTAATCCCTTCCGGACACAATGCACTTATGCCAACTTTTTCACCAAAATTCAATGCCTGCCAAAAAGTCATAGGCAGGGATGGCTTTCAAAGCGCGCACCGATTCACGTTGAATCTCTTCAATCACTCAAAACGGTCCCCGGAGTAGTCTTATGAGTTTAGGGAATAGCCAGAAGTAGCACTGTGTGAAGACGGTTGTTGTGGAGCGATATGGGTTTCATTTTTGGCGAAGAATCAATGCAGTGTGAGCTGGCACATTCAGTATTTTCGGTACCAATTGAGATTTGAGGCCCAAAATGGAATTGACCGATTCTTTTGAAATTCTAACATCATCAGCAAATTCTCTAATTGTAAATCGACGGTTTGCAAGCACAAACTCTTCCACCTTTTTGGACGTGAACTTCGTCGGTTTCAACGAGTTCTCTGCCTTCTTTGAATTGCTTATATCACTTCTAAACATTTCTTTCCTATGTAGGAATGTCACCGAATGCCTTCTGCAACATTCTATACGTTTCCGCAAACAAAATTGAATTCAAGTTCTTTGCTCAATTAATTCAGACATTTCAAAAATCGCCGGAATCAGTTTTAGCGTCTCACAAAGCCAAGCGTAACTCAAACACTAATGAATATTTTGATGTCAAATTTCTCACGGATGTCAAGTACCAGCAACCTAAAAAAGAAAAAAAATTGAAATTTCGTAAGCCCCGGGAATTTTAAATTTAAAATTGGTCTTACTTTTTGGACATTAATATTTTTCATAAATGTAACGAGGTCATCTTACTCAGTTATCGTCATGACATCTCGCTGAAATTTTTGGTTCTATTTGCTTTAAAAATAGTGATTTTCTAAATTGGCAATAATTGCTTTGCAATTATTACGTCAAATAAAATGTTATCAATGCTGTCATTACAAATGCTTTGACTTCATCGTATCGGATTAAAAAATCCCCACATTACATTTTAATTTTAAAAAAAATTAAACATGTAAATGCATTTGAGCTGTGGAAAAGATTAACCAAATATCACACATCTTTTGATTATCTTACGTACGTTGGTGAGAGAGAGAAAAAACTCCCTTCAAAAGGGTTTCACCTCATTCCCCCCCTCTCCCCAACAAATGTGAATATAATCAAAAGATGTGTGATATTGGGTTAACCTTTTCCACAACACAGATGCATTTACATATGGTTAACTTTTTGATTAAAATTTGTTGATTTAAAATTTGGTGGATTATCCTAAGGGTTATCTATTTTTGAGAATTATTTATTAAACTCAAAAATATTTCGTAAATTTAATTTTAACTTAAAAATTTTTTAATTAATTTAAAATTTATTTATTTTTATAATTAAAATAAATAATACCCTTTTAATTTTAAAAAGTTCAAAAATATATATATATATATATATACATTGAATTACAATATATATATTCAAAAATAATTAAAAGCATGTGCACATTAATATTTAAATACATTTATGAACTTTATTCAAAGCAATATATGTTACTGAGTTCTTTTAATATATATTTATATCATAATTCAGATTTATTTAAGTTAAATTATCCTCCAGTTCAATAAATAATTAAAAACAACATAATAATAAGATACATAACAGGATAAATATTATAGTTAGATAAATAATAAGATACATAACAGTATAAATAGTATAGTTAGATAAATAATAAGATACATAGCTAATGCATTGAACATCTTAAATAACTTGAAATCAAGTAAGCCATTAAGTACTCACATCAAAATGAGATTACATAATATTAAAATTTTCGACTAAATCTATGCGAATAGAGAAAGTTAATTTTCCCAAATCTAAACAATTAATGAAAGCATCAAATTCAACAACGAAAAATGGTTTAAAAAGGAATATATATATATATATAGTATTACCTATACCATAATTCAAAGTTGTTATTTAATTATTCCCAATATAAAAATAATAACAATAAAAAAACAAAACATGGTAACATTTTTAAAAATTATAAATAAAAATTTTAGAAACGTAATGATCATAAATAAACTGGAATCAAGTAAACCCTGGGGTAGTCTCATCAAATATCATAATTTTTAAAACAATCCTTACTTTATTAAATAATAACATTCATGACTGAATCTATATGAATAGAAAAGAATAATTTTTTCGTTTCACGAATAATTACAGATTCAATGATCAAATTAATTCATAAAGGAATATACTGAATAGTCAAATGTTTGATATTATTATATTTTCCATCTTGTTAAAAGCATTGTCCTTTCTGAATTTCAAATGGGCTAGTTTCAGTTGGATCCTCTGCTTTTAATATTATTTTGAAACTGGATTTAAAAATATTTTATCACAATATTTTATTTTAGTGGAAAGTTGTCTTAATATTTACAATGAGAAAGTTAAATATTTATTATTTCATGAGGGATTACAAATATAATTTCTTCTTTTAAAGTTTTAGAGACAAGAAGAATATATCCAAGAAATTTAAAATTTCTCATTCTTATATAATTTTTTTCACGTTAAATATATAGTGGGTACTGTATATTCTTTTCAATTATGGAGATTTTATTTCGATAGTTTTTTTAAAAAAATTAATCTTAATCATAGATTAGTTAATAGATAATCAATCGAAATGATTTGTTCCCTAAATAGACATAATATAAATTTATAGAGCTTGAAGAATATAAAATAATTCCTATAATAATATTATAAATAATTTCTATTGCTATGTTATTAATCAAACTATATATACTGAAGTTGGCTACGGTTTGATTTGTCGCTTTACGGTAAAAAAAAAAAAAAAAAAAAAAACAGGACCTACAGTTTAAGGGGGATTCCGAACCAGTCACAAACATCCATGTCACTGCCAGGTTTCGCTCCTGAAGCCTATGGTACCAATGGCTAGAGCGCTAGCCAATTGGCCACCAGGCCGCTTGAAGTTGGTTTCGAGCATTAACTTTTGAGGTTGTACAATTTTAAGTATAAAACAAGTATATAAAAAAAAAAAAAAATTTTAAAGTCAATTCATACTTTTTTTCACTATATTGCAGAAAGTCCTTTATGCATAATTTTCATTCATTTTTTTGAGTTTATCTGGCGCTATCTATTGGTAGATATATGCAACTTAAATATAAAAAAAAACTTTAATTAATTAATTAAATTTAATTACTGAATAAATATTTGAAAAAACTGTATTAACATCAAGTGTCTTCCACTACAAGTTCAAAAAAATATATATATATTTGAACTTTAGTGATGAATAAAAAGTATTTTATTAACGATTGAATATTTGAACAAAATATATATAGGGAGAGTGTGAGTTAATAGAATTAATTGAATGAGTCAATTTAATAGACTTCGTTTGGGAATTGATATAAAAATTAAAAAACTTTGGAATAACAATGTGAAAGTTTATAAAAATTATTAAGAATCTAAATAAGTGAAATATATTTTAGAAAAGGAAAGATGTTCTTGATAAATTTATAAACTGGGGTCTAGAGTTTAATCTGAGAAAGTACTCCTATAAGCTATTCCTTCTATTTTATTCAACACATAATGCTATAATATATTAATATATGCTTAATTAATATTGACTTAAGAATATATTAATCTAATGTTAATTTACAGTACGGATAATAGGTACATAGAGTTTATCGTCGTTAAACCGTCATTCTCATGCATACTATAATACAGGGGTGGCCAACTCAAATGATCTTGCGGGCCACTTTGGAAATGCAACATATCTCCGCGGGCCGCATATAAAAATATATATCCCAATATTGGATTTAGACCCACTATAGACATTTTTTGGAGTGAAAAATTGAAACATAATGAGTTATTATTTGTATCTTTACTATTGTATTTACACGCAAACATAGATAATATAATATAATAGTAATGATACTAAACACACATTGCAACGAAATATTTAGTGTTATATATTCCGTAAGTATAAAGCATTTTTTTTTAAAATTGGTTTTCACAATTTTGGCCATTATAAAATAAATATATTTGGTAAAAGTGTGATAAATCTCACGGGCCGGAAAAATATTCAAGGCGGCCCGCGGGTTGGCCACCCCTATCATAATAAGTGGCAATTGAAAGCGGTTTGACAGAACACAATAAAAATTATTACTTATTTGCTTAAATGTAAATAAGTGAAGTATGAAAATAAGTTTTTTTTTACGAAGATAAGTATTTTTAAAACGAATTATTCTTTGTAATGTGTTTTACCAGTGATTCTTGAACTTTTCGTCATTTTCATTCCCCAATATTTTGCTTCTAATTTAATTTATTATATATTGTCAATGCATGAATAGCGGGGCCTTTTTATCTACAAAAAAATTATTACTATTTGCAACATTAATCATGTGTATTAAGATAGAATGAATAGTTATGGCGTATCTGAAATTTATTGCAACAATAAACTATAAAATGTCATGAGTTATCAATGATTATATCGGTTGCCTTTCAGAATTTTTTCTTTATTTGATGTAAGATAAGAAAGTTTAAATTTCTTCTTTGCTAGTTATGATTTGATAATAAGCAATGAAGAACTAATCATTTTCACTTGAATATTTTGTTATAAAAGGAATTAAAAAATGTCCACAGATTGTTTTATCTGTTTGAAATTTGTCAATATATAAAGAGGGAGATATAAACTTCCTTTTAGAGTTAAAAACATAAATTCTTACAAATAAGAAGTTATGTACAGAAGTGAATATATATAGTTATTTTGAAATCTTTCTAATTCAAATATTATTACTCAAAAATTTCATCAATTACATTGTTCGTTAAATTTTTAACTTTTTTTAGATGATTTTGATCTGTGGGAAATGTATCAGACAGTTTGTAAGTTAATAATTCTCAATTTTGACATGAAATTTGATTTAATGTTACACAGAAAGAAAAATGTTTTTTAAATGTAAAACTAAAAGAGAAAATAAATAATATTTTAGTTTGACTTTTGAAATGGGAAACCTTTTTTCTTCCTTACCTACTAGAGAGTTCTCTTTTCCAAGAAGATGAATCCTTTCTCTTGAAGATAATATAAATAATAATAATTTTAAATTGTTTTTGATAAAGAAAGTAATATAAAAAAAGTTTTTTTAGTGAATATAAAATTCAGCGAAATATTTTGGATGCTATAAAGAGATATGAAAATTGGTATCGTCTTAGTATATACATAAAATATTTTTTTTTATTCCATGATCTGTTAATTGTAATTAATAAATCTACTGGAAAGCTTCATTTTGAAATTTTTTTATGTCATATGATTATGAGGCAATTCAGTAGTTAGCAATTTGTTTCATTTTGAAATCGATGAAAAATTGTTTTTCTTGTCGAAAATAACAACATCAATAATAATATAAATTTTATTAAACATTTTTCTTTATAAAATGTTTTTTTATATAGTAATTAATCCTTTTTATTTCATAACTCCCACTTTCCCTAATGAAGGTTATATAAGTGTAATGGTGGTTATGAAATGTAGTAAAATAAAGATTACTACTCATTATAATATTTGATATGTGGTCAAAGTCAAACTAATTTAATTTTGTTAAAAACAATCAACAAAATTATGGTACAAAAATAAGATCTTTTGTTAGACGCATTGAATGCAATTTTTTGTTAAGGGAGAACAGACAAACCATCCCACTAATCCGATCATCTTGATAATTCCACATCTAGGTTCCTATTTATCAAATATACGACAAATGATTAAAATTTCACAGTCAATGAATGTTAACTTCGGTCACAATACACATTTCTACTGTCCAACTAATATAGAATAAATCAAGTAATAATTGTGTACTGCGTACCTTTTTATTTCTTGTTTTCGTCTGTATACAATCATTGATACCGTTACCATGTTGTCGAAGACCTTATAATTGGATGATATTGAGAGTAGTCTAATCATCGGAATGCGAGAGGCTGGCTGGTTAAACCAGGTAATAGATTGCCATTCCCACTTTGCAGATATTGCTGTGAAAGGGTACTGATAGCAATATCACAAGGAATTTATGGACGAAATTATATCTCTGTACGGCAAAGATTCAAGAGAAGAAGGAATGGTTATGTGCCAAGCCTGAACTATCGTAATGTCAGCATAGTTTGCCATCCAACGTGCTAGAGATTCTTCCATACTATCCATCATTTCTCAGTGCATAGCTGAAGTAGGGCTTTCTTTTCTTTTTCCTCCGTACCTTACAGCCCTTTACCAATGGGAAGCCTCATGAATGCTATAGACAGCTGAATTGAGGGGATGCAAGTGCCATCTTGGAGGACAGGCCTGCATTTGGAGTCGTATGGGTGAAAACCCGGAAAACTCTCATCAGGCAGTCAGACTACAGATGCTTTACACACAATGCTACAATCGCAACTTTGTCTCTTCGTTTCTGAAACAAACAACTACAACGTGATCAGTGTATTCGAACCTCAATTTTCCTGCATGTTAGCTACGCACGTTTCAACTGGCCAAGAAATCAATCGCTGAATAATAGTTTTGAAACTAGAAGAGTTTACTTCTTGTTTCAAAACATTTCCCTGTACAGCCAAAACTAACATGTGTTCTCGAGTTGTATCATATCTAACACCATTATTTCCAACTGACTGGCATCATATATTCTTCAGTGATGAATATCGCTTCAGTTTTGGACGCTTACAGTATCGCTCACTCTTGGTCGCTAGCTTAAGTCACTATATCTTACGACAACAATTTGACTCGAGTCATCTGATTAACTCTAACTCTAATAGTTCAAATATTAATTACATCCTCCGTTACTTTTCATGGCACGATATCATGAGGCCATTTTCCAAAATGATAAGGGCAGACTTTATACGGTTAGTATATGTTTAGACTGCCTCTGTGCTGTTGATAGTCAGTAAAACTTTTTGCCAATTAAGGAGCTCCCCAGATTTGCCCTTCCCAGATTCGACCACCCAAAATGTCTCAGAGATCTGAAGCAACAATTGAATATCTCGCAGAGGAGATTAGGAATCTTTATATCGGCGTATACAAATATGCCTGGAGGTAGCCATTACCCATTGTTAATTCGAACATTCAATCCGCATTGATAGCGCTATGGCCTTGAAGATTTAACTATTATATTAAGTGGGAATGGGCTTTACGCATACTTCAATTCAATAAAATCAATAATTTTTTTGTAATTAAATGTAATAAACGAATCATTAAGTACAGGGTGATTGAAATTTTGTTATTAAAAACTTGCTAATGTGAATTCATTAAATTGTTGTGTGATAGAAAAATCAATTATTTCTAAAATTAATAATATAATTATAATGAATGCATATAATGATATATAATAATTCATTATATGAATTCCTTGAGATGTGAAATGCTAGATTTAATTAGAAATCTGGCAAGATAAAGATAATAATATTTTTCTCATCCAAGCCTAAGCACCTTTAAATGGTCCGTAGATTCTTGTTTAAGAACCCCTCCTATACAGTCTGATAAGATTAATAAAACAATATTATTATTTATATATATTAAAAATCTTATTGAAATTATTTAAATTTTAATTATATGCTTATTAAAAATATATTTGCATCGTATTGAAATGAAAAATTACGAAAACTATACAGTTATCCAAATGCATGTGTTTCTTAGAATTTACATACGTGTAAAACTAATTGTGGACCAATTTTTTAGAAAATGGAAGAAAATTTTTTAAAAATTTAGTAAGAATCTGCTAAAAAAATTAATAATATATACATTAAATTATTATTATTTTTTTAATGTTCAATTATAAAAACTGCTAACTTCCTTTAAAAACTTCTTAACAAAGTAAGAGCATTATTTTTCCATGTCAAATTTTGATGCGCCTTTTTTATAACCATATTTACTTTTTTTAAATAATGCTATTTAAACGTTTAAGTAAGGAAACAGAGAGTACTAAGAGAGAATATCTAAAAATATATTTTGCTTCGTCAGCGCCAACAATCGGTATTAAATACGTCACTTAGCAGGGTTGTGGACATTACCTGATTGCAATAAATGCCATTGGTGAGCCACGTTTGGGGTATCCATGGTTTACATTGGATGTATTGCGTTAATCAAATGGACTTGTGCTGCATTGAATACTTTTTACGTTGAATGTTATGAACTTGTGCTGCATTGTTCGAGCTGAAAAAAATAACAGCCTTTTTACAGTCATTGATGTTGCAAATGTTTATAGCAGTAAAATGATTTTTAAATTTGTTTACATATGAAACAGTTAATGTTAATGACATATCGTTAATTATAAGGAAATGACGGCAGATCGTTAAGTTTGTCAATGCGTATCAGATTAAATGAGTTTAATTGCTCTCAAATTATTATTCAGAATTGGAAAATAAGTTATGCAACAAGGTATAAAATGTAATGTCAGAGATAGTAAGGTTAAGAGGTGTGACAAATGCTAATATACCAAATTATTGACATCAATGAAAATAAAAGTAAACAAAGCTTGTTATACTATTGTGTCCAAAACGTAAGACCAATTTTCATTTTAAAATTCTCAGGACTTATGGAATTTCAATTTTGTTTTTCTTTTTTAGGTTGCTGGCACTGTTCATGACTTTTGTGGAAAAATTGAGGTCAAAATATTCATTAGTGTTTGAGTTACGCTTGGCTTTGTGAGACGCTAAAACTGATTCCGGTGATTTTTGAAATGTCTGAATTAATTGAGCAAAGAACTTGCATTAAATTTTGTTTGCGGAAATGTATAGAATGTTGCAGAAGGCATTCGGTGACATTCCTATATAGGAAAGAAATGTTTAGAAGTGATATAAGCAATTCAAAGAAGGCAGAGAACGCGTTGAAGACAAAGAGCAATCTGGTCGACCATCAGCCTCAACCAACGAAGCGCACGTCCACAAAAATTAAAGATTTGGTGTTTGAAAACCGTCAATTTACAATTACAAACCTTGCTGATGATGATTAGATTTGATGATTGATTAGAAACTTTACTCATGATATTGGAATTTCAAAAGGATCGGTCAATTCCATTTTGGGCTTCAAACGCGTCAAATCTCGATTGGTACCGAAAACACTGAATGCACAACTCACACTACATTGATTCTTCGTGACCTTTTCGCCAAAAATGAAACCCATATCGTTCCACAACCACCGTATTGAGACCGTGCGACTTCTGGCTATTCCCTCCGGGGACACCGTATAGAGTCGATTGAAGAGATTCGACGTGAATCGCAGCGCGCTTTGAAGGCCATCCCTGCCGATTGTACAGTTGGCATAAGTGCATTATGTCCATACTTTGAAGGCGATAAAATAAATTTGGAATAATAAATTAAGAGTTTAAAAAAAATAATAATTGGTCTTACTGTTTGTGCACAGTAGTATATACTAAAAACTCTCTATTCATCTTTTTAACCCTTATGAGCATAAATTTTTTTATATTAAATATTTTTAAGCAATAACCATATAAAATTTTGTATTGACTCAAATGAAAATTGGTCTTTTTTAAAGCATTCAAGAAAAATCGTACTCTTTTTTAATACGATCTAATAATATAATTTTTTCAAATTATATTATGGCAATTGTATAGGAAGTCAAAAAATATTTTTCGATGAGGGATATAACAGGTCATTTCAAGCTAAAATTAATGTCATCTAGTGTAATATTAGTGTGTAATTTTTTTTTTCTTTTTTAGTCTACCAGTTTCTTGATGATTATAATTTGCTTAGAGATAAAGTAGGTAGGATATTGTCTTCCTTGCCTATTATTCCCTCTATATTTATGATGGTATATATAAACAAATCTAATATTGCTATAAAGTCCACACATGTAATATATGGAATAAAACATTTAAAAAACAAATGAGATAAAATAAATATAATCATGTGTTAACAAATGTGTTATATGCTAGAAAAAACTATTAGCATTTAATTTTCTCTATGCCTTGTTGTATGCTTATTTTTCTATTTTTTATTCTTTGTCATGTTACATATATGTGTATTAATAACCTAGATAAGAGTTCTAGCTATATAAATTGAAATATTTAAAAGATAAGTGGTTGGTCTTAGAAAGAAAAATACTCCGAAAAAATTTTGGAGCTGTTAGGCAAAACGATGTCTAACAGAATACTAGATTGTTAATAGATACAGATACAGATTGATACAGAGATTGCTAATATTTTATAACATTCAAATTAATGTTAATTTGAATGTTATAAAATATTAACAATCTTCTACTTCTTCGTCAGTACTTCAGCCTGTTACAGGCCCAGGCAGTCTCCATGATCTTTCTCCATCTGACTCTTTCCGGGGCAATAGATCGCCATCTGTTGACTCCCAGACCCTTTAGATCTCTTTCGACTGAATCAACCCATCTGGTGGGACACCTTTGCCTTCAGTTGTTGAAAAAGTAACTTTTTTAGTTGGATTTGAGTCATAAAATATATCTGAAAATGTGTCCCAGCCATTTAATACAGCTTGCTTTATAACTTTTACAATATCAGGTTCTTTTAATTTGTTGTAAATTTCATGATTAAATTGTATTCTGTTAGACATCGTTTTGCCTAACAGCTCCAAAATTTTTTCGGAGTATTTTTCTTTCTGCTATCAACCACTTATCTTTTAAATATTTCAATTTATATAGCTAGAACTCTTATCTAGGTTATTAATAGACATATATGTAACATGACAAAGAATAAAAAAAATAGAAAAATAAGCATACAACAAGGCATAGAGAAAATAAAATGCATCATAGCCAAAAAGGTTCTAATGAGATAACAAATGCTATACCGAATAACTAATATAAGCGAAAATGAAAATGAAAAGACATTTTTTTAATATACAAATAATTTTCTATTCAAATTCTTCCACATTTTTTCACAAATTCTTTCACACAATTTGTGAGCTTAAAATTTCCATTTGTCTATTGTTTTCTAATCATATACTATCATCCAATGAATTTCAGGTTTGTTGGATGCAGCAAATCTGAAATATTACTTTCATAGTGCTGAAATTTTATAACTTGTAACGCAATTAAATAAACCATATTTATTGAAAATGTTACAAAAAAAAAGCATACTAATTATTTAAAGCCATGCTCAATGTAAAGATAAAGATAATGAAATGGAAAATATAATAGCAGTGAAAAAATTGTCAAACAGCTTTATTTGTTTGTGTTTAACTATTCTATTTTTTTAAGATTTCTAAACAAATGTAATGAAATTAACTTAAAATTACTGAAATAAACATTTGGAAATGCTTGTGAAATTAAAAATAAAATTGACGAAAATGTATTTAGCAACTAAAGGCGATTGTGTTTCTTAGGACAGCAAGTTATTTTCAGATTGCTATGATTGGCATCTAAATTAAAAGACGCATTACCTCGATAACATTATTGAAAATAGTCTTTGTATAGTTTCTATCTATAAGAATAAATAATAATTTTTTTATGGTAAATTGACAAATGATGTTATGTTGATGTTCCTTGCCAATGGAATTTTTATCTCTTCCGTGAATGATGATGTGGGCCTTCATGATGTACTTTTAATTATAAATATGCATGGAGTTAACCATGCGGAACATATTAAATGGCGTATTTACTGAATTTAAATTCGATTGAATGTACTGGAGACGTGTTTTAAAGATGGATTGATCCTTCTCAACTATCTCCACATAAACCTACTGAGATGTAACATTGACTTCAACAAGGAGTCAGGGCTGAATCATAAGTGGCAATTCCTTTTATCAATGCCACACAAGTTGTACACATCACAGAGATCATCCATCATGGCAAAGACGTTTCTTCAATGCTTTGCTTTATTGCTTTTGTTTGATCCTCTATGGCTGTCTTCAGGAAAATGAGACTGATGATTACGAAAACAATAACAGATTTTAAAAAGCACGTTATTGTTTGTTTTCCTTACGGCTTCAATGCAACGTTATCGTGTTTTAAAAATGAACTATTTACAAAAAATGTGTATTTAAGATTAAATGTTTTCTGCATATTATATTATAAAATTTACATAATTGCTCTAAAGCTTCAATTATGTTATTTATTTGTACGTCTCTCTCAGTTATATATCGATTTTCAGTATAAGCCAAATGTGTGATAAAATAAAGTTATTTGACTTTTGTAGGTATGTTCAAAGGTATTTTAGTTATACGTCATTAAATTTTTTTGCTTTTTTTCAAGTGCTTTTGTTTGATCCTTTATGGCTGTCTTCAGGAAAATGAGACTGATGACTACGAAAACAATAACAGATTCTAAAAAACAGTTATTGTTTGTTTTCCTTACAGCTTCAATGCAACGTTATCGTGTTTTAAACATGAACTATTTACAAAAATTTGTATTTAAGATTAAATGATTTCGACATATTATTAAATAAAATTTACATAATTGCTCTAAAGCTTCAATTATGTTATTCATTTGCACGTCTCTCTCAGCTATACATCGATTTTTAATATAAGGCAAATGTGTGTTAAAATAAAGTTATTTGATTTTTGTTTGTATGTCTCAAAGGTATTTTTTGTTATGTCATTAAAATTTTTGCGTTTCAAGTGCTTTTGTTTGATCCTCTATGGCTGTCTTCAAGAAAATGAGACTAATGACTACGAAAACAGTATTATATTCTAAAAAACTGCTATTGTTTGTTTTCCTTACAGCTTCAATGCAACGTTATCGAGTTTTAAACATAAACTATTTACAAAAATATGTATTTAAGATTAAATGATTTCTGCATATTATATTATACAGTTTACATAATTGCTCTAAAGCTTCAATTATGTTATTTATTTCTACGTCTCTCACAGTTATATATTGATTTTCATATATTTCGATTATCTGATATTTGTTTGTATGTTTTAAAGGTATTTTTAGTTATACATCATTAAAATATTTGTTTAAAAATCCTTTTTCTTAAATCCCTTCCTCGTAATCTTGCAATTTAAAAGCATTCTACGATAACACTCTAATTTTTATGCTGGCAATTATTCGTAAATATTCTTCAACAATACACAATACATTGATCTGAATCAATGTAATTGATTTATTCTTACGAGTTTCAATGAATTTCATATATTTTTTTAAACGGTAGGAAAACTGAGTATTGTTTAAAAAGATGTAGATATGTATATATATATTTTTTATTAGCTATCAATTTTAACTTTTCATGTTATTTAACCTTTCATTTATTAAAACTGAGTAAATCTAATCGGCGATGTCTCTTCCTTATATGTATTCTATTATCTTTTAATGCTTTTTTCTTCTTCTTTATTGACTCAACAGCCTCATGGTGGCCAAGGCTGTCTGCCTACTGGCAGATTGCGACACAAATGTTTTCCTTTTTACAGGATAAGGTTTTCAGCCCTACGCTCAACTCTCTATAGTTATATTTGACCAGGACCCACGGTTTAAAGTAGGCTCTGAATCACTACAAACATCTATGGCATCGCCGGGACTCGAATCCGAAGCTTGTGGCACCGAGTGTCTGAGTGCTAGTCACTCGGTCCCATCTCTTAATATTTGATTGATTTAAAAATTTTTTTTTATCTCTTATTAAATTAAATAAGATATTATTGTATTTTAAATATACCTACTAATGACTTTTTAGAGTGTACTGACGAAGGTTGCAACTAGCATGTCTTTTTAAAAACTTCATAAAAAAAATTTTTTTTTTCATTATTTTTGTTGCTCTACGAAAAATGCCAAATATTACTTCCAATCTAATAAAGAATTATGAAAAATAATAATAAATAAATAAAAATAAAAATAAATGAATAAATAAAAATCCACTCAATAACAATTGAATTTTAAAACCTGACATTTAACTCTCATTCCAAAGATTTGGAAAAAAAAAAATGTCCAAATCTAGATTTTGTTTTGAAATGCATTTTACTCTAAGTCTTGCAAGATTAAAATTACTTGCATTAGTTCTTTTCTTTCTTTTTTAAAATGATACAATCATAATTTTTTTTAAATACTTAATTGATGCCTTGGCAAAATCTCAATTACATACCACTTAAATGTTCATTAAAAACGATTCAAGTTGATTTAAAAGTTAGTTCAGAGATGTAAAAGATAAATAAATGATAAATTACATTCAGTTACCATTCGAACTACGTTCGATACAATGATGTATAACGATTAGTCTATTGATAAGAACGTTCTTTCGATACTCAATTAACATTTCATACAATGAAAATGAACTGAAATTTGAAGATGCATTGGTTGATTAAAATACAAGATTATCTACTATTTGTATTTGCGATTTATTTTATAATTATGAAAATCCTGATAGATTCTGCTTAGGTTAAAATTGCGATGCTGAAGTAATTTACAGGTTTCTCTTAAATACGATAAAAGTTTTAAATATATTTATGTTGACTGTTGCCGTTGATTAAATAAAATGAATTGCCTAAAAAAACTAGCTTTGTAATTTTTTGCTCTCTCGCTTTGTAAATGAATGAAATCAAGAAAGATAGCATACACCAAACTATAGCTACTCATGCTAAAATCATTCTAACAGTTGGGCTGACATGTTCATAGGTTGACACATAGATGGCGCTACTAGCATTAAATCCATATGACTTTTGGTTAGCCCTAACCTTCAAAAGACACGTGTATAAATTTGACAGCTCTTGCACTATTAGTATGTGAGTTATAGCATTTTTAGTGAAGCAACTTTTGTTAGTTTGAAAAAATGGATAAAAAGGAATTTCGTGTGTTAATTAAAGCATTGCTTTTTAGCGAAAAAAAAATACTATTGAAGCCAAGACTTGGCTTGATAAACATTATTCGGACAATGCACCAGGAAAATCAACCATAGAAAAGTGGTTTGCTAAATTTAAACGAGGCGAAATGAGCACCGAGGACGATGCACGCAGTGGACGTCCCAAAGAGGCTGCTACTGACGAAAACATCACAAAAGTCCACAAAATAATTTTTGATAACCGTAAAGTGAAGTTGATTGAGATAGCTGAGACCCTAAAGATATCAAAGGAGCGTGTTGGACATATCGTGAATGAATATTTTTATATGCGAAAGCTCTGTTCAAAGTGGGTGCCGCGCAGAGCTCACAATCGACCAAAAACAACAACAAATTGATGATTCTAAGCAGTTTTTGGAGCTGTTCAATCTTAATAAATCCGAATTTTTGCGTCGATATGTGACAATGGATGAAACATGGCTCCATCATTTCACACCAGAGTCCAATCGACAATCAGCCGAGGGGACTGCACGTGATGAACACTAAAAATGCTATAACTTCACTAAAAATGCTATAACTCACATACTAATAGTGCAACAGCTGTCAAATGTATACACGTGTCTTTTGAAGGTTAGGGCTAACTAAAAATTATAGGGATTTAATACTAGTAGCGCCATCTATATGTCAGCCTAGGAACTTTTCAGTCCACCTGTTACAAGATTCTTTTTCTAACATTACACATCTGTCTGAACTGCTGTGTATCTTTAATAATGAACCAAGTAATTATTGTATGGATGATATAATTATGCTTAATACATAGACTATTAATGTTACTGAAATAAAGTAAAGTTGAAATTAAAAAATATTTTTTTATACCTAAGTTGTTTATTTGGGGCCTGATGGCCAGGTGATTAGCGCTCTGGCCCTCTGTACCATAAGTTTCGAATTCGAGTCTGGCCGGGCCATGGATGTTTGTAGGGGTTCGGAATCCACTTTAAATCGTAGGTCTTGGTCTAATATAACTGTTGGGTGTAGAATTGACAACCTTACCCCATAAAAAAGAAATCATATCTTGTCGCGAAATATGCCAGCTGTCGGCATTGGCCCACCATGAGGTTGTTTCGCTAATGAAGAAGAACTTCTTTATTTGGCATCATTTGCCATATTAATGGCAAATGATATCAAATAATCCTTGGTATTGGGGAATTTGCTATTTTATTGGCAATTTCAACATGGAGATGGAGAGCACTTTACAGGTGCGAGAAGGAAAATGAGAACTTGAAAATGTTTTCTTGAAAGGTCTTCTTAAGGTGGGGATCAGCCCATAATTGTTTATACTTGAAGAAACATACGCATAGCCACTTAAATATCAATTATGTTTATGAGACATTTTTATGGAAATTGAATTTAAATAGAAAAAATACCTAATTCAAATTATTTGTAATTTGTTTCGCGGACAATACGATTGTTTATTAAATTTTTATGTAAGAGAGTTTAATATTTATTATTAATTTTATTATTGAACCTATATAATGTTATTAATTTTTTAATGTAAAAGAATTTAATATTTATTATTAATTTTATTATTGAACCTATGTAATGTTATTAATTTTTTAATGTAAAAGAATTTAATATTTATTATTAATTTTATTATTGAACCTATGTAATGTTATTAATTTTTTAATGTAAAAAAGAATTTAATATTTATTATTAATTTTATTATTGAACCTATGTAATGTTATTAATTTTTTAATGTAAAAGAATTTAATATTTATTATTAATTTTATTATTGAACCTATGTAATGTTATTAATTTTTTAATGTAAAAGAATTTAATATTTATTATTAATTTTATTATTGAACCTATGTAATGTTATTAATTTTTCAATGTAAAAGAATTTAATATTTATTATTAATTTTATTATTGAACCTATACACTGAAGTGACAAAAGTCATGGGATAGCAATATGCAAATTTTCAGATGGTAGTAGCATTTTATTATTGAACAGGTATAAATGCGCAGTGCTTTCGCAGAGCTTTCATTCCTGTTCAAGTTATTCATGTGAAGAGGTTTTGACGTGATGATGACCGCACGACGGGAATTAACAGACTTTGAACGCGGAATGTTAGTTGGAGCTAGACGCATGGGTCATGCCATTTCGGAAATCGTTAGGGAATTCAACATTCCCAGATCCACTGTGTCAAGAGTGTGCCGAGAGTATGAAATTTCAGGCATAACATCCCACCATGGACAGCGCAGTGGTCGACCGCCTGCACTTAACGACCGAGACCGGCGACGTCTGCAAAGAGTCGTAAATTCTAACAGACAAGCAACACTGCGTCAAATAACCGCAGAAATCAATGTGGGACGTACAAGGGACTTGTCTGTTAGAACTGTGCGGAGAAATTTGGCTTTCTTGGGCTATTCCAGCAGAAGACCGACTCGAGTGCCTTTACTGACAGAACGACATCGCTTGCAGCGACTCTCGTGGGCACGTGAGCATATCGGTTGGTCCCTAGATGAATGGAAAACCGTGGCCTGGTCCGATGAGTCACGATTTCAGTTGGTAAGAGCTGATGGTAGGGTTCGAGTGTGGCGCAGACCCCACGAAGCCATGGACCCAAACTGTCAGCAAGGCACTGTTCAAGCTGGTGGTAGTTCCGTAATGGTGTGGGCTGTTTTTTCATGGCATGGACTTGGTCCTTTGGTGCGACTGGACAGAACATTGACTGGAAATGCTTATGTTCAGCTACTTGGAGATCACTTGCAGCCATTCATGGACTTCATGTACCCAAACAACGATGGGATTTTTTATGGATGACAATTCGCCATGTCACCGGGCCACAACTGTTCGCGATTGGTTTGAAGAACATTCTGGACAATTCCAACGAATGATCTGGCCACCTAGATCGCCCGACATGAATCCCATCGAGCATTTATGGGACATCATCGAGAGGTCTGTTCGTGCCCAAAATCCTGCACCATCAACGCTTTCACAATTATGGACGTCTACCGAGACAGCATGGCTCAATATTCCTGCAGAAGACTTCCAACGACTTGTTGAGTCCATGCCACGTCGAGTTGCTGCACTTCGCCGGGCGAAAGGAGGGCCGACACGATATTAAGAGGTATCCCATGACTTTTGTCACTTCAGTGTATAATGTTATTAATTTTTTAATGTAAAAGAATTTTTACTCAAATAATTTTTTTTTGTTTTACGATTCTTTTTTTGCTGAAAACATGAAACTAGGAAACCTGCAACAAAAACAAGGAACTATAATTACGATTTTAAAAAAAAAAAAAAAATCTGTGAGTAAAATTTCGGAGGAATGAAAATGGGAACATATATATTTTAAAGGAAGGAAGGTTAAAAGGCAACATTTCAATAACCTAATTCAATACATATTAGTTTGATAGAAATTAAACTTCACAATACAAGAACCTTCAATATATATTTAAATATAAGATGCATATTTAATAAAAGACTAAATAAAAAAATGAGAATAGACAAAAAGAGAGAAAGGAAAAATTTTTAAATTAAGACTAATCAATTATATCATATCAGCATAAATCAATATTTAAAATCACAAGAAAAAAATTAAGTAATTTCATCAGCATTGTATTATATTTAAATTACTTTTAAAACTTTAAAAATATGTATTGTACGTTAATATTAGAGAAAATAAAGGATAAGTTATTGAATTTTCAGTTTTTTTCTCAAAAGATAAAAATGGATTCTTTTTTGTACAAAATCATTTATTTCCATTAAAATTTACTTCTTTTTCATATTTCTAAAGATTCAATATGTTTAATAAATTTGTTTCTAAAGCTTGCACTTATTTCTATTTCAATATATTTTGTTGATTATTGTTTTGTTTATATTTGTTCCACTAGATGGCAGCATAGTTTATAATAGGGTTTTATTTTATTTAAATTATAGGACCCCATTCAATTTCGGAAAAATGAAACATACACAGTGAGTAAATACGAAATGAGTTGTGAATTTATTTTAAAATTAATTATTTTAGGGAGATAACTTTTTATTTAAATATAATTTATTTTAGCATCAGAAAAAAAACTGGAAATTTTAATTTCCATAGAAATTCTGAATGTATTGTGAAAATTGGGAGAAATTACTTTGATAAATAAATTTTTCACTAAAAAAATAATTAAATCAAGCCAAAAATTTTTCATTATTCCATGTCATAAGTAGTTATAGACAATTTTTTAAAATATAAGTAGAAGAAATCTTCTTTGAATCTGTATGTAAACTTATACCCCATTTTGCGAAAATATAAATAAGATCAAGTGTCGTCTTTCAATTTTCAGAATTAAATTTAATTCGATTTAAATTATTTTAAAGCAAGGAAATTTAATGAAATAATGAGAATATAATCCCATGAAACTAATTTTATTACTGTTATTTATAGATAAATAAATTAATCATCACTTGCGACAATGTACTGAATGTTATCAGTTAACACCACATTTATAGGCTTATAACTCTTTTGTTACCTTATAGATAATTATATATTTCTTCATTTTTGCATTAATAAAGTATTAAATTTTTATTTTTATTATTTATAAAACTTTACTAAATTCTATTTAAAAAGATGACCGCTTGCTTTCAATTAAATATACTGTGCTGCCATCTATTGGGTAAAATATGAACTTTAAATTAATTTAACATACATTTTAGATGATTATTTTAAGTCTTAATAATAGATTGAAGCACTTTCAAACATACATTTTTATTTCATAGGATGTTATTTAAATTGAATAAATATTTCATTGCAACACTTAAAAATTGATAAGTTGATTTGTGAACATCATTTTTTATAGTATTTTGTGTACTTCCTTTTTAATATAAATATCTAATAAATCAAATATATTAAGTTAGTTAACTATTAAAATATTTTAATAAGTAAGTTAAGTATTAAATTTTTAAAATAGGTGCTTTTGTACTTATTTTTAGGGAACTTAATTTAATAATATGAAAGGATAGCATTAATTATCACCTTCTATTTTTGAAGTGTTATCTTAAAATTGAGGTACTTAAATATTTACCTCAAATTCAAAAGTCTGATTTTAATTTATCTATTTCAGTAACATAATATATAAAACATACTTCAGGTTTAATTTTTTTATTGAGTTTTTAAATATTTGTACTAAAAAAATTCCTTAATTCACCAAAATTTGTTCACTGTGTTCGTTAATAAAATATCAAACATGGGCAAATTTTATTTAAAAAACTGAATTAGTAATTAATACTTTTTTTCATAAAGTAATTTGTAATTGAAATTATATTGAAAATTGATTAAAGCACTCTTGCACTTCATATTAAACAGCATAATTTAAGAAAATCAAAAAGGATTTATAAAACATAATTGCATATATTGTAAAGATTAATATTTGTTTGTAATAATTTGGGCAGAGATTTCATTTTATTAAATAGTTTTGTTTCTTTTTTTATTTATGATTACGAGAATTTAATTATTTGCGTGCTGTTTATAATTTGCCATAATGTTAGTAATTTTTAAGATCGAGAGATGGCAGCACATCCTCTAAATAATTTTCGTAAATTTTACCCCATGAGTTTTTGTCAACAGCCTTTATTTAATTCATAAATAATATTTAAATTCAATTTCTTTATTTTAATTAAATTTAAAAAAATAAAATAAAGAAAAAGTTTAGAATAGTAAAGAGTTTTTGCATAACGGAATCTGCTAGCTGTCTTTAATTCGTTTTTCGCCATCTATTATCGCTGCGCATGCGTTGATCATATTACCGCAGTTTATGAAATGTAATGGGCGATAAATAATTTTTGAAAAAAATAAATAATAATTGGTCTTACGTTTTGATTCACGATTAAGGTTGTTTAAAATATGAGTGAGATTTCTGGGCTTTTTTAAAATAAATTTTCTTAATTTATTGAGAATTGGTTAAAAGTTACATCGGCATCCATGCTTAGGAATGTCTGAGAATGTTATCTCCAAGATTTGCCTGGGGAGTTAAAAAATGAGGCGATAGAAAGTTTAAAGATAATAGAATTTCGGGACGTCATATTGAAATCGGAACGGTACGACGAGGGTTTTGGCGGAAAAGGTATTGGAAATGATTACATCTGACAGATTAGAAAAGAAAAAGTGCGAAAGGAAATGTCAAATCGGAAAGATGAAAATTAAGTATTCGAAATCGTACTCCACATCCGCGAAGATGCTGTTCCGAGACGAGCAATTCATACTTTGAACACGGATGATGGAATTTCTCGGGGCTTGGCCTTACTTGTTTAAGTGGAAATAAAAGAAAGATAGAGATGCGATCGACGAGGAGGAATTGGCTCCAGTGGTGATTAAGCCGACAATCGTCCATGACTATGTGTCTAATACTGTACCTATGTGTGTGTGTGTGTGTGAGGAGTGTTGGCAAGCATGTGTAAAAAACATGCTTAGTTTCTCTGCCATCTACGAGGCATTAGAGGAGGTTTGGTTTGTCGCTCTACGGTCATTTTGTGTACACTCTAGCCTAATTAGAACGGGATCTGCAGTTTAAAGTGGATTCCTAACCACCATCATCACCACCACCACCCTACTACTACTACTACACCTACACCTACACCACACCACATTACAGTGCCTAGAGCTGAGTTGTCAATTTACAGTTTGGGAATGATGTGGGTGAGAAGTCTGATTGGGCTCTGTGACGCTCTACGATCCTATTACGACAGGGACCTATGGCTTAAAGTGGATTCCGAACCACTACGAACATCCATGGCACCGCCGGGATTCGAGCCCGATACCTGGCGTACTGAACGCAGCCACTCTGCCCCCTGGCCTCTCGAACCACTAACAAACATCTATGCCCCAGCCAGGATTGGAACCTAACGCCTGTGGTACCAAGGGCCAGAACGCCTGCCAATTGGCCATCAGACTGCCATTAAAGGAGAGGATACACGAACCCCTGAACAGGATCCAGAAAACGGTGAACTAGAGTGGTTACATAAGTTTTGTCTGAGCAATTCTGAAAGCATTAATAGTGATATGTTTCGTCAAGATTCATTCTATTAGTGCATGTGACAGGAGTGTAAGAGGACTTGGAGGAAATGACTATTTTGGCACAAATGGTGCATTGCAAGCGTAACTGTTTTTGTAAGCAAGGCGGTTACAAAGAACCTAGGAGTTGCATATGTGATATGTAGGGATTTTGATCCGAATAGTGAAAATGCTTCCCAAGGTCTCAATTTTAAACATCATTGATTTGAAATGAAGGAATTATTTTTAGGGGCAAAATATTTTCAATAACGGAGGAAAAAAGGGGATGCGATGATTTGTTGGGCAGATGATTAAATTCTGTATATATAGATTGTTCTGTGTATATAATTAATTAATAAACTCCCCAGTATTACTACTACTAAACCGCATCACTGTGCCTACTGCCACACCACACCACATTACATCACTTGCCCCTTTACAATTTGGGAATGATGTGGTTGAAAAGAAATCTGATTGGGCACTGTCACGCTCAACGGTCATGTGAGACTGGGACCTATAGCTTAAAGCGGAATCCGAACCACTACAAACATCCATGGCACCGCCGGGATTCGAACACGAAACTTGTAGTCAAAAGCTCCAGAGTGCTAGCCACTCGGCCAACAGGCCCCAAACTTCCCGGCACTACAGTCCCTGTCGGACCATGGCGTCTGCCTGCTGGCAGATTTCGATACAGATGTTTTCTTTCACTGTAGAGTTGTCGTCCCTACAGACATATTAGACTGGGACCTATGGTTTAAGGTGGATTTTGAATCACTTCAAGCATCCATGAAGCGGACGGGTCTGGAGTCCTAAACCTGAGGCACTCAGTGCTAGTCACTCGGCTATTAGTCCCATTTTCTGTGTATATAGATTCTACTAACTGGGTCACAAATATTCGTGTGTTTGATAAGTTTTTAAATTGTTTGAGTACTATTTGTTATTTTCTCTGTGTTTTAAATATTCAATTAGTTTGGGAATTGCGTTTTACGTGTGGTTCCTTGTAAAAGCTCTGTCTGTACAATGTAATTCGTTTGAAGATTTTTGTAAAAATGATTTGTTTCAATTTTTTTCCCCCTGTAGACTTTTCTGTATTAGCATCGTAACTAGTACCATAAATGTGCTTTCCTTTGAATGGCTCCAGTGTGCCTGTCGTGCCAAGCAGCAAAAGAAGTTTGTAAACCAAGAAAAACAGATTTTGTTTGCTTTGTCACTCTACGGTCATCTTGTGCACACGAAGGCTAAATAGATCGGGACCTACAGTTTAAAGGGGATTCCGAACCAATCAGAAACATCATGCCACCGCCAGGATTCGAACATGAAGCTTGGGATACCAAAAAGCCAGAGAGTTAGCCACCAGGCCGCCTGTTCTTTGGATGAAGATTCAACTAAATTAAACTTGAATATAAGAATTTTAATTCTTCCAATATTGGTCAATTAACAGTCAGAACCTTGGCTCTTGTATACGGCAGTATTGTCGCCCTGCACGAGATCGGCGATTACTTATGTGGAACGATGTGATGCTAACAACCTGCACGAGTAAGTTAAAAAAAAACGTGTTATTTATAGCCAGTTTGCGTCGTTTCATGACTTAAAAAAAACCACGAATAGACTGAAATATTTAGTAATATTAATAAGAAATTCAAAAATAGAAAATATTTAATCAGGCTATTATATCTGTTAAATCTGTTTTAAATGTTATTATGTATGTTAATCATAATATTATATCTGTTATCATTGATGAAAATATGAATAATAAACAAAATTAAAATATATAAATTTATTCTTTATTAAATAATGAATGAATAAAATATTAAGAATAAAGTTATTCTTACTTTTACTGCATTAGGTATTATTAATCCATTTTTGATGAATAAAAATGTGATTATGCCTACTTTAAAAACCTTTGACACTTATTTGAACATAATAAACGTTTTTCAATTAGTATGAAATCAAAATATATTTCTCATTGACTTCTTTATTGGTTTCTAGACTGGTATTTTTACAAGTACAAGCAGAACGTTAGATTAACAGTTTGACCTTTTGATACATCAATTATTATTGCATCCTGATAGAAATTATAAAGCAAAGCTGTGAAAATTGGAAAATGTATATGATAAAAAAACCGGGAATATGAAGTACGCAATAATAATATGCAGAAAAATTAAGAATACGTGTCTGAAATAATAAGCAGAAAAGGAAGCTAATTCTAAACTAATATTATAAAAAAATCAATTCTACAAATTCATATAGATATCAAATTTAGAACACAGTTTATTTAATGTAATTTTCCTCAAACCAGTTGACCACAATATATCATATGAATCTCCGACATCCACAGTTTTTACGGCAATAACTGATGCAGATCACTAGATATATCTATCGAGATGCACTATTTATATCTGAAAGTATGATACCATGTGTCAAAATTCTTTTTCTTCTTCATTGGCGCAACAGCCCCATGGTAGGCCAAGGCCGTCTGTCTACTGCAGATTTCGAGACAGGAGGCGTTTTCTTTTTACGAGTTAGGGTTGTCAGCTGTACGACCACCGCTCTAGTCATATTAGTCCGGGACCAACGGTTTAAAGTGGATTCCGAACCACTGACAAATATCCATGGCACCGCCGGGACTCGAATCCAAAGCCTGTGGTACAGAACGCCACAGCTCTAGTCCCTCGCCCATCAGGCCTTTGTGTCAACTTTACATCATTAATTACCATAACGAGTACATAATTACTCACATGGCATTTAATTATACGATGCCATTTATTTAAACATTATTGTATTGAATTTATGAAGAGGAAAATCCAAGAATGACCCCCTGTATTCTCCAAATGAATATTTATTTCTGTATTTAAGGTGGATTCAAACTTTACAAATCGCATGGGAGCTTTTAACTTGAATTTCCTTCAATTTCTCGATGTCAGACTTCCGCAGAATGTCAAAAAAATTACTATTCAATCAATAAGTCGGAACTGTCGATGTCGGATGCTAACTCTATTGTGAAAAGTTGGTTTTTCTCTCTGTTCATTCAAGTCTTCAGATCTTGGTAAATATTTTTCTTTAGGGGGATAAAGTGAATATCCAATTTTTTGGCTTCTTTGGTCAACATTTGATGTAAAAAATGCTATCAAGATTTGTATAAAAAAATACTTATTTTAAAAATAGTTTAAAAAAAAGAAAAACAGAATTGAATATTGTGCAAAATATGATATCCATTTTGGTCCATCTTGGAAAAATGTACAAAAATGTTATTTTTTCACTTTTTTATTTCAATCTTAAATAATTAAATTACTGAAATATTCTAAAAAAATTAAAATTTAGACGGACATTTAAATAAAATAAAAACTTTATATATTTAACATAATTGAAGCATGGAATTAAAACTGTTATTTCATTATTTATTTTATACAAAAATGAAAAATTTTAATCTTTGCCATGTTTAATCCATCTGCATCGGGTTCTATGGAAATAACTGCTCTTCTTAAAAGAAATATTCATCTGATAATGTACTTCAATTTTTTAATCATATCGACATAATTAATATTATTTTTAAATATAATTCCTTGCACATACATGGGCTCTAAACAGTGATTTCATATGATTTGATTTGTCACTCTATGGTCTATTTTGCACATTTTAGGCTAATTAGACCTGGACCTACAGTTTAATGTGGATTCCATACCATTCACAACCAGCCATATCACCGCCAGGATTCGAATCTGAAGCCTGTGGTACCAAAGGCCAGAGAGATAACCAATTGGCCATCAGGCCACGATGTCATATGAATAAGTGAGTGATATTTGTTTCTAGGTATCTAAATATGGCCATCTTAATTTTATAACATTCCTTTCTATAAAATTGTAAATTTCTCACAAATATATTTATTATGAGAAATTTACAATTTTATAGAATAGGAATGTAATAGAATAGGAATGTCTTTAAATACAGATATAGAATAGGAATGTCTTTAAATACAGATATAGAATAGGAATGTCTTTAAATACAGATATAGAATAGGAATGTCTTTAAATACATATATAGAATAGGAATGTCTTTAAATACATATATAGAATAGGAATGTCTTTAAATACATATATAGAATAGGAATGTCTTTAAATACATATATAGAATAGGAATGTCTGTAAATACTTTTCAAAATTGTAAATTCATAACACTTTTAAACAATTCTTTTGATAAAATTTGTTTTTTTTTTCAATGTAAATTTGAAAAAATAAACAACGTTAAATGAAATGATATCATTAAATTAATGTTATCGTTAAATGAAACGATTAAATTAAATGATATCAAAATAAATTTTATCAAAAAATAAATGTTCTCTAGGTTTTAGGGTGATTTAAATAAAATCAATTACTTTTGAAAAAAAAAAAAAAAAAAAAAAAAAAAAAAAAATGTAAATTTTAAAAAATAAACAATGTTAAATGAAATTGAATGATATCAAAATAAATGTTCTTCAAGTTTTTTATTGAGATTTACAATTTTATATTGAATCAAATTTATTATAATATTTAACCCCTGTTCTATTTGTCAAGCATTAATATTTGTTTATAGTAATAAATTGAGACAATTCTACAGATAATATAATATTTACAGAGTAAAAAAAATCAAAAACGATACAGAAAACTTTAAAAAATGAATGATTTATGAATTTTTAATAGTTTTGAAATATCCATTTATGTCTCAACCCTAAAATGAAGCAAATAAAGATGAAGATCGATTTCGATAGAACAAAATATAAAAAAGGGATCGATCTGCTGCAATGTAGGAAGCATCAATTTTTATTCTAATACGTTCTTGCACTGTTTTCAAAACAAGATAGACAAAAATAGTTTCATTGATCTACGCATCTTCGAATTTGAATGAGAATGCAAAATTCTGAAGATTTGTCTTTAGGGAGTAAAAACATTTTTCTTTGAAAGAATTCTTTGTTCTTACTACTACTTTATATTCTAATTTTTTCCAAGATCCGGTATGAGAAAGAAAGGAATGGAAAAAGTTTAGGTTGCTACTTACATGCGTTTTTTTTTTTTCTCTCGCGTTGTTATATCGATTTCAAATCTTTTTTCTAACATAGACAAATGTTTTTCTGTACCTGCAATCAAAAATATTTAAAAATTCACAAATAATAATTATAATAATAAATAATTTTTAAAGCGCATTATATTAAGGGTTTTTTGAAGATCACTTGCAGGAATTTATATATATATATATATATATAAAGTAAAAGCTATAAAAATATATATTTTTTTTTGGGGGGGAGGGATAAAGCTTGATTATAATTAACGTCCCATTTTCAAAATGCTGTAAAAAAAAGAACCACTCATAACAATAAGTTCAAATTTGAACTGAAGATAATTGAAGAAAGGGGAAAATGGTAGGGCATCAAAAAAAAAGCTCCACAATGTATTAATATATGGCGCTGTAAGCAGCATAAAGAAAGTGAATTCGGAATTACAATGTATTTGGCATGAGTTGCACATTAAACAAACCGTAGTGTTCAATGTTCTTGATTGTTTTAGTTTTTTAATGGAAAAAATGATTTCCAAGTCATGCAACAGTTGTGACACTGTTAGTGGAAACCCCTCCATCACGGCAAGGCCATACCAAATTGTACGGGAAAAATTGGTGGAACACTTTTATTTAAGGCCATACCATTTCCCCCATCTTTAAGCATCTTCAATTCAAATTTGAACTCATTGTGACGAGTGTTTTTTTTTTTTTTTTTTTTTTTTACATAATTTTGAAAGTGGGATTTTAATTATAACACCACCCTGTAGTTCATTTAAAATTTAATAGCTAAAAGAAAATGAAACATTTTAAGAATAAGGAAAAACTAAAATAGTTTATTGTACTGCTATTTGCTTTAATATTGAAGTAAATATTTTTATTTCACATATGGGCATTTTGAAATAGCCATATATTTGAATTTTCTTTAAATTTTTAGTGTTTTTCAGTTTGATATAATAAGATAAATTTTTTATTTCATTAATTTTAATTTTATAAATCGTACTAATTCGAAGTTTCCTTAACTGATTTCTGAAATGATATTATTGTAAATATTTTAGTAATTTTTTTTATTAGAATAAAATTACAAATAATCTTGGTCTCAAAATACAAACTTTTTTACAATAGTAAAATGTAATGAAAATTGACTGTGTGTAAATGGAATTAGTAGATGTGCTATGGAAAAATGAAAGTTAGTAAATGAATATAAATACAAAAAACAAGAAATATGCAAACATAAAATAAATTTAAAAGATTGTAAATCTATGATTGACTAACTTATTTTGTTATATATATATATATATATATATATATATATAGCTCATTATTAAATTCAGCATGACTCAATTATATTTGAAGAAATACATTTGAGTGTTGTAATATAAATGCTCGTGTTTCTTATTTTATAATACTTCTTATTTTCACTCTATTCATTATTTTTTCCATCTGGTAAATAGTAAAAATCGCAAAAAATCACTATTAAAAATAAAATATATGGGCATTGTCAATTCGCAATGAACACTTTCAATTATTTTTATTGGTTAATTTCTTTAAAATTTCTATCACGAGTTTTTTTTAAAGTTTTTTCATAAGTTTTTTTTTAAAATTTCTTTTATAAGCTGTATTTTAAAATTTCTTTCAGAAGCTTTTTATATATAATATTTAATTAAATTTTTTCATGAACTTTTTTATACATAATATTTAATTAAAATTCTTTCATGAGCTATTTTATACATATTTAATTAAATTTCTTTCATGAGCATTTTATACATATTATTTAATTTAATTTCTTTCACAAGTTAATAATTAAAATAAAATTAAATAACTTAAAAATTCTCTAAGAGATCGTCTGGTGAAACAAAGCAAAGAAAATTTTATTTCAGAATAAAAATGGGATTTGTCCAGATTCTATATATATTTTTTTATTTTTTAAAGTTGCTGTTATGCGTTTTGTTCTTACACCAAATTCTAAATTTTATAGGTAACCTCTATATCAATCCAGCCGAATAAATTTTTTTTTATTTTACATTTTTAGTTTTATTTGATGATATAAAACCGGTAATTTTTCAATTCCTTCTATTAGCTCACACTCTCCCTATCTATATATATCTTGTTCGAATTTTCAATCGTTCATAAAATACATTTTATTCATCCACTCAAGTTCAAATACATTTTTTTTTAACTTGTAGTGGATGACACTGGATGTTAATACAGTTTTTTCAAATATTAATTCATTCATTAAATTTAATTAATTAATTTTAGTTTTATATGGGAGAAATATTTATATATTCACGTTGCTCCTTCTTCTCATTTGCTCGTCAATAATTAAATGATAATTAGTTAATAATCTTTTTTTTCTCGTAACTGATTATTAATTATTTAATGATTATCAATTATTTTATTCATTCAATTATTAATTATTTTTATTCATTTAATTATTAATTATTATTATTTTATTATCAAATATTTTTATTATTCATTTAATATATATTATTCAATTTTTAAAATAATGTAACTACAAATTGGCAATAATATAAAATATCGTCTGATTTTAATTTAGCTTATTTTTCTGGATATTATTATTCTTAATTTTTTACGTTTGAATTTTGAAACGATCGTGTTTGAGTATTCTTGTTAATGTATTCTATATTTTTTAATTTTAAATGATCAAAAAGTTTTTAATTAAATTTGAAATATAGCATAATATATTTGCTTTTATGGGATTAATGCAGTTTTTTCAAATATTAATTCAGTAATTAAATTTAATTAATTAATTAATTTTAGTTTGTTTAGATCTAAGTTGCATATATCTAACAATAGATGGCGCCAGATAAACTTAAAAAAAAGAATGAAAATTATTTATAAAGGACTCAATACAATATATATACAAATGAAATATACAAATATACAATTAAATACAATATAGTGAAAAAAAAGAAAGAATTGACTTTAAAAAATTTGTTTTTATATTACTTGTTTTCTAGTAAAATTTCTGTTTAAAACTTTATTTTTAATAATAGTCTGCTTTCATAAACATTTTTTTTCCATATCCGAAAAACCAATTAAAAAATTGGATGAAAAATCAGTTAGTTTTGAAAAGTTTATTAACTTGAAAATTACACTAAAAATTTTATCCCTTTTTTTCCATTTGAAATAAGAATTATAATAATTTTTCTAACAAATTAACAATACCTTTTTAAATAAATTTTTATAAAATGATCTGTTATTCATTATTTTAGTAATTAAATAATATTTAAATATTAAATAAAAAACATTAAAATAGTTTTTTATTTTTTTATTTGTCCGTTTAAATAAAAAAAAAAATTATGTTCTCATTTTATTAAATTTGTTATTTTTAAGTAAAAGTTAAAAATGTTTTTTATAATCTAATTTGTTTTTATTTATTTATTAACATTTCTTTAATTTTGCAATAACAGAATAAAGGTAAAACATGTATAACAAATGTATAACTTTTGATGGGACCGTGAACAATTAGAAATAAATATTTGAAAATTATTTTTTAAATAAAAAAATTTCCAAATATCATTTGGGATGAAAGTTTACATTTTACATTGCATGATTATTCTATTTTAGATAAAAAAAAATTCAATGTCTTTATTAATTAAGAATAATATTTATTTTTGCGTTGGAGATTCATAGATATAATAATTTATATGGAAAAGCAAAATAACTAGATTATTGTTTGGTTTGGATTTCCTATTTTACATTTACATTTATATTGAATTATGTTGCCATTCTGGGAAAAAAAAATTTCTTCACAATTTTTCCCTATCGAATTTTGAAATTTAATATTTTGAGGCTTATGATTTTCGTTTCTCTAAAGCAAGGGGGGGCCAACCCACGGCCCGCCTAGAACAGTTTTCCAGCCCGTGATAATTATCACATTTTCGAAAAATATATTTATTTTATAATGGCCGAAGTAGTGAAAATCAATGTATTAAAAAAATACATTATGTGTGCATCCATATATTTAAATATTAACTGTAGAAATTAAGAGAAAAAACTAACTTTGATTTTAAAATTATATTCTTTCGAATATATGTCGGATATTGCTTGTTTTATTGATGAGTTTACAGTTACGTGTTCGCAGAATAATTAAATTATATTCTGCGAACTCATGATGCGCGCATAGATTTGCAAAAGCTAAGTGAAAGAGTGGAGAAACAAATATCGCACTAGTAAAATAAATAATTTTTAATGATTTCATTTATATTTATATATTTTTATATTTCATTTTTAGTGTTATGTGTTTCTTTACAATTTGCATTTAGTATCATTATTATTATATTTTCTATGTTTACATGCAAGAATAATAATAAACGCAATAATAATAACTCCAAAATGTCTATAGTGGGTCTAAATTTTACACTCCAAAATGTCTATAGTGGGTCTAAATCTAATATGGGAATATATAATTTTGTATGCTGCTCACGGAGTTATGATCCATTTACAAAGCGGCCCGCAAGATCATTTTGGTTGGCCACCCCTGCTCTAAAGTACATTTTCGGAAAATTTTCTCTCAAATTCGTTGCACATTCACGGATGTTTTCTTAATTAAATTTATTTACCACAGTAAAAAAATATATAATTTCACAAATTCTGGGCAACGCCTTATAATATCGGCTACTGTTAAATAACAATGATCAAACTAATGATTTATTTTCATTTTTGTGTGTATGAATGCAATAATTTTGCAATTCATTTCCATTTTTCCTGTACGATCAGTTCTTTCTCGACATCAAGCTAATTGGAAATGAAGCATTCCTAAAGATTTCAATTTTACTGAATGAAATGACCGTTTTTGTAGTATTTTTGCTTTACATAAAGAATATTTATAAAATAATTATATTTTTAAGCATTATTTTAACTAAAAAAAAAACAACACGATTTTTCGAAATGCAATTTGTTTACTAATGCATTATTTTTTAATTATTTTACTAATGTAGTAGATGTGTCGTTGTTTGTTTGGGCGGGGCCTAAAACGAGTCCCAATTCTAATAACACATTTATTAGGACACACATAAATACTACAATTATATAAAAAAAATAAACAATATTTAACACATCATCGTTGTCGCAACAGCCCAGTGTGGGCCAAGGCCGTCTACCTACTTGCAGATTTCGAGACTAGTGATGTTTTTCTTTTTTTTAAGGGGTAGGGTTGTCAGTTCTAGGTCCAACGCCCAACAGTCATATGAGACCAGGACTTACGGCTTAAAGTGGATTCCGAACCACTACAAACATCCATAGCACCGTACCTAACCCGAAACCCAGTGGTACTGAGCCACTCAGAGGCCATCAGGCCGCTACATCAGGTATTTTTAAAGAAGATTGAATTAGATCGGTGGAAGGATTCAACTCCTAGCTCTCGGGATGAGAGATTATTATTGTGTCCTCTGAGGTGGAAGGTTCGATGCCAACTGAATTTTACACCGGAACGCCGCAAGGGGCGCTCTTGCAATGCGTAGGAGGAAACACGGTTACACTAATGTATTAGTTTTGAATTATTTTTGAATAGTGAATATAGAGTTTTGCTCTAAGAGAAAATAATTCTATTTTATAGATCTAACAAATTGGGGCCTAGTCACTAGCTCTGTCGCTTGGTGCCATAGAATTTTTGTATTCGAGTCCCGGAAGTGCCATGGAGGTTTGCAGTGGTTCGGAATCCACTTTAAACCGTAAGTCCAGATTTAATATGACTGTTGGGCGTAGGGATCACAACTTTACCCAGTGAAAAACATCTCCTGTTTTGGAATCTACCAGTAGGTAGATGGCCATGGTTCAAATAGGCTGTAGCCCGGAGAGTCAGTTAGGATATAACACATTATTTATGCCCACCTTGCCAATATATTGATTCAATTGGTCAATTCCCTGGACACATCTTTGCCATTTCGACAAAAAAAAAAACCCAGATCTTTATGACTAATATAAACTAATATTCTACTTTAAAGGAATAATAAAATATAATATTTTTCAAGTTTAGAATCAAATTTCAATTCAAATTTGTTTTTTGTATAGATTTGTTAACTTTTTGCATTAAAATATCTCTAAAATTTATAACATTTCATCATTGGCGCAGCAACCCCATGGTGAGCCAAGGCTTTCCGCCTACTGGCAGATTTCGGGACAAGAGATATTTTCTTTTTACGGGGTAAGGTTGTCAGCCCTACACCCATATTAGACCGAGGCCCTACGGTTTAAAGTGAATTCCGAACCACTACGAATATCCAATGCCCCGCCGAGAATCGAATTCGAAACTTGCGGCGCCGCATGCCATAGCGCTAAGTCACTCGGCCATCAAGCGCTTTTATAACATTAAAATTAACATATTGATGTACATCTTTTCAATGTTATAAAATCTAATTGCAAATTCTTGTTTATAAAGATATATTAAATGCTTCTCGCAACATTTTTATCTTTTTAAATGACAAAAACTCTTAAATTCATGAGGTGGAATTCAAATTTTTTAAACTGAAAGTGTTCCTTAAAAATGTCTTTTCGTCATTATTAGAATAAACTACAAAATACTTTAATTTACACAACCACTGAAATATTAAAAATAATTACATTTGTTTTTCAATATTTTAAAATTACAGGATGTCTTAATTATAATAAAATTATTACATCTTATTATTTTTAATGTTAAAAAAAGGAAAAAGAAGGGATATATTTCTTACCATACAAAATAAAAGTTTTTTTTAACAAAATCTTAAAAGGAATTAAATTTATTGCAATTAAATTATTATTATCATATTTATTGCATTTATTATTAATTATTTATGTGTATCAATCATAAACTATAATAATTCTTAAAGTGTTACGGAAATCATGATTTGGGTGCTTATTCACTGAAGATAAACCAGATGCAGACATTTAATTAAACATGAAATATATTTAACGAATAAAAGAAATTATAAATGAATTTATAAAAAGAAAAAGAAATTCTTGATAATGCGAATTCAGAATTTTCCTGTATATTACCAAGCCTTCGTATTGCGTTAAGAAAGATAAACTCAGTGTTCTTTGTGTGCATAACGATCGTGAATGGATTCTTTTTTCGTTAAAATTGGAAAATGATCATCCTGAATCTATTCCTTTTTCGTTAAAATTGGAAAATGATCATCCTGAATCTATTCCTTTTTCGTTAAAATTGGAAAATGATCATCCTGAATCTATTCTTTTTCGTTAAAATTGGAAAAATCCTCCGGATCATCCGTTAAAATTTGAAAATGATCATCCTGAATCTATACCTTTTTCGTTAAAATTGGAAAATGATCATCCTGAATCTATTCCTTTTTCGTTAAAATTGGAAAATGATCATCCTGAATCTATTCCTTTTTCGTTAAAATTGGAAAATGATCATCCTGAATCGATTCCTTTTTCGCTAAAATTGGAAAATGATTCCTGAATCGATTCCTTTTTCGTTAAAATTGGAAAATGATCATCCTGAATCGATTCCTTTTTCGTTAAAATTGGAAAATGATCATCCTGAATCTATTCCTTTTTCGTTAAAATTGGAAAATGATCATCCTGAATCTATTCCTTTTCGTTAAAATTGGAAAATGATCATCCTGAATCGAAAATTTGAAAATGATCATCCTGAATCTATTCCTTTTTCGTTAAAATTGGAAAATGATCATCCTGAATCTATTCCTTTTTCGTTAAAATTGGAAAATGATCATCCTGAATCGATTCCTTTTTCGTTAAAATTGGAAAATGATCATCCTGAATCGATTCCTTTTTCGTTAAAATTGGAAAATGATCATCATGAATTGATCCGTTTTTCGTTAAAATTGGAAAATGATTATTCATACAATTGTGTAAGTCCTAATCAAAATTAAATACTCTTAAATATAAATATTCTCAATTTAGAATTTTCTTGTTTTATAAACCCTCCAGCTTTTGAAGTTAGATCATATTGTAAAGTAATAATTTTTTAACAGTTTAACAGTTTTTTTAACATCTTAAAAGTATCATAAATTTACGCATCACATATATCAGAAAAATAAGTATCTCCTTTTGATTTTTTTAAATAAAAAAAAAGTTAGATTTTGAACAGTTTTTAAAAACCTCTTGAATAGTTTTCATTATCGGAACAATTATAATTTAACTAAATTCCGAACATTATTTCTCGTTTTAAGATGTTGGTAAAATTAAAATTAAGTTTCATGTATGGGGCCTGATGGCCGAGTGACTAGCATTATGGCATTCGGTGCCACAGGGTTCGAGTCCCGGTGGTAATATGGATGTTTGTAGTGGTTTGAAATACGTTTTAAGCCGCAGACACCAGTTTCTTATGACTGTAGAGAGTTAGTCGTAGGGTTGAGAACCCTACCCCGTAAAAAAGTTAGCATGATGGAGCCAAGTCAAACTTCTACCTACGGGTGCTCCATCACAACAGAAGCTGCCCCCTCCTTTCCCTCTTTCCATGAGCGCGGGTTCTTGGATTTGGTTTAGAAGTTGCTGTCTGCCAAGTGTCATAAGAAACAACAGTGTGACGGACATCTTAATTAAGGATGTTCATTTTGAAATCATGTATATATTCCAAACTAAAAGTTCCTTTTTTTTAAAGCCTGGCAGGAACAAAATTAATATGTAGGCCGGAAAGGCCCTCTCTTTCATTGGTATTGGTGAGAAGAATATGTAGTTCCAAATGCCTACGCCCAAGAATGGAATATTAGGATTTAAATTGTTGTGGCATGAGGTATTAACGCAAACCTATTCGAAGTTGCTAATTCTAAGCATAATGAAAACTCGTTTTGTATGAGCTTTACAAAATGAAATCTATCTTAAAAAATTTTTATCTTTAGAAATTAAATTTTCAAAATTCGATTTGTACTTGATTGGCTGATAATCTACTTCACTGGCGAAACAGCCCCATGGTGGGCTATGGACGTATACCTACTGGCAGATTTCGAGACAGGAGATGTTTTCTTCTTTATGAGCTAGAGTTGTCAGTCCTACGCCCAACGCTCCACAGTTATAATAGACCAGGGCTGAGTGGCTAGCTCTCTGGCACTCGGTACCACAGGTATCGGATTCGAATCCCGGCGGGGCCATTGATGTTTGTAGGTCCTGTTCGGAATCCACCTTAAGTCTCATTGGGCTCTGTCATATGAGACATGACCGTAGAGCCCAATCAGACTTCTTCTCACCCACATCATTCCCAAATTGTAAGGGGGCAACTCAGCTCCACTCCACAGTGATGTGATGTGCTGTAGTGGTAGTCATATTAGACCTTCAACTACAGTTTAAGGTGGATTCTGAACCACTGCAAACATCCATGGCACCGCCGGGACTCGAACTCTGTGGAACAGGATGCCAAAGCGTCAGTCACTCACCCATCAGGCTCCGCTGATTAGCTTAACAGGTAAAATTAATTTTTATTATTTCAAAATCAGTTATTAAATACGCCGTTTTTATTTCAAGCCATGAGTTATATTACATTTTTTTCTTGAGAAAGGGTTATGTTCTGTGATATTTGTTCTTTAGTATTTATTTTATTGACCAGAAGTGAACCAAATCATCAATCTGACGCAGGGTCACAAAAACAAAATGAAGAATCGAGCAGAAAAAAAAAGTATCTCTTTTTCGATAATCAAAGGGTTTTGTTTTTGAGATTCACTCCTTCAGAAAATTCATCTTTTTTTCTTTATTTGTGAAGACCTATAATAGCAGGAAGCCTATCAGTATAAGTTTTTCCTAAAGATAAATATAAGAACTGATTAAAAATAGAACTAAAAATAAAGCTATCATCCTATATATTCCAAACCTAGCTGTAAAAGGTAACTGAAAAACTTTGTTCTAACCTTTTTAGGGATGAATGTTTTTTGAAACTAAAGTAAAAAATAATTCCTTTTTTTTTTATATTTGATTGCATTTTTTTTTTTTTTTTTATTTTGTTCTATGGAAACAGTTCAGCCAGCCAGAAAAATTGGGAAAATCCCACATTTATAAAATAAAAATTCATTTTACAGTGGAGCTATTGAGAATTAATGGTAAATTAATTCTCAATAGCCAAATTAATAAATCTCCTACGTTCAGAACATATTGCTTCTTTACATTTTCAAAACATTATGATTTTTTTTAAAGAAACTCTTCTATCCTATCTGACACCACAATATATTTAAAGTAATTTTATAAGAAGGAATATAATATTCCAACACAAAAGGTTTTATTTTCATTTTTTCGAGAATAATAATTTACTGACTTTAGTTTGACTTCCTAAAGTTTTTATATAATAGTGAATTGCAAATTTCAAACATTCAGAGCTTATTGGTTCTTTACAGTTTCAAAATATAGATGTCAACTCGGAGAATTTTTGAATTGCTGCAATATTTGCAAAGCAATGTTACTAACATAGAATAAAAATTGACATGTAAGAGGTGCTTTGTTTTCATGTTTAGGGACTTTTTAAGAGGATAATTTATTGGCTTTAGTTAGATTTTCGAATGTTTTTATAAGACTATGCTAAATGTATAAACATTCATGTCTGATTTATTTTATTTAAAAGAACAAAATAAATCATAGTACGTCACTAATAGGTATAAAACTAACTGAGCCGTGGAACAAAATTTCAGAACAAGCTTCTGTAGAAGAATTTTATGTGCAATATTTACAAAGCAATGTTATTAACAGAGAATAACTAGAAGTGCTTTCTTTGAATATTTAGGGACTTTTTAGGAAGACAATTTGCTGGCTTTAGTTAGACTTCCGAATGTTTTTATGACTATAATATTATGTTTGATATATAGACATTCTGATTTATTTTATTTAAAAGGAAGTATAGATAAAAATTATAGTTTGCCATTAATAGGTATAAAACTAATCGAGCCACGGAAAAAAATTTCAGAAAAATGCTTCTTTAGAAAAAGTTTAAGTGCAATATTTGTAAAGCAATTTCATTAACAATAAAACTGACTGACATACAAATGACATATTTTATTTTCATTTTTAGGGACTTTTTGAGAAGATAATTTGCTGACTTTAGTTAGACTTTCGAATGTTTTTATAAGATTATTATAGTATGTTGGCTATATTAGAAGAATTTTAAGTACAGGAACCAACATTTAATTTTATCTTATAAATCAAATTAAATTATTTTAATTATTATCTTTGTTTTAAGATACAAATTTTCAATACAATCTTATTGATTTTTATAGATGCACTTCTTCTATATTCAAATATTTTTTAAAAAATTAAGATTGTATTATTAATTTATTATAAGAAACAAATTTTAAAAGGATCATTGAACAAGTTTTAATGGTTTTTTTTTTGTAATACTTCAAATATCTTATTTTAATTATTATTTTGCACATTGCTTTGAAAATTGCAAAATAAAAAGTTATAACGAATCGTTTAGATAAATTATTTCAATAAACTTAAAATTTTAGAAATTTATATTTTTATTTTTTCTGAATGATTTCTGAATGATCTGGGAGAAAATAATTAAAAAATATGAAAAACACATAATGTTTCAAAATTTTCTTTTTAATTTAATGTAATAAAGTCAATAAATTAAATCAGAAGAGTAAAATGCTTTGAACTGAAATGTTCATTATTAAACCTGAGATATCACATTTCGTAGCAAAATAAGAATAAAAATTTACTTACTTTTTACATTTTCAGTAAATTAAATAAGAGTTAAAAATCAATTTATGTTGAGTAGAAAAATCTTTTATTGCCAGAATGAACAAGAAAAACATAAGAGATCAAAATACCGAAATATTTAATACTATACACTCAAAAATTAATTAAGCAAGCATATCTAACTTTATGCAAAGTAAACAAATTGAAGAATATTGACATAGGCCCAGTCTCAATTAATTTTAAACAAATATAGTTTAACTAGAAGCACTTAAGCTGCAATATATGCTTTCAGCAACAGATTAGCGAAGATTCATCAACGTAAAAATATTTAATCTCAAGAAATTTTGACAACCGAGAATAGATTTTCTCCTGAAAATATTTATTTATTGATTGAAAAATAATTTTATTTTGGATTATTAAGTTATTTTCCCTAAAGTAAATATGCGATTAAGTATTTTTTAATTGCTTTACAATGTTTAATGATTATGAATTTCTTAAAAAAGGTTAAAAACATGATATATTTCGTTAAAAATATAAAAAATATTTCATTAAATTAATAATATAATTACATTTTGTATTAATGAGGTAAATATTGAGATCGTATTAAATTAAAAAATATAAGCTACATTTATAACTTTTATTCGTGTGTGTGGAAGATAAATTTGATATCCATATAATGATGTAATTTTTTTTAATATTTTTATAACCATATATTAATAATCATTAAATATCTTGATATAAAAAAGCTCTTTAGCATAATAACAGTTATTTTGTTTATATTAAGATAAAATGGTTTCTTAATTATAGTTATAATTATTATTAAGATAAATAATTATAATAATTAAGATACAATTATAATTTTTTTTATTTTGCAATGATTCTTGTATAATGACATGGAGTGCTTTATACACTGAAGTGACAAAAGTCATGGGATAGCAATATGCAAATTTTCAGATGGCAGTAGCATCGCGTAGAACAGGTATAAATGCGCAGTGCTTTCGCAGAGCTTTCATTTCTGTTCAAGTTATTCATGTGAAGAGGTTTTGACGTGATGATGACCGCACGACGGGAATTAACAGATTTTGAACGCGGAATGTTAGTTCGAAATAGACGAATGGGTCATGCCATTACACTCAAAATCGTTAATTCAACATTCCCAGATCCACTTTGTCAAGAGTGTGCCAAAGAAGAATATTGAAATTTCAGGCATAACATCCCACCATGGAAAGCGCAGTGGTCGACCGCCTTTAACGACCGAAGCCGGCGACGTCTGCAAAGAGTCGTAAATTCTAACAGACAAGCAACACTGCGTCAAATAACCGCAGAAATCAATTGGGACGTACAAGGGACTTGTCTGTTAGAACTATGCAGAGAAATTTGGCTTTCTTGGGCTATTCCAGCAAAGACCGACTTTAGTTTATTTACTGACAGAACGACATCGCTTGCAGCGATTTTGGGCACGTGAGCATATCGGTTGGTCCCTAGATGAATGGAAAACCGTGGCCTGGTCCGATGAGTAACGATTTCAATTGGTAAGAGTTTGATGATTATGGGTTCGAAAAAAGGCCCCAAAGCCATGGACCCAAACTGTCAGCAAGGCAATATTCAAGCTGGTGGTGGCTCCGTAATGGTGTGGGCTGTTTTTTCATGGCATGGACTTGGTTCTGGTGCGACTGTACCGAACATTGACTGGAAATGCTTATGTTCAGCTATGGAATCATTGCAGCCATTCATGGACTTCATGTACCCAAACAACGATGGGATTTTTATGGATGACAATGCGCCATGTCACCGGGCCACAACTGTTCGCGATTGGTTTGAAGAACATTTTATAACCAATTCCAATGAATGATCTGGCCACCTAGATCGCTTGACATGAATCCCATCGAGCATTTATGGGACATCATCGAGAGGTCTGTTCGTTTGCCCAAAATCCTGCACCATCAACGCTTTCACAATTATGGACGTCTATCGAGACAGCATGGCTGAATATTCCTGCAGAAGACTTCCAACGACTTGTTGAGTCCATGCCACGTCGAGTTGCTTTGCACTTCGCCGGGCGAAAGGATTCTTGATATTAATGTACATGACTTTTGTCACTTCAGTGTATAGGCTAATAAAATTTTTGGATTTGATGATTAAGCTTTCTTAGATGCAAAGGTTTTCGGAATTTTGTGCCTAATTTTAACTCTCATTTCTACATGCTTTAAGTAATTTTTTTTCATAAATAATACCAAGATTTTAAAAATATATTACACTGTCGAATATTAATTTTATTCAAATTTAAGAAAAAAACTAAATTATTTTTCCTTCTTCGAATTTTTAATAACATTAAATAAATTATAAAATGTAGCAAAGGAGGCCATAATAAAACACACAATCAAAAATTGTTCAAAAATGTAGGATGTATTTGATTATAATGCATATTACAAAGTAATTTTTTTATATCCATATGAGGCAATAATAACAGTTATTTTGTTTTATGTTAAGTTAAAATGTAATAATTATTGTAATAATTATTAAATTATTATAAATAATTATAATAATTAAGATGCAATTATAACTTTTCTTTTATTTTGTAATAATTATTGTTTAATGATATAAAGTGCTTTATATAATCTAATAAAATTTGTAATATTGATGATTTATAAGTACATATATTTTCAAAATAATGTATCTAACGTTTACACTCATTTCTATATGCTAATTTATTTCATAACTAACATCACAATTTTTAAATATATTACCCAGCCGAATATAAATTTTATTTAAATTCAGGAAAAATACTAAATTAGTTATCTTTCTTCGAATTTTTGATAGCAATAAAGGAATTTTAAAATGTAGCAAAGGAGGCCATAACAAAACAAAAAATTTTTTTTTTTAAAAATGGAGGATTCATTTGATTATGTTGTTATATTACGTTATGTTGTTATATTATTATGTTGTTATGTTATATTACAAAGTATTTTTGGTATGAGGTATAATCATGACAAAGTGTTTGGTTGCATATTACAATTAAATTAAAAATTATCACTGAAGCAATCGGAATTTTGAGTTAAAATTTCAAATAAGAATTAAAAAAATTTCGCAGAAACATTTGAAATATTTATAAGAAAATAACAATTTTTTTATGAATAAGTTTTTTCATAACAAAGATGTGGAACATGTAAACTGTTGTGATTATTTCAACATTAAAAAAATTGCATTTCTGGGATTAATAATTATTTCAAAAACCTTATTTAGCCATTCCATTCAAACAAACTATTGATTGTTTTCAATTAAATTATTGAACATTTGGAAAAATTTATATAAAATAAAATCCATTAAAATCTTAATCTCTTAAAACTGATGTGTGAATTATTACTGTGCCCAAAAAGTAAGACCAATTTTAATTTTTTTTTCAAAAACTCTTTATTTATTCTTCCAAATTTATTTCATCGCCTTCAAAGTATTCCCCTCTGGACACAATGCACTTATGTCAACTTACTTTTTTTCCAATCCTCAATGCAAGCTAAAAAGTCATCGGCAGGGATGATCTTCAAAGCTCTCGACGATACACGTTGAATCTCTTCAATTGACTCAAAACTGTGTCCCCGGAGTGGTTTTTTGAGTTTAGGGAATAGCCAGAAGTCGCACGGTGTGAATACGGTGGTTGTGAAACGATTGGGTTTCATTTTTGGCGAAAAAGTCACGAAGAATCAATGCAATGTCAGCTGGCCCATTCAGTGTTTTCTGTACCAATCGAAATTTGACGCGTTTGAGGCCCAAAATGGAACCGACCGATTCTTTTTGAAATTCCAACATCATCAGCAAGGTCTCTAATTATAAATCGACAGTTTGCAAGCACCAAATCTTTAATTTTTTGAACATGAGCTTCGTCGGTTGCGGTTGATGGTCGACCAGAGGGATCTTCGTCTTCAACGCGTTCTCTGTCTTCTTCGAACTGTTTATACCATTTCTAAACATTTCTTTCCGATATAGGAATGCTCATAGAAGACCTTCTGCAACATTCTATACGTTTCCACAAACAAAATTTAATGCAAGTTTTATGCTCAATTAATTCAGACATTTCAAAATTGACCGAAATCATTTTTTGCGTCTCACAAAGCCAAGCGTAACTCAAACACTAATGAATATTTTGAAGTCAAATTTCACACAAACTAAAAAAAAAAAAAAATTGAAATTCCGTAAGCCTGGGAATTTTAAATTGAAAATTGGTCACAGTAGTATTTGATGTTGGTATGTTATATTATAACATAACGATAGCATAACAATAATAGGGAAAACATAATATAATAATAATAGTTAACATAACAATGAAAGTGAAAAAGTCCAGTGTTGTTTTCATTGTTTTAAAAAAAATCATCATTGTTCATCATTATGCTGAAATTCAATGCACCAACAGTAATATAAACAAAAAAAATTTAAAGTCAATTCCTACTTTTTTTTCACTATATTGCAAAAAGTCCTTTATAAATAATTTTCATTCATTTTTTTTTAAAGTCTTGGCGCCATCTATTGGTAGATATATGCAACTTAAATCTAAAAAAAACTAGAATTAATTGATTAAATTTAATTCATGAATTAATATTTGAAGAAACTGTATTAACATCCAGTGTCATCCACTACAAGTTCAAAAAAAATATATTTGAACTGGAGTGGAGGAATAAAAAGTATTTTTTTAACGATTGAAAATTTGAACAAGATATATATAGGGAGAGTGTGAGCTAATAGAAGGAATTGAAAAAAAAAACCACTTTTATATTCTTGCAAGTCACTTCATTTTAAAAGTTACAATGAATTTGTGTTGTAATTTATTTAATAAACTGACAAAGCTACATTGTTAACTTAGCAGAAAAGATAAGATTGTTTAAAAAATCCAAAAAAAAAAAATTCAAATTCCGTACACCCCGGTAATTTTAAATTGAAAATTGGTTACTTTTTGGACACAGCAGTAATCCGCCATGAATTGTAGTACGCAAAGCGAGCGATAGATGGCGCTGTTTCTAACGGGATATCTCGATTTCAGACGCAAGCATGTGATAACGGAGATCGGCCGCAGAGGAAAAGCATTTCAAGCGACCTCCCTATGAGCGACGAACGCCCCAAGCATCTTGGTGCCGAGTCTTAACCGGAAGCTCAAGAAGCTGTTCAGCAGTTGACTGTAAATAAGCGGGGAAGTTCGAACCCAGAGGGCAAGTTTTTTTTGTAAAAACAAAGTTCAAACTTTTTCCTTAATGCTTTAGAAAAGGCGACTTCCCAAGTACTTCCTTTATAAATAGAAAACACTTTGGGGTTGTTTTTGAAAAGATTACAGAGTGAGAGAAGAGAGAGAAAAAAAAGAGGCGTTTCAATCCAGTGAAAAGTATGCCAAATGAAATGTTGAAAGAAGAAATTGGTTGAGTGTGCCTTGTGATTGTTTACTGCTAATTAAGTTTGGAATGAATGTTCTGTAAAGAATCTCGACTCTGAAAAATTCTTCGTATTTTTAGTCCTATTCTAGTTGTGCACCTTTAGTTGTAAGTGATATACATAGTAGCAGAAAATATCTAATTAGTTTGCAAGCTTGTAATTTAGTATAAATGGGAATAAACTTTTCAAGATATTAAACATAACTTCAATACCAAGAAAACTTCTATATATAAGTGGACTGTATTTTGACTTCAAGGACTAAGCAATTGTATTGGATACTTTTTACTGAAATCTTAGTTCTGTATACAATCTCGTTATTCTTGGATTTGTTGTTGAAGGTACCAAAAATCTCAAATAAATGATGCTACTGGAGAACCTTGACTGGAACGATCTGTAATTGCATATAGAAAATCCCTGAAAAAACTTTAAATTCGAAAAATTGGATATTTTTCTCTGAATAAGCAGCCTTTGGACACATTTATTCAGATCTGAAATTATTGTTGTTGAACTTGAACCTCATCCATTCCATATCTGGTTTATCTTTACCAAAGACAAACTAAAATTTGTGGTTAATATGTACTTTTTCATTCTTACCATCATCTGTGGTTCCGTTGACTATTGAATATTTGACCATGGGTTGCACACCAAGCATTCACGTTAACCAAAGCGGTGTTGTCCACTGCAGCCAAGATGACGATTCCAATGGCAACAGCCAGTTGATTGGAGTTCCTGGCAATTTCAGAGCCACCTGCGATGGGGCGGAAGGCACAAGTCGAGACCTTCAACTCGATTCGATCGTCCCTAATGATTTGTCACCCTACGAAGATGAACTCTTCAAAGGATCCGTTCTTTTCCAGACCAATGATGCCAAAGAAAAAGAGGTCAGATTTTACTTTCATTATATATATATATATTTTTTATCTTGTTATCATCAATTATTTAACTGAATAATCCTCAATGTCTTATTTACAATTCTGCATTTTGGGCCATGACCTCAGCTGAAAATTAATTGTACATGATCTATCAACAGAATTGCATGATGTTGATGTTGATAATCAGAATTGTATGCAGTTGATGTTGATAATCAGAATTGTATGCAGTTGATGTTGATGATCAGAATTGTATGTAATCGATGTTGATAATCAGAATTGTATGCAACTGATGTAGATCATTAGAATTGTATGCAATTGATGTAGATCATTAGAATTGTATGTAATTGATGTAGATCCTTAGAATTGTATGCAGTTGATGTCGATCATCAGAATTGTATGCAATTTATGTAGATCATTAAAATTGCATGCAATTGATATTGATAATCAGAATTGTTTGCAGTTATGTACATATATAATTTTTGAGTTTATTTATATTATACGTATAAACTTAAAATATATAAAATAATAATAATATAAATTCGTTAATATCCCAAGTGTAACTATTTCTCGATATTACTTTCTTTTAGGTTATATTATTAAATATGTTTGAATTTATAAGCCTGTTTCTTGAACATATTTATATTTTACCTATTATTTTTATTTCACTAAAATCAACAATGTTTAAGTTTAATTTAATTTTTTATTTTCATATCACGTTAGAATTTTTTTAAAGGTTTTCAATATTCAATTTTAATACATAATTTATTTCAATATTTGGATTGTGGAAGATTGTCATATAAATATTCAATTATTGATTCAATTATACAGTGTCGATTTTGTTTTGTTCCTATATTTTTTCAAGACTGAAAAGCGATTCAACTTTTTTTTTTCATTTCTTTATAATTTTTTCAGTACTTTATTATAAATTTTGAAATCTCGTTTATTTAATAATGTTTTATTATAATAGTAAAGGTGTTTTTTAGTTAGTTCAATTAATAACCAAGCATACCAAGCGACACGAAGTCATATAACAGCTACTATCGTCAAGTCATTCAAAATTGTTGAAATGAAAATTCCCTTTTACCAGTCATATTGGTGACTGTCCTTAATTAAAGTCCTTCATAAAATTTAATCAATTAAAAGTAATATAATTGGGGAAAACAAAGTAAACTAAAAGACGTTAATTATCAATTTGTATTTTTTATATATTTGTATCTTTTTTTCGCAAATTTAATAAAATATCTTCGTTGAACGATTGATGAAAGAATTAAATTAAATTTGATTCCAATTAAATAATATACGTTATTTATGTTAAAATTTAAATATGATGTTAAAATTTTTTAAAATTAAATATAATATTTAAGAAACATAAAAACCTTTTTTTTTTTTGCTTAATTGTTTTTATCAATTAAAAATGCAATTATTTTTTTAACTTTCTCATCATGAAGTTTTTTTTTTTATTGAGAACATTAGTTTAATTATTGGTTAGAAAAAGTTTCAAGCCAAATTTTATTTTTATTTTTACGCCATTACATCAAGTTGAATTTATTTTCAATTTATGCATATCCCTTTTTAATTCAGCATTTACTTTAATAATTTGCATTGTGTCGAATTCACTCTAAACTTTTAATTTTACAAGGAATTTTTGTTTTTCGGTTTACTCTTGAAATTAAAAAGGGATTTTAGTGTCCCCCCCCTTTCTTCATGAATTTGCTTTAAATTTTTTAATAAATTTTAAAATAATTAAATTTTTGCAAGAAATTTTAATTATTGAACCAAAAAAAAACATTAAAAAATACAAATATTACATGTACATTAATAATGAAATAAACATAAACTTCATAATTTTATATGTATATATATATATATATGCTTTTATTTGTTAAAATTTTTAAAAAGTTAATAAAATAAATAAATTTTATCTTAAAATATCTTAAAGGAATACATGATATTATGACGCGTTACATCAATTATAGCATTGTGCCATATGCCGGCCTTTGGTTGGACAGCCTGCTATCATACAAAAAAATACCAGTGTTGATAATAAATCCCAGTAAAATATTATTTAATCTGTTATTTAACACCTTGAAACAGTGTTGCAATATTTATTTGTTTAGTTTGGTGTGGTGCATTGTTTTTTTACGTTGTTTGATGATAAAAATATTATTTGTTCTCGGTTAAATGTTTTTTTAGACCTAAAACATTTTAAAAACCGGTTAGTTGTCAATTTCTGATTTTTAGTAGAAAAGTTTTTAAGCAGTTTTCAATAAAAATAAATTCAATAATGCTGTTAGTTCAATAATAAGTTTAGACGATTGCGGTTTTTCTTATAAAATTCGTTATTAAATTTATTTCTTTTATAGATAATTTATAAAAAAATGTAGCATAAAAATAGGAATGTTATAAATTTAATTTTGTGTTATTCTTAATATTACATCGCTTAAATAACAGAATTATACATGGAATTTGTTTTTATAATTTTCCATTATTTCGTATTTTAATTTTTAATGATATGTTTTTTGAAATTAACTTAATTTTAATTCACTAAATTAACTCACATTTTTTGAAATTAACTCACTAATTAAGGTTTTTTTAAATTAACTAAAATTAAGTTAACTTTTTGTAATTATCAAATAGTAATACAAATGGTATAAATAATACTTATTTATTTATAATGAACTATAGTTCTTAAAAAATTATTCGGCGTTTTATTATTTAATTAATTACCAGTTATAAATAAAATTAAAAAGAAAAAGAAAATATATTTTTAATCACAATATTATTCATGTCACAATAGTTGAATTTATTATTTAGTTTACTGTAGATTTCATTCTATTAAATAAAAAAAAGTGTCCAAAATTCAAATTTATTCAAACTTTGCCTCAATATAAAAATATTTACAAACATTTACAAGTACTTCCATTTTTAAAGTTCCTTAGAAACTACAAAATACAATTGATATAAAACTTTATGTGTTCTAAATGAAACAATCAAAATTGTTTTTCAAACTGTGAAGAAAATGACGATTTAAAAAATAAGAAAATCATATACTAAAATGTTAATTTTCTTTAAAAAAAATACTTTTTCAATTTTGGATCTTAATTTAACTTTAAAATCCGTTTTTTTTTTGTCTCAGCAAATAACATTCTTCTAGTCTGGCGAGCAAATAAGTTTTTGCAGAGTTCTTACTGAAAAACTTTACTATCTTTCTGCATAAAATATGCATGAGATTGAAGCATAAGCTATTTATAAATTTGTATTAAAGTTTTCTTTTTGAAAGTGGAACTTGATGGACATTACTTTGCAATAATTTATGAATGTGATTCATTTACATTTCTTTTGTATTAATAAAGAAAAAAATTGGAATTATTGTGAAATCTATTTAAATCTATTTAAATTAAAAAGTGCAAATATATAAAAAGTGTTTATTTGTTTTTGTACAAATATAAATTTCTGTCTCACTTAAAAATTTACGTTTAACAAATCACCTGTTAATATTTTTTATTTATTTTTAGGAATAATATTTAAAAACGTTCTTCATTACGTAGCTGAGTTTTGCTACATTTATCTGGATCGTAAAATAATGAAAAACATTTACTAATTTAATTTTCATTTTTTTACATTAATTACAGTAATATTAGTAAAATTAAACCATTATGCATGACTTTTTATTAACACAGCAGGAGAAAATTTTTCGTCTAATTGAAATGAAATAAATTTAGTAAATGAAGATCAGGGATTTAATTTTCACCAGATTATTTTAAATAAGGAAAGCAATATGTAAATAAAGGTCTCCAGGTTATATCTAAATAAATAAGTCATAAAATCTGCAAATACAGCAAAAAAATGTTAAAATGAAAAGGTTTCCAATTATTCAAAAATGAAAACAGAGTAGGATATTTATTAAATTAAAGTAAATTAAATTAAATATTTCATCTGGAACTTTTAAAACAATTTTTCACTAATGCTTTTCTTATCTTTCTTCTCGTTGGTATATAAACCCGCTCAACTTGTTAGCCATTTTATAAACTTCACTTTGGTGGGACGGCTTTGTTGAAAAGAATATCCATAAAACCTTCTCTTAAATAGTGACGAAGGTAATAATTCCTTACGAAAGGACTTTGAGAGGTAATTCATTTGTAATTCATCGCATTGTAAACAACCAACCAAGAAAACCGTAATCATGCAATACAATTTCTATACGAGACATCCTGTCACAATTGTAGAATATTTTCAAACATTAGAATTTAACCATAGTTCTGTTGCAAGCTACCTAACACTAACTTTCATTAACTAAGAGTAGAGTATTTTTTTAAATTTTTAACGAATTAAAGACAAAATATACAAAAAAAATGCTGATCTAAGCAATATAATATAATACATATGCATTGTCTGTACAAGACGTCCTGTCGCAATTGTAGAATACGCCAATCGTTAAAATTTAGCCATAGTTTTGTTGCAAACTACTTAATACTCACTTTCACTGGGCACTAGTGGGATGGTTTTTTAATTATTTAACGAAGTATAAGCTAAATATATAAAAAGGTGTTGATCTAAAATTTAACTTGAAAAAATGAATTAATTTTTAAATTTTTTGAAGTGCCAAAACACTATAAAGTATTTTGGTTAAGTAGAGATAAAGAAGCAAAGCATTATTTTAGTTAATTTGCTTTCCGTGTGAGAAAGTCTTTATCATCCGAACACCTATGTAAGTAGATTCTTATGAATTATTTACATCAGAAGCCATCCATCTTATCAGTTTGAGACACAATGAGAGAAAAAACAGCTGATGTCTTCTGCATCCAGATTCTGGGAGAAAATAAACCTTCGCTTTTTATCATTTCGCTTCAATGGAATTATCGATTACAGTTGGTATTTTATCACTTGGGAACAAATAAATTGCCCGATTGTGCTAATAGATTGTTTTTTCACTATTGTCACCGTGATATGTATGATAAGTTTTAAATTTCTCTGAACAGATATTTAATAAAATGAGCACGCCAAATTAATAGTATGCAAAGACTCTTCCTATTATAACTTCATTTACCTGGAGCCAAGGAGCAGAATATCAGCAGGAATTAAATATTGGCTAAAATAAAAATTAAATTACAACCATGTAAAAAAAATGCCATGAATTTTTACAAAAATTCTAAAGAACTACAGATTTTTATGCATTTTAATGCAATTCATGTAAATGACTTCGTCAAAAGAGCATGGGAATAAAGCATAGTTGGCAGAGGAATTAATGAAAATATTGATTTGTATGCTATTGATGAGAGTTTAGTTATTAAAAAAACTTCAACTAGACTACAATTTTTGTTCGTGATTCTAATATTTATGCAGCTAATGAACTTTTGTACTGATTGACACATGTTTCGCTGATTGGCTGTGGTTATTGCACGTAGGAAAATTAAACTGATAATTTAACGTTGTTGATGATGTGCTTGGTCTTTGCTGTATTTCAAAACTTAAAATTGAAATGATGATAAAATTAATCTCTCCAAAAGTCATGGAGAAGTCATGATTTTTTTGCATTTTGATGATGTTTTTTATGAATCTTCAAAATCACTCGGTAATATAAATTATATGTGCAAATGATGCTGATATACACTAATATAGATAAAAGAATATTGATACTGATTGTAGATAAAAGAACACTCGGTACAGAACTATAATTACCATTCATACTTATCGTTCTGATATCCCTAAATCTATTGAATTTGAATGGTGCTCTCTTAATTTCTTGATTAAGTGCTATTTCAGGGATTAGCTGTGTTTATGGAACATTCCTATATTCATGTGGCCATTAAATTTGGTTGATTTTATTGTGGTATTAATGATTAACATTATCTTCCTGACTAAGAAACAACGTGGATGGTCACAATAACAAGTAATATTGAATTTTCAATAGAGTAGACGATTTGTGACATTATGAAAGAGAATATGACCACTGATTTTCACTATTAATTTTAGTCCATTGAAAAATTATGTTTACACATAATAAACTGAAATTCATGAATAGATTTCTTTATTTTTGAAACATATATTAAATTCTTAAACATTGAAAATTTATAATTTTCCAGTTTCAAAAGGATAAAGATAAATGATGTTACCATTTTAAATGAAATCCTAAATTAAATTTTGTAGATCCAAAAACAAACACATATACACAAAAGTAGGAAAGCTCTAAAAGGAAAAAAAAAAAAAAAAAAGAAAAGGAAAAGAAATAAAAATATCGAGGTCAAGCAAAAAAACACTTGAAAGCTTTCAATCTTAATTGAAAGAATTTACGTGAAAAAAGCAAAACCTTTTAATGATTGAAGACATAAAAGATCAGTCCAAATAAAAAATATATATTTTGATTTATTTAAATAACTTTTTATTTAATATCTGCTTACTTTCGTACGAATTAATTTTAAAAGGAAAAAAAAATTACAAATTTGAAATGTAAATCATATTTGGGAATTTATCTCTTGTAAAAACAATTGGTCAGATATTATTTACGCCCATCTAAAGGAAAAGTACACAATGGTCTAACATAATTAGCAAATTCTTGCTAAACATTCCTGCTTGCAAATTGCAATTTGTTAATTTGCAAATTTGCAATTGCAAATTGTTAATTTTTTCTAACTTTTAGGTAACGGAAACTACAAAAACAATCCCACATCAGACATCTTAATGATTATACATTTTTAATATTAAACTATTTTTTAAATGATTTAATATTACAGTAAAAATTATACATTTTATTATCATTATTATTATTGATTTTATTAAGCGCTATGATTGAATCTATAAAATACTGAAATAGTGATTTTAATATTTGTGTGTGTTTAAGGAATGGATAAATAAGTCCCACAGTCAACAATTTTTAAGTTATGGAAATTATTATCTGTGATTAGTAACTGTAATTATTATTATTTGTTAAAATATTTATTAGTAAATTATTAATTTTTTTTTTAATTTCCTTATGTTATGACTAAGATTAATTCAGAGGACTTTTGTAACACCTTATATTTCTAAGCACAACAACTTCAAAAGAGATTATTTAAAAAAAATTTTGAAACTGAATGAGGAATCAAATTTTAACATTTTAAACGTGCAAAAGTTTATATTTGTGATAAATATACCATTTCCCTGAAGAATTTTGATCCTTGCTCTCTGAATTTTACTGAAATGAACTTTTATTAAATACGTTTACCTTCAGGGGAATTTTGAAATTTAATCCTTCAGATGTATTAATTACAATTTTATTTTTTGATGAAACATTTCGTCAGCTGTAATCTAAAGAGACTGTTCAAATAAAGTGCTATCACGAATATTTAAGTATAAGTGGTAATGATAATTCGATGGTAATTCACATGCGGCATGGTAATTCGAAAGATAGTTTACAATAATTTTGTAGAATGAATAGCATTTTTAAAATGTTGTTTACAAATCAATTCCCGGAATGTTCAAAATTACTGGAAAAAATAAAAACTATTTTAAGTATATTTAATTTATTATAATTTAGATTCTTTTGTCTTAAAATTGTAACGGATTAATATTTTATTGAAATTGAAATTAGTTATTTGTCAATTATTATAGTTCTAAGTAATGTATTATTAATCTGAAAAGTCCCAAATTGTAGCCCAAGAGACATTAATTGACTATTAATCTAATTTTATAAGCTGAAAATTTGAAACTGGAATGTAACTATAATATTTAAAGGTTTTAACCTTTAAATCCTTATTATTCTCTTAAATATATTATTATAAATATATATATTTATATCTTAAATTATATATTATTATCTTAAATATATAATTGTTAATGAACCATCAGTTTGTTTCTTCAAAGTAAATAAGTAATTTTTATACCGGAAATAAGTCAGTAACGTTAAAATGTCATATATTTGGTACATAAAATGAAAGGCATATAATGTACTTTTTAATAGCAATTTATAACATATAAATTAATCGTTAATTACCTTTTATGTGTAACTTAATTGATAAATAACAAATATGCTTTTATCAAACTGAAATATGTAAAAGTTTGTATCTTTAAACCTAATTATTCTCTCAAATATATTATGAATAATTGTAAATGAACCATCAATTTCTTTCTTCAAACCAAACATGTAATTTTAATATCAGAGTCAAGACAAAAACGTTAAATTTGGTTATATATTTGGTACATAAAACAAAAATCATATGATGTGGTTTTTAATAGAAATTCTATAATGATAATATAAATTAATCGTTAATTACCCTTTTACTTGAAATTTAAGAGGAAAATAACAAATATGTCTTTCATCAATCAAAATTTTTAAATTAGTTTAAAGGCAGCTAATAATAAAGTAAAAAAGCAATTTTACAACAGTAAATTTTTATTTTACGTTTTAGTTTAAACTTATCTTCATCAGTCTTGTTATTGATAGCTGATTTATACATTTTATAAGCTGAAAATTTTCAATTGAAATGTAATTAAAATATTTAAACATTTTTATCTTTAAATCCTTATTATTCTATTAAATATACTATTATGAATAATTGTAAATGAACCATCAGTTTCTTTCTTAAACAAATACGTAATTTTTATATCTGAGTCAAGGCAATAACTTTAAACTTGGTCATATATTTGGTATATAAAACAAAATGTATATGATGTGCTTTTTAATAACAGTATTGTAATGATAATATAAATTAATCGCTAATTACCCTTTTACTTGCAATTTAATTGATAAATAACAAATATTTTTTCATCAATCAAAATGTTTAAATTAATTTAAAGAAGCTAACAATAAATATGATAAGGAAATAAGCAATTACTGCTAAATTCATGTTTTAGTTGTAAACTTATCTTTATCAGTCTTGTTATTTATAACTGATTTAAAATTACAGTTACAATAAAGAATAATCATAAACATGATTAGTGAAAAATTTTTTAGATAATTCTTAACGATTTTGAATGGCATAATTTCAGTCTCATAAGTAATTTGTATATTTTTTCAGATAGTTTGAATCATCAGTTTATGCTATAACAAAGAGTAATTAACGATTAATTTAATTAACTATTTAATTGAAAAATAACGAATATGTTTTCCTCAATCAAAACGTTTAAATTATAAGTTTATGGTATAACACTTATTATGGTAACAAAATTATCTTGTATTTGAAATCTGAGTAACCCTAACTTTTAAGTCTTACATTAAACAGAATTATATATAACATCTATTACACCACATTAATTATTAGAATTATATATAACATATATTATATACACCATAAACAATCCCCAACGCATAACCTTTAATTTGAGAAACCGACGACCGAACTACGAAAAACTACGACCAAAGTTCCAGCTTGTTAAAATATTAATATTAGAATTATAAACATATTAACTAATAGAATTATATATAACATGTATTTTATACATCTTGAACTATCCCCAATGCATAACCTTTAATTTGAGAAACCGACGACCAAACTACGAAAAAGGACCTAAGTTCCAGACTACGACCAAAGTTGCAGCTCGTTAAAATATTAATATTAGAACTATAAACATATTAATTATTAGAAATATATATAACACATATTATATACACCATAAACCATCCCCAATGAATAACCTTTAATTTGAGAAACCGACGACCAAACTACCAAAAAATCTAAGTTCCAGACTACGACCAAAGTTCCAGCTCGTTAAAATATTAATATTAGAACTATAAACATATTAATTATTAGAAATATATATAACACATATTATATACACCATAAACCATCCCCAATGAATAACCTTTAATTTGAGAAACCGACGACCAAACTACCAAAAAATCGAGAAACTACGACCAAAGTTGCAGCTCGTTAAAATATTAATATTAGAATTATAAGTATATTAATTATTAGAATTATATATAACACATATTATATACACCATGAACTATTCCCAATGCATAATCTTAATTTGAGAAACCGACGACCAAACTACGGAAAACGACCTAAGTTCCAGACAACGACCAAAGTTCCAGTTTGTTAAAATATTAATATTAGAATTATAAACATATTAATTATTAGAATTATATATAACATGCTACCATGAGCTATCCCCAATGCACAACCTTTAATTTGAGAAACGACCCAAGTCCCAACTCGTTAAAATCCTATCTCCAGGCTTCCGATATCAGCGTGCATCCAAACGGCATTGTTAAGCTGGATGAATAACAGCTTTATCGCGGCGACGCTATGTCATTTCAATCTGGTTTGATGAATTATTAATATCTGACATCACACGCACATTTACGTCGCAAACACACATTAATCTCCCTTCTGGAGCACTCCTGGTATAATTGGCGACACAGAATGGCATTATCGGATAAGAGATCCCAGGGGAAGAAATATTTACAAAAACTGATAATCGACCGAAGAGTAGTTGGCGATAAGATCGCTGTTGCTTTTCTTGTTTAGTGATTGACAGCTTCTTTTTGTACCATACTTCAGTTTGCGAAAGTTCTCCTTTTTTTTCTATGTCCAAATATAAGTTGGGCTGGGCTTTTTTTTCTTTTTTCTTAAACCATAAAGTTTTTAGCTCGTAAGCGATAAGATTAAATTGTTATGAGACATCATTTTTCAAAGAATTTTAAATGCATAATATTTTTTCAGGATAATTATTTGTAAATGCTTAATTTATTTGGAAGTTCTCTTCTTTACGTATGTCCAAATACAATTTGGGGTTTTTTTTTTCTGAAACCACAAAATTTTCTTCTTGCTAGTTAGTAAATGATAAGATTAAATTGTTGTGACAGCATTTTTAAATGAATTTTAAATTCAAAATATTTTCTCAAAATAATTATTTGCAAATGCTTAAATTTTTTTTGGAATTTCTCTAGTATGTCCAAATATAATTTGGGTTAGTTTTTTTTTCTTTCCTTTTCTGAAACCATGAAATTTTCTTCGTGTTAGCTCTTAAGCGATAAGATTAAATTGTTATGAGACATCATTTTCAAAGAATTTTAAATTCATAATATTTTTCAGAATAATTATTTGCAAATGTTTAATTTTTTGTAAGTTATTTTATATAATTTGGTATGTTCATATGTCCAAATATAATTTAGGTTGTGTTTTTGAAACCATAAAATTTTCTTCGTGTTAGCTCTTAAGCTATAAGACTAAATTGTTATGAAACATCATTTTAAAAGAATTTTAAATTCATAAAATGTTTTCAGAATAATTATTTGTAAATGCTTAATTTTTTGGAAGTTCTTCCCTTTAGATATGTCCAAATATAATTTGGGTTTTTTTCTCTGAAATTATAAAGTTTTGTTCTGCCTTGTTAGTAAGTGATAAGATTAAATTGTTATAAGACATCATTTTTCAAATAATTTTAAATTCATAAAATTTTTTCAGAATAATTATTTTCAAATGCTTAATTTTTCCAAATTCACTTTTTAACGTATATCCAAATATAATTTGGGTTGTTTTTTTCTGAAAAAATAAAATTTTTTTCTGGCTAGTTAGTAAGCAATAAGATTAAATTGTTATAAGACATCATTTTCAAAGAATTTTAAATTCATAATATTTTTTTCAGAATAATTATTTGTAAATGCTTAAATTTTTGGAAGTTAAAATTTTGGAAGTTCCTCCTTTACATATTTCCAAATGTAATTTGTTGTTTTTGAAAAAATCATAAAATTAATTTCACAAAAATTCATAAATATGAAGATGAAATTGCTGTTAGATTAAAAGAGTTCATGGTTAAAGAGTTTCAATAATTTTCATAATTCCCGTTATTGTTTATAAAAATTATTTTGCTACGAATAATTATAACTTTCAAATTTAAAAGATAATATTGTTTTCAATTACTAGTTGTCCGAAATAATATATTATTTTGAAGTAATTTTAATATTTTGCAATTTCTGAAATTAGTTACTGGTAATAAATTTCAGAATAATAATTCCTTTTTACGATCTTTTTGTATTTAAATATAAATTTTGAATTTATATATATATATTTGTGAAAACAAAATTTAATTCATGGAGATTCGTTAATGATAAAAGAAAATTTTTCAGATTTTATTTTATTGAAATAAGGAACTATTTTTATCTATCATAAGAATAACAGTTAATAAGCTAATAAGAAACAATTAATATGAAAAAAATCGGCACTAACCTCTGCATTTCAAAAACTCTTTATTAAAATTGCAATAATTATCATCCTTTCAAATATTTTTTTTTTTTTTTTTTTTTTTTTTTTTTTTTTTTTTTTTGCTTTTAATTGGTAATATTCTTAATTATATGAATCGGGCTTAAAAGAAAGTATCTTCAATATTCTTTTCAAAAATATTTGATGTTGGTATGTTATGTTTATAACACAACGATAGCTTAACAATAATAGTGAAAACATTATATAATAATAATAGTTAACATAACAATGAAAGTGAAAAAGTCCGCTGTTGTTTTAATTGTTTTAAAAACATCATTGTTCATAAATGTGCTGAAATTCACTGTACCAACAAAGAAAAAAATACTTTTATAATCTTGCGGTTACGTCATTATAAAAGTTATAATGAATTTTTGTCATAATTTATTTAATAAACTAACAAAGCTCTATTGTAAACTTAACAGGAAAGATGAGATTGTTTTTCATCAAATTTCTTAAAAGAATTGTTTAAGCGTTGTCCAGCTGAATTAGAGCAAAAAACTTTTTAAAAGAATGGCCTGCATTTAATTTATATAGTTTGGTTTGGTTAGTCGCTCTCCTGTCATTTTGTGTACACTTTGGGCTAATTAGACCGGGATCTACAGTTCAAAGTGGATTTCGAACCACCCACAAACATCCATGCCACCACCAGGATTCGAACCTGAAGCCTGTGGTACCAAAAGACCAGAGTGCTAGCCAATTGGCCACCAGGACGCTGTAAAGGTTAAAATCTAGAACCCTGTACGCTTTGTGCCAAACACATCGCCAAGTTGCCAAGTCGGTAAGTAAACATAGACATCAATGGGCCAGGTAGTTTAAGCGGTAAAATGATATTACGACAAAATCCTTCCCTGGGTTGCCAAATCGCCAAGTAAACAAACAAAATGGCTGCCGAGGTTCATTATCATTGTAAAATGTTATTTCGCCAAAATTTATAGCCAAACAGTGCTATTACGCCAACAATAGTAGTGAAGTAGCTATTCGTCAAAGTTTATTCCTGAAAAGGCTTTGAAGCCAAAGTTTATAATTTTAATGCCAAATATTATCACTATTTTGCCAAAATTTTAATCTTTGAAAGGCTTTATAGTCAACATTTATCGCTTTATCGTTAAATTTTTTCATTAAGCAAATTTTTTTTGTTTTTACGCCAAAAGTTAATGATTTATCGCCAAATTATCACTAAAACATTTTATCTCTCAAATACTTTTGCGCCAAATGCTATTGCTTTTATTCCAAAATTTAGCACTATTATGACAAAAAAATTATGTCTAAATGGCCTTTACGCCAATTTATATCGCTTTATCGCTAAACGTTTACCACTATTATGGTAAAATCTTAATGCTTTCTTTTTACGCCCCTTATTGCCGCTTTAACATCAAAGTATATCATTATTTTGCCAACATTGAATTCCTAAATTGCTTTCACTCCAAGTTAAATCGCTTCATCGCCAAATTATTATGTGGAATTTTATTTAACTAATTAACTCACAAAAATGTATCATTTAGACAAATATAATAATCGCTGTTACGATAAAATTTCATCAAAATTATCCGCTAATTCACCAACATTTTTTTTTAAATGTCAAAAAATAAGTCATGTTCTTTACGAAGCCGAATTCGAATGATATATTAATATTAACAGAAGAGAAAAAGAAGAAACCTGAGAATAACTTACCTTTTATTGTGGTATGTCCTTCGTATGCAGTGGAAACGAACGTTTTATTCCATCGGTGAAATCATAAAAAATTTTGCGGATGTCAAATTTGTGCTGGAGACGCCACAAGTACTCTGCCAGATAATTATCAAATGTTTCGGACACATTATTTTATTATTATGAATTTATTTTAATTATTAAAAATTTAAATTGTAACGTTAACTAGCGTTCTAAAAAGCTAAAGCTTCAAATATTCCGTGCGAATTCTAATTACGGTTGCCACGAAATCCTAACTAAACGAACATCTTTAAAAAGGAAATTAATTATTTAAGAATAAAATATAAGTTATTAATAAATTAAAAAATTGTTTTTATTGTTTTTTTTCTTATATTAATGAGTGGCAACATCATAATAATGGTTTACGTTCTGTATCATCGACAGACATACGTTATAAGAATAAGCTCGGAATTATCAATAATTTATCGGAATACTTATTTAAAAGTATATATATTTCTGTTCTTATTTACTGCAAATAATTATCGAAATAGCAATAAAATAGTCATTATATTGTTCGGAAAATGAAGCTACGAATTTCTGTAATTACAGTATTGCAACCCTAAAGAAACTGGCGGAAAATTGGTGAAATATTCAGTGTCGCAAGATTGCCGAGTTCCTCGGGGGTACAGTATTCTAGATTTTATCCCATATATTATTTTGCGAAAACGAAATTTAATTCATGGATTCGTTAATGATAAAATGAAATTTTTCAGATTTTATTTCATTGAAGTAAAGAGCTATTTTAATTTTTTCATAAGAATAACAGTTAATAAAAAAACAGCTAATAAGCTAATAAGAAACATAACACTTAATAGGAAAAAAATATTATTTATAACAGTTATGAAGAAAAAAAAAGTAGATACTGACCTCTGCTTTTCAAAATTTTTTCTATTAAAATTCTAATAATTATCATCTTTTCAATATTTGCTTCTTTTTTTTTTTGCTTTTTAATTGGTGATATTCTCAACTAATTTAAAATGAATTACATCAAACAGGCTTAAAAGAAATTATCTTCAATATTCTTTTTCAAAAATATTTGATGTTATAACACAACGATAGCTTAACAATAATAGTGATATTATTATATAATAATAATAGTTAACATAACAATGAAAGTGAAAAATTGCAGTGTTGTTTTCATTGTTTTAAAAAAACATCATTGTTGATCACTGTGCTGAAATTCGAAGTACCAACAAAGAAAAAAAAAACTTTTATAATCTTGCAGGTTACTTCATCTTAAAAGTTATAATTAATTTTTGTCGTAATTTATTTAATAAACTGACACAGCTGTATTGTAAACTTAGCAGAAAAGATGAGATTGTGTTTCATCAAACTTTTAAAAGAATTTGTCCTATATTTAAATTATATAAGAACCCAAGAAATATCCAATATTCTGGCAGTCACTAAATAAATGTCAAATATATTTGCTGAAGTACAGGTAAATGTGCTGTTAAGCTTTCACTTTTGGCAGAACTTTGGAAATCTACAAATTTGGCGACAAATTTAGTTAAATTTTCTTCCAATTTCGAAATATAAATTGAAGGTGCAACGTTTGGCCTGTTATCCGTCAAAAACATTTATTCTCATGGGATGCAGGCTAAATAACATTCTAATACCAGTGTAGCTTTTAATCTTATTTTAGTCAAACAATGCTGAGTACAAAACTTCGGATCTTTTTCTTCAATACTATCAGAAGTCAAGTTTCTATCAGTAAGGGAATATAGGGTAACGTATTAAATAAGTTTATAAAATATGCTTATACGATATTCTTATAGTTCGTAAGTTTCGCTCATATAAGTAAATTATTGGTAATAAAAATGCTTTTGACGTGCATGGATTAATCTATTTTATATCAGAATTAAATTAACGATTATATGTTGAGAATTATAATTATTTGAATAGAGATGTATTCATTTAATTCAAACTTAGACAGTTTTCGCATTAGCATTTAAATTTATATGTCACCATTTATTGATTGACATACTTGTTATATCAATGCAAATTGCTTAAAATTATAATTTCTAAGTTTTGCTATAAATACGAAGCAACTAGGTATGGTCAATGACTTAACATTTTGAATACTAAAGTTATATAATTAACGTGTCAAAATAATTAATGGGTTCTAACTAAACTGCTATTTAGAAAATAGTTTCTTAATTCCTTATTGTTCATTGGATTAGACCGAATAATGATTTTTCTGAGAAATATATTTTAAATTTTACTATTGCAAACGGGATAGGTATTAAATCTGCTTGTCTTACAGATTTATCAAAATATTCGTTTAACTGAAGTTAATTCCAAGAGAATATTCTGCTGAACAGGTTTTTGAGAATAAATTTTTTAACTGAATGTATTCACTCAAATTTCAGTACATTTCTGATTTCCTTATAAATTATAGCTGCATGAGGGCCAAGTAACTAGAGCTCTGGCCTTTGGTACCACAGGCTTCAGGTTCGAATCCTGGCGGTGGCATGGCTGTTTGCTAGTGATTCGGAATCCACATTAAACTGCAGGACTCAGTCTAATTAATCTAAAGTGTGCCCAAAAAGACCATACGGCAGCAAACCAAATCTTATAAATTTATGAGCATATGACCTATTAATTATGTTCATATATGAACATATCTATTAAATGATGAATAAGTTATGAACACATGATTATTCACAGATTATTATTATATGGTTCAATTAGGAACATATCAAAGATCTATTTAAATGGGTAAATTTTACTTTTTTAAATACATACTAAAATTATTTTGAGCATATGTTTCTTTGTTGATAATAAAAGTACAATTTTAAAAAATCCTTATATTCTAGATTTTAAAACATATCTCTAAATTAGTATATAACAAATCATTGAATTCTTAAGCTACTATATTCCGAAAACTATCTAAAGTTTGCACAAATATTATTTGAAAAGATAAATAAAGAAATTTTGTGTAAGAGAAAAATCGTCGGACGAGAGCCCCCATTCCTTTACTTCAGATAAAATGTCTGCTTTTTTTGTGCTTCTAAAGGAGATGTATTGTATGAAAGAAGACGTATCTCTTAAAGGATTTTTATGTAATTCTATATATGAAATAGAATTCCTCATACGAATATTCCATTTCGTTATAGTTATGTAATCAAAATATAATATTATCTAACGTATTTCAATAAAATTTGTTGTTTTCTTAAAGTTATTTTTGGTTTTTTATGAAACATTCTTTAAAAAATATGCTGTTATTAAATTTTATAGGCTAAGTTTCGTTAATTTATAATAGTCAGTAAAGGGCATTAATAACTTTCTGTAATGTAAATTTTTAATAGTAACTCCATTATTTTTTTTTTAAAGAATTGCTTAAAATTAATTTATAATTTTTCAAATTTTAATAATAACTCTATTAATGGAGATATTTTTTAATTATATGGTTTTAAAAGATTGATCCTGGCTCTAATGGCCGAGTGTCTGCCACTAGGTGCCATAGGTTTCGGGTTGAGTCCCAACGGTGCCAGGATTGCGGTGGTTCGGACATAAAAATATGATGATACCTTCGGCTTAAATATACTTTAAGCCGTAGGTCCCAGTCTCGTATGACCGTAGAGCTTCACGGAGCCAAGTCAGACTTCTACTTACGGGTGCACCAACACAACAGAAACTGTCCCCTTTCACTTCAACCATGAGCCCATACGGGTTCGTGGACTTGGTCTAGATGCCTACCAAGTGAGATAAGAAAAACAATAACACAAAATATTGATCCATCGTCATAACTTATAAATTATCTACATGAAAATCGACAAAATGATATTTCGAATTATAATTTGGTAAAAAAACATTTTTAATAGATTTTTAAAAAATTTCAGAATTTTGTAATAGAACTTCTAATTTTTGTTATGATTTATTTTCAAATGTATATCAAATGTGATGTAAATGTAAAGTTTAAAAAAATTTCTTCCATTATTGTTATTATTAGTATTTTTAGTGTTTCATGAGAAATTTAAATCTTGAAATTCTCTATTTTATTGCAGAACTTCATAAAATTATTTATTTATCAAACTCGTAAATGTCCTCTAAAAATGTTCAGATAATTTATTGTCTTTCAATACTTTATTTCCTTCTTTTTAATTTATTGTTCTTCAACTCACGATTCTATTGAGATTCAGGAATATTTCTTTTAAAATGCTTGAAATAGACAATATTATTTTTTTTAAGTATTCCTAAATTATTTTTATATGATTGTTGACATATTTTTTTCTTATATATAAAATGCTATCTATATATTTTTACAGTTTATATGTGTAAGAAACAGCTTGTTTATATAACATGAGTCTAGTGTGTTGGGCCGATAACCCTACCCCGTAGCAAGAAAACGTCTCCTGTCTCGAGATCTGCCAGTATGCAGACGGTCTTAGCCCACCATAGGGTTTTGCACTAATGAAGATGATGACATATTCTGAACGTACGATTCGCCATAAAAATTTATTTGGACAGGTGATATTTATGTAACGTTTCGAATAAAAAATATCGAAAACACGTTCAAATTGCACATTTACTTAAAATAAAACCATTTAATTATTTTGCTATAAAAACATCATTAAGATTATACAATTATACATAGGGATACATATGTTCCAAGGATCATGAAAGAATTAATTAATGAAGGAGGCTCTCTTACTCAGTATCTCTGCTGGCGTGTTAAAAAAAAGCAAACTGAAACTCTATCGGACGATCTTAAAATAGAATTAAGTAGCAAGATGGAGTGGGTGAAACCTGTCCAGTGCTAAATCACCGAATAAACAAGTTACTAAGTACAGATGAACTTGGTTTTTAAGTTTTTATCCCTATATCAATTTTGGGAAGCATTACCCCAAATGATGCAATACAAAATTCTACTAGAAAATATCGATTAACAAACAGTATGTTTTTATTTCATAATTGTGAGTTTTTAAAAGAATATCTTAAATTATTTAAATAAATTGGAATTCTACAATAAAATTGTTTAATATTTTGATTTTGTTATTAGTTATCAACGTGCAATCGATTTTCTACTTGGATGGAAGAGAAGAATCTAATTGAATTTCTAATGAATTTGTTGTGTTTTATAGGAGAAATATGATGAAATATGTAATAGTTATAGCAGTTAAAGTTCGAATCTCAATACAATGCTTTCTCAGCGTTCGTTTTGTAGCATTAATTGTTTTAATTCAGTGGTGCCAGTATTATTACTATTTAAACAATATAACTGAATCCTGATGGGCTTGATGGTCAACTGACTAGCGCTCTGACTCTCTATACCACAGACTTCGGACTCGAGTTCCATTGGTGCCATGGATGATTGTAGTGGTCTGGAATCCACTTTAAACCGTAGGTTCCGGTCTAATATGACTGTTGGTTGTAGTGCTGACAACCCTACCCCGTAAAAAGAAACTAAAAAATTTCATGTTTCGAAATTTGCCAGAAGGTCTTGGTTTTTTTTTTTTGGGGCTACAGAACCATTGAAGAAGAATTTAATCTTATTTCATCAAGGAAAATTTTATGTATCATTAGCTCAAAAATCTTGAGAAACTAATAGAAGTTTTATTTATGCTAAAGAAAATTACTGAAAAAGTAAAGAAAAAAGAAATTTAAATAATTTGTTGTTTTATTTAAGAATAAACTCGAAATATTCAAACCAAAATAATCTGATGTTTTGAATAAATATATAAATATGACAATCTTGGAGGCAATTTATTTTTTTGTAGCTTGTTAAATGGAACTTCTTCTATTCATTTAATTTTTTTATCCATTTGCATAATGGTTTACATTTTAATACTTGATCCTGGATTTTGGATAAATAAGAATGCTAGACCATTAAAATAAATAGTTAATCGAAAAAGACACAATTATTTATCGAAATTTTGATCTTAGAAATTGTATTCTTTTAAGTATCTTCAACCAAAATTCTTTAGTGAGATGAGACAAACACAGACTGAGTCAGATAAATATTTAATTACTTTAAATTAATTCGTAGTTTCTAATATTAATTTAATTGTCACATTGTTTATTTGTTCTATCAACTGGGTTCTTAACTAGAATATACAGGTAAAAAAAATTAATAAATATAAATTTTTTTTTTTAACGAACATAAATTGCATGAAGATAATCATATTAAAAACATCTGACTATTTTAATTCGAACAATTCGGATTTATTTTTAAATAAAAATTTTAACAGCAGCAGAAGACATATAAAACATCATTGCTAAACAACGATTCTGATTGCTTCAGATACAAATTCTTCTGGAAAGTAGTTTTTTTATAATATGATTTGTCATATTTTCATATCGATTTTCAGATCTTTATTTAAAAAACATGTTCCTTCTTAAAAAAAAAAAAAAAAATTTTATGAAGTTTCCCCAAATCCTTTTTGTAAATTCTTGCTTTATTTATAATTAAGGTTTATTATATATGGAAGATGATCAAATTAGCTGTGATTCAGATGAGAAACTGCAAAGCAAAAAACAGTTGTTGACACAAAATAGTATCCTAAGCTTTGTCTTCGTTTATTAACATAGAAATTTCAATACCATGACCCCAAATAGTGTTGAGGTTGTATGAATAGAATTTTACTGCAGATAGTAATAATTTTCAATTTTTTGAAACATACGTACATTATCTTCATAAAATTGTATAAACATTATTTTATGGAATATAAAGCTTTTAATGGAGATTTACCATCATACATAATTATTCTATAATTTTTTTCATTAATTTATCCTTTGATCTGTAAATTAAAATAATAAATTTGAGTTACTAAAGTAATCTGATAATAATTTTGATGACTTATGTTTCAGTTAAATAGTTATATTAAAAATTATAAATAATCATCCGGTTAAAATTATGTTTTATTAATAATAACCATAAATGATACGAAATTCTACTTACTTAAGAAAAACTATTTTTTTAATAATAATGAATGCATATAAAAATAAAATAAACAAATTCAATTCTTTGATTTCACAATAATTTTCTTATACATTTTTTGTTTATTTGTAAAATTAATAAATTTTAATTCATTAGTTGTTTTACTAAATTCTTTTTTAACGTTAAATTAAAAGAAATCTCTTAAATTAATTAAAGAATCGTTTCTTCGGTATATAAGTAAATAAATAAATAAAAAACAGTGTTGCTATTATGGGATTTTGCAGGTTTAATTAGTTTTAGAAAAGCACTTGATTAACATTTAGGAAAAATAATGATTTAAATATTGTTTGAAATAATTATTTTTCAAAACTTTCCTTGAAATCTGTTTTTATGAAAAATCTTATAGTAAAGAAGCATATTTTAAAAGTTAATTAAAATATTTACCTTTTTTTTAATTCCTTAATTAATATTTCTAGAAATGAAATTTAACTACTTTCAGTTTATAATTGCATCACATTTCAAATATCTCATTGCGATTATATATTCTTATATATCTTTTTAAAGTGCTTAGATAAATTATTATGAAATTTTTCATCATTATTTAAACTCCAAATACTTTTAAATTCCTTTACAAGGGCATACAAAATTCATGAATATTCTTCCATTAAAATTAATCATTATTTTTCTGCCAAAACGTCAAATGCAATCTAAGACATCTTTCTTGGTAGCTTAATATATCATAAATTTATATATTTAAGTATTTAGTGAAACATATCACGATAAAATAAACTTAATCACGAAATCTTTTGATTTAATGGCAATTAGAATGATAAATTTTCTTTCGTATAAAAGCCAATGGGCTATTATGTGCTTTTAGCTATGGATTTTCAAAACATTTACTATTTCTTTTTTTGAAATGCCTGGAAAAGAAAATGATTCAGTTTAAAACAAGAAAGCCTTATTGTGAAAATAAATTAAATTGTCAAAAACAATTGATTTACTTGTAAAAATAATGAATTTAAAGATTGTGTACCACTTTCTTTTTAATACTGAAGTGGAATTTTTTATTCATTGCTTAACAACTTCTTTTTATTGATAAAAAAGAAGGAAAAAACTAATTCAAGACATTTGAGGTCTCTTATGTGTTAAAAAATATTTATTGGAAAAACTATTTAACGACAAAATAATAAAATTAACTCTTCTATGTAGAATTATGCTGTTCTTCATCCGAATTAAAACGAATATTTTAATACTAATCAATAATGTAAAAAAATTGAAAATCTTCAGTGCTTTTCATTATTTTTTAACGAATTAATAATATAGTTAATTCTTTTAACTATCAAATCATTAAAATATGAAAGAATTATTGAAAGGTACATTATATGTATATATATGATGAGATCATTTATAAAATTTTATAATTTTATACACAGTTTTTATTGATGTTATGTTGTTTATACACAGTTTTAATTATGTTAAAGACTCTAAACTTAACTTTTATTTTAACTTTAAAAAATTCAATTTTTACTCTATTATTTTATTTGACATGTGGCTAAAAATTAATCTTTTTTTAAAAATTTTTCAGTGAAATAAAATAACATTTCGTAATGAAACCAAAGCTTCGTAGCAAGCTAAATTTATTAGAACAATGTTAAAACACTGTATTTTTATAACAATATTGAGCTTACAATAGGCGTAAAATAAAACTAGTATGGAATGGCCAAATGGGACTCAATATTAAAAAAATTCCTTAAAAATGTTGTAAATCCATATTTTTAAATTTAAATAAAAGTTCAGATTTTCAATTTTAAGTGAAGGGATTTTAAATTCAAATAATATTTTAAAATTTATTTGAACGTTTTATATTTTAATTTAGGAAATTTTTATCTGTGCATAATTCTCACTTAATTGTTTTCGAAAATATAAAACGTAATTTTCGAAATATGTATCAATGAAAATTTCTGCTTTTGGAAAAATATTTCTAATTAAAAACAAGATAATGCACAGAAAATCATTGTTGAATAATATTAGCTCAGTATACTGACTGGAATTACTGATGACATGATTTGACATTGCTGCTTTCAAAGACAAGAAGATTCAATATTGATTTTGAGAGCATTTGTAAACATTTCGTTTCGATAAACTTCTTGTTTGGTGACGATACTCCTGGTCTTTTACCGAATGTCAACTATATTCGAAAAAGCTATCTTTAAAGTCTCCCTGGATGACAAAACTTCACCCTATCCATGGTAAACTGTTTTTGATTACATAAGTGAAACATGAAGTGCTCAATATACAAAAATATTAATAGTTGACGATGTTTAACGATGTCCAACATCTTAACGATCATATTAATGATTTAACGATGACCAACACCTTAAAGATCATATTAACAATCTTCATGATTTAAGATGACCAATATCTCAACGATCCTATTAACGATCTTGATGTTTTAACGATTACCAACATCTTAACGATCATATTAACAATCTTGATGATTTAACGATGACTTAACGACATATTAACGATCTTGAGGATTTAATGATGACCAACATATCATATTTATAAGCTAATTAAAATAATTTTGTTTAGATTTTCGTTTAATGAAATTTTTTTATTAAAGACTTAAATCTTGTATTAAAATATCTTTGTTTCAAACACATTTCTGGAAGACAAACCTTAGACTGTTATACCGAAACTCATTTACTTCCAGCACAATGTCGTACATTGTGAATTTAAGCAGTATTCCGAGAAAGATTTACCGAGAACGAAGCTTGTGAATGATCCATTTCTCTTAAGAGGTCATTCAAGTTGAATGATGGGTGAAATTGGACCTCTCCCAATTTAATTTACATTGGATGAACCGTTCGGAGAACTTCATCGAAAGTGATCCGTCTAAACCAGTTAAATCGCATTTGTATCATGATTCGTTAGATATAAAGCTGAATGATTGTCTGCATGAATGGTTGTGAATGTGTTAATGCGTATCATACTTCAAAATCTATACGATAGGCATTCCCCCCTTTATTTCCATTATATTTTAATATGAGGTACATATAAAAGCCACAAAATTAGTTATTTATTTTATTAATTTAAATAAAAATTGTCCTTTTTATAATAAAATTCACGATAACATTGTGATTTTGTGACGACGTAAATGTTTAATAACGATATAATTTTGTAAATATAAATACATGCTAAATAACAATATGCTTTTACAACAATACAATGTTTAATTACGCAGAAATTGGAAGCCTAAGATTCCATGAGAAATGAAACATCTTTTCTTTTAGAATTGCTTTGAATTTCGATTTTCAAACTTTATTGATATCACTTTTTAATAACACTTACAAGATAAAAGAAAAATAGTGTTAGAATCTATTATAGTATATATATATATTTATTTATTTATTTATTGGGTGCATTGCCATGAGTGGGAGTATATAAATGTGGAATGCAAAGGGACGAGGATTCGATTTCATCTGATGGTGTTTGGACAGAGATGATCAGATTTCATCTGATGGTGTTTTATCACCCTTCAGACTGAGAAGAAGAGAAGTTTCTAACAATTTCTGATTAGAGATTCGACTAGGGATAACTCTGTGAATTTGTAATGATGTAAATGTTTGAAAACAATATAATTTTGTAACAATATGTATGCTAAATAGCAATGTGTCTTTACAACAATACATTCTTTAATGGCTTAGAAATATGAAGCCTCAGATTGCATAAGAAATATAACACTTTTTAAAATTGTTCTGAATTTTGACTTCCAAACTATATTGATACCACTTTTTAATAATACTTATTAAGGTAAAAGAAAACTGTAGGCAGTGAATCCCACTCATGGCATAGTGGCAATGGATTCAATATAGAATGCCAAGTGGTTCAGGATTCGATTTCATCTGATGGTATACGCTATACCCAATAGCTGGTAGTTTGGACAGATGGACTGAGTGGACCCAATGGACAGAGTTATGTTTTTATCTCTCTTCATACTGTGAAATAAAGAAGTTTTAACAGTTTCTGATTAGAGATTGTCTTATATTATATGAAAACACACATAAGTTTTCTCTGAAAATCTTTTTAGTAAGTTCTTAATAACACTAAGTTAAGACAACAATATATTCCACTCATAGCACAATGGGAATGCATCCAATATAGAATGCAGATGGACGAGGATTCGATTTCATCTGATGGTATTCGCTTTATTCAATGACTGGTAGTTTGGACAGAGTTCTATTTTATCTCTCTTCAGACTGAGAAGAAAAGAAGTTTCTTACAGTTTCTGATTAAAGATTCTTTTATATAGCATGAAAACAGCATAAGTTTCCTCTAAAAGACTTTTAAGAAGGTAATACTTTCCCATTTCACCGTACTAGGGAACAACATTGAATTGCTAAATGTATGTAAAACGAGGTCAAATAATTTACATTTATTTATTATTTACACAAAGGCTTAAGAACATTGATTAGAAAAAAAAAATCCTGCAGCCATAGGACTTTGGTCTTTTTTTCTTCTTTTCTTTTAGTTGTAAATATACGAAACAGAATTATTTAAAAAACTCCATCATATAAAATATTCTTTTAATGACATTTTAAACAAATGCGTTTGAAGGATTACCTTTTTTTTAATTTTTTTAGAGTTAATATCAATATTGAAAAATAATTCTTGGCCAATATGAACTCATTTTTTTCATTACTATGTACTAGTATTCGTTTTCAAGATAATTGAATTATTATTTTTGACCTCAAACTTAATTAAAAGTTCTTATGTATTATATATTTTAGATTTATCTTGAGAATTTTTGTTAAGAATGGATTATTTTATGTTGAGAAAATTGATTACAATTAGGGAAAATATATCAAGGAAACTGCAGTTATTCTTCACCAGGAATAAAATTGTGTTTAAGGATCAAAAAGGTTCTTCAAAGAATTTAGAAAAATCAATTTTTTTTTGTTTTATAATAAATTAAACATAGGAAATGCCTTATTTTTTATTTCTTTATTATTATGAAAACTAATTGTTATTGCTTTCAAATGTCGAGCCTTTCGCCTTAGATTATTTATTATTGGAAGGGTAGTAGATGCGTAACAATTTCAGCATTAACAAGGCTGCAACAAGCAACTATTTTTCAATAGCAACTTTTAAAGCTAACCAACAGGAATGTCGAATGGGGGTTAACATTTTCATCTCTTTCTGTCTGAGCCGCAGGAAAGGACATTCCGGTCTATGATAAATCAATATGCCCGCCAAATACTTCAATTGGTAACTCCATCACACATATGAGAACTTCTGACTTGTCTTCATTTGTCGGGTTTTGAACTTGGATTCTCTTGTTCTGAAACCTAACACCATTATCAATCAGACATTTCGGATAAAAAAATTTGTTTATATTCAAATTTAAAATTTAATATGATTGATAGAGTTGCTTTTTTGTAAAGTAGGAATACCAAAGAATGTCTTCAAACCCAAAATATGCCATTCACTGTAAAATTCAACCCCAAAAGTTTATTTTTCAATAAAGCATACGAAAAAAGCAACCAGACTTTGGTATCCAACGTATTTCCTTTCATCTATCAAATTTTAAGATAACAATTTTTATTATATTCGCCTAGTGCTATAAAGGAAATCTGAACTTCTATATAGATGTATTTGTTTTAAAAGCAATACATTCAAATAACAAGAAACATTTTTTAAAACTTACTTTTTTCTTAGAAAAATAACATCTCAGAAGAAACTAGTGCTTTTTTATTACTGTCCTGAGGTGATTTTTCTGTACTGCAGTTTCAAGTGTTATCAGGAACTCCGTAAATAAAATGGGAGACTTGCCTTCGCTGTTTCTAGTCAGTCAATTGAGTATTTTATTATTTCAACATAATTGAATTCCATAGATAAATTTCTTTTCCGTGCTCGTAAATATACTATATCATGTATTTTGCTTAAGTCGACGAATGAGTAAAAATCCTTTTTAATAAAATACTTTTTATACTAATAATTTGATTATTTCTATAAATATATATATTTTATGTAAAGTATGAAAAAACTGGAATTTAAAAGAACGCAATATATCCTTTAAACTGTAAAATTTTTACATTAGACTCGGGGTGAAGAAGAGAATGGTGCAAGTTCCAGAGATGTCTTACTTGAAGGTGGTAGAATGTGGGAATAATATAGTACATCTTCCATGATGCACCCTATATAACGTTGGAACTGCTGCATAACTTCCGTTCTAGTAAAAAATTACTTAGATAAAAGTGTTCAGATATCAAAACAATATACTAAACATGAGAATTTTAAATAAATTATTGCCAGATTCGTACAGTGGTATCGTGCATTAGGACTGAGGTTCAGTACGCTGGAGTCATTGTTATAGACACTGTTTCAAAATCGAGGAGAATCGATGACGTTTGTGATGTTCAACATCTTGTCTCGTTCAGGCTACTCAATGAGAATTTTCCGGCTTTTCTCCAATATGTTACTCAAACATGGGATAGTGACCTCTAAAGATCTTCCTGGAAGGCACTTCCCTCCTTCTTTTACGACTAATATAATATTTTAAAATCATACATTTGTAGATTATACAACAATATTTTTTTTATCGAGATTTCTAACGCATGTTTCACGCGACATGCGCTAGTGTCTTTCAGGAGGGCTATAAAGTGTAATTGTCTGGCATTTTAAGTAGTATGGGTGGAATATCAGAAAACTCCCATCAAACAGCTGGATTGTCGTTGCGAGATAATCAAGCGCACTTTAAATTACTGGCATCGAGTTTCTTTTGTACTAAAAGCGAAGATTGTGATGCATGTCTTTGGTGGATTCGAATCTTCGCTCACGTGCATACTAGTCTGCTTGAGTTATCAATATGTCACAACTTTTGAATTGCAATCGTATTCAATCAAAAATTTTTTTTTTTGCTTAAATTAGGAATAATTCAAAGTAATTGATTTTTTTTTATTGCTGTCCTTGCAAAAAATGGTAAAATCGCAGAATAGGGGTAGCTGGGATTTGGCGTCAAAAAACTTTTCGCCAAAATGCGCCAACGGGTTGAGATTGTAAGTGTAATGAATTGCAAACAGTACCAGAAACCCATATTACCACATTTGGCGCCACAAAAAAATCTGCCAAAAATATATAAAAATATACTAATAAACAAAGACACGTTTCTATTTATTAAATTAGTACTGTTTATTTAGGATGTTAACATTTCAATGCAGATGTCATTAGGACGGGTAGGTAAACATTTCTACGGAGATTCTAAGAAGAGATAGAGAAAAGACAGTTTTAATGTCCCACTGTAGTTTTACTTCCCAGTTAATCAACATCGCGGATCGATAATTGGTGGGCTATGTTTTTCACTATATCCCTAAAAATGTTTAAAGTGTAAAAAAAGTACAAGACTCGGTTGGGTAGCTTTCGACAAATGGTGAATACATTGAATTATTGTAAATATCTCAAAAAAAAAAAAAAATAATTATCCTGTCTTACAACAAAAAATAAACATAACAAAATTAAATGTACATATTTTTTTTAGCAAATTTTCTAAGATGTTAAAATATATTTCGGATTGCATTGCAATAAATTTGCATGCATAAAATAATGACTGCATCACTGCATTTTATTAAATGAATAATAAATTTTTTCTATTCATTTATTAATTCAACAATCTGGTATTCATTTGCTTACTGGAGAAACAAAATTCATTTATACAGATCAAACTAGTTTTTGTTCTGAATTGAATTAAAATAAGTAATAAAAAGGAATTATTTCTATAAACAGATGTTTATATATTTATTCATAGTTTTCAAATATTGAGACCTTTTAATGAAAACTATATTCGGGAAACAAGATTCTTTGTTAAATTTAGTAACTTGGAAAAATGATAGTTATAGATATGAAAGTAAATGATAATAACTATAATTTTTATTTAGCCTATGACGCATAAAGCTAGGTTATTTCGTGTATACTATTTATATCTTATCTTATTCTATGAGCAGAGTTCTATTATTAGAGTATTATTAACGCTTAGAACATCCTACGCATTTCATTAAGATGAATTTCTATCTATATTTACTAGATATTGATTTATTTTATCTATCTTTGTCAGTTATCTAATTTTTTTTTTTATATGTTTTCTTAATTGATTCATCAATTATCTAATTAATAAGGAATTATTATTATCTAATTCATTAATTATCTAATGTTGATAATGCTATTACTGTTAACAATTGTATTAATATAAATTTTAAATTTATAATTTTTCGAGAAAGGTATAGAGAGATTATTTTTATTATTATTACTTTATAAATTGATAAATTTATCAATAGTAAACTTTAGTGAATTATTTTTGTCTTTAGTTCTATAATAAAATTCTCTGAACTGAAAAACCTTTAAATGAGGTTTGTCCAACCTTTTAGATGTAACCCTTGGTTGCCCGCAAAATTGTAAATGTGGCCTAGGAAGGAACTGTAAATTTTCTTTTAAACATTGGCAATTTTACTAGATTATTACGTTTCTTTTTATTTGTAATTCTAATTACATTAACATCAATAAAAATAATTAAATAATGAACTTTTTATTTTAGTTAAATATTAAAATACTACTACTTTTTTTTTGTGACTAAAATTTTCCGACTTCTTAAATAATTATGAAAAAACTCCTTTTGGATATAAAAAATAAATATCATAACAGTTTTACTTATTTATCCAGATAGTTGTTCAGATTATACACAGTCCAGTCACATTAATGTGACCACCCCCTACTTCCGACGTCAACGTGAAATAACCAATCACAAAAGGCAGGTGGCAGCACATTGCAACGGAGTGTATATAAAGGATATCGTAGGGCATTGGAAAGCATTTCAATCGTTGGCATAATGCAGAAACGTAACGATTTATCCGACGTCCAAAAGGGCATGATTATTGGCTTTTGGGCCAAGGGTGGAAGCATTTCGGAAACGGCTAATTTTGTGAACTGTTCGCATGCCGCCGTGGTAAAAGTATACCGTGCATGGCAAAATGGCACTATCTGAAATCAGCGGTGTGGCACATGTGGTGCACCACGGGCTATAGATGACAGAGGCGAACGAAGGCTACGGAGATGCGTTCGGGCTAATAGACGTGCAACTGTTGAGCAACTGACCGCCCAGATGAACCAAGGGGCTACCAAGAGTGTATCCTCAACAACGGTTCAGCGAACGTTGCTGCGCATGGGCCTTCTTAGCAGACGCCTGTTTAATGTATCTATGCTGACTGCTGTTCATCGGCGACAAAGGCTGGAATTTGCACGCCAGTACCGAAACTGGACGTCCACAGAGTGGCGACAGGTGGCTTTTTCCGATGAATCACGTTTTATGCTCCATCGGACAGATGGACGTTAGCGTATACAGCGTAAAACGTCTGAAAGCAAACACCCTGCAACAATTGCCGGAAGGATTCAAGCTGGAGGAGGGAGCATTATGGTTTGGGGAACGTTTTCCTGGCATTCACTGGGTGCACTTATCATTGTGAAAGGCACGATGGATCAGCACAAGTACGCTTCTGCTCTTGCGGCTCATGCCCACCATTACATGCGAATTATTTTTCCTCAGAATGATGGCATCTACCAGCAGGACAATGCGAAGTGTCATACAGCTCGCAGTGTATGTGCGTGTTTCGAAGAGCACCAGGATGAGTTTACCGTACTCCCCTGGCCATCAAACTCACCGAATTTAAACCCATTTGAGAATCTGGGGGACCACCTCGATCGGGTTGTTCGTGCCATGGATCCTCAACCACGTAATCTATTGCAGCTGGCCACGGCATTGGAGTCGGCATGGCTCAATATCCCAGTGAACACCTTCAGAAATCTCTCATGTAGGCTAATTAATGCGCCGAGGTGCGCTAAATATATTCCCTATCAGGATGAGTGGCTATAGATTAAACGTTTATAAGCAGGAGAACAGGTTGTGGTGTACTTCCTCTTTTGTGAGAGACCGACTGACCATTTCTCCTAAACGCCACAGGAAGAGAAAACATGAAAAAACTCTAGTCCGTTAATTTCTTTCAATAAACGTTCATTAGAAATATTTGTTTTACAACTACTAATTTATATTCATTTACTTTACTTTAATTTTCATTGCTTAATTTGTTGTGTTGTTAATATAGTTACTTACAATCTGACTTACTGTTTTGTAGTGTAATGCAACAATAAAATATAGCTTGTTGATTGCAATCCGCGTATCATATTTTTTAAAATAACCATCTATCATATTTATTTAGACAGCTATTTAGATCGTCCTTTCGGTGTTGATTATTTTACTGAGAATATGATGTAACTTTTGATTTCAACTTTGATTCTTACTGTTTTTATCTTTCTTGAGCTTTACTAATCATGTTACTAAGGTTAGGTATAATCTTACCTTATCACATTTTATTTCACTTAAATTGTAGTGGTAATCTTTGAAAAGAATTTGATGAAAGTGTAGAACATGGAACCTAATTCAGTATTAGTTTAATAAAAAAAAACTCAACATTTAAGTATTAGAAAATGTTTTATTCAATGTTTTATCAAACAATAGAAGTCCTGATTTTGTGTCAATAACACGTTAACCTATCTATTTAACATGATAGGTTTACGTCCTGTAACATAAATACGTAATATTGTTACGTTTGTACCAATTCATAAACAGCATTATCCTATCTACTTAATTTTTTATGTTCGGTATTTATATAATCAAAACTATGTTTCCTTTTAAAACAGTACTGAACAAATATGGTTATCACTAAATAATAGATTGCATAAAATGTATAAAACCTGTTTGGATCAAAACATATTTAACCTTTAGTACTGCAGGCTTCAGGTTCGAATCCTGACGGAGGCATGGAAGATTGCAAGTGGTTCAGAATCCACTTTAAACTGTAAGTCGGACTGTAAGACGGAGTATAACTGTAGGGCGTAGGGATGACAATCCTACTCCATAAAAATAAAGCATCTTCTGTTTCTGAATCTGCCAGTTGGCAGACGGTCTTGGTCCAATATGGACTGCAGTGCCAGGGATTTAGTTAGTTTGTTATTATATTCATAAAATGAAATATTTTTATGTTATATATTTTTTGAATTTTATGTGTGTGGCCTCTGGCCCAATTTACATGTGTTTTTCACAAATCTATACATCCCCGATTAAGATTGTTTATATGCATTTAGTCAGAAAAATTCTATCATTATTGGTTATCAATTAAAAAATTGAATTAAGCGTTATATTAATTTCTTTTTTTGAAATTGAGGAAATAATTCATATAATTATTAGCATTATTAAATAAGCTAAATTTCTAATAGATTGTTGAACAAATATCCCAATAGTAATTTTTATTAAGTTTCCATTAATTTTTCTTTCATTCTCATATTTCTGATTAAATTATTATTTTGTTATTTTCCAAAAGTTAAAACTTCAGCTGTTTTTCTCATAAATTTTATAGCTGATATGATACATCTATTTATAAAACATTGTAAACAATATTTATTTAAATAAAGATGTCTCAAAAGTAAATTGTCAAATAACTGAACTTGAATTGCTTACATTTTATGAAAAGAGTATATTATATAGTAATTTACTTTATTCTCTATTCACGCATTACCATTATAATAAAATATTGAAATATAAAAAATAATATAAAAATATTATTATTTTCTTTTTTTTCCCGGTAAATATTTAAATCCTTTAGAAAATTTAATGTAAAATGAATAATAAAAAATTATATAATTTGCAATATAGTTAGAAATAATGTTATTAGTTTCCTAGAAATATTTTATAAAAGAAAAAAAAACAAAACAACATTTTACTATCAGTTGAAATTATTAAATTTTTATAACTCAAGTTATAAATATTCATGCTCATAAAACACTCAATTAAAATATGAATGAAAAATGATCATTGACTACATAAAATTTTTATAACTTAAACATTGTTATAAAATACAATAGTTAATGCAGTAAAACGAAATCTCGTAAAAAATAAAATAATAAACGGGGTATTTCGATTTTATAAGAAAGTATTAAACAATACTTAATTCTTACACATTTCTTTCTTTTACGTTGTTACGCTGGATGCCAGTAATTCAGTTCCATTTCTTCCTCCATGGTAACGGTTAAAAAGCAGGGTAAAAAAGTTAAAAACACATTCTTCCAAACCATTAGGAAAAGTATCTCGCTTACAAACTGACAATCTTTTCAAGCAAGAAAAACTTTATTTACTGTTCTAGGTATAAGGAATTTTTCCTCTAAAGGGTACCGTAGTTAGAGATTTTATTATTGTATTGCTGCTAAGTTCTAAGAAGGTCATGTCAAACCCCTAATGCAATAATTTAATTTTGTTTTGTTTTTCGATCTTTAATCAACTAAAACCTTTTTATCTACTATTGGAACTTTACTAATTTTATTTGATATATTGGAAAAAAACTAGAACGTTTGTTCTTTATCTTGGAAATCCTTTTATATATAATTTTTATTGTAATGTAACTTGGTTGCTTAATTTGCTTGTTTGGTTTTTATGTAACTTGGTTGCATTAATTATTGTAATTTAAATAATTAGTGTTAAATTAATAATTATTAAAAAGAAAATTTTTTTCCTTATATATTTAAAAATAAAAAATATTATGAAGAAAGTATATCATAAAATTAGAATTTATTAATTTATTAAAGCACCATTAACATAATTTAAATAATCTGTGTAAAAATAATAATTATTAAAAAAAATGATAGTGAATTTTCGAAAATTTTTGTTTCTTATAGAGTTAAAAATACACACTTTTATGAAGAAAATATATCATAAAATTAGAATTTATTAATTTATTTAGGCAACATTAAATAATCAATGTAAAAATAATAATTATTAAAAAAATTACAGTGAATTTTCAAAAAACGATTTGTTTCTCATATGGTTAAAAATAAAAACTATTATGAAGAAAATATATCATAAAATTATAATTTATCAAGTTGAATTAAGTCAACATATAAAAAATTGTCATTCAACGATAAAAGTGGTTGTAGTAGTGATTGCATATCTGCATTCTTTATCATTAAATTCCTTGCACTACATAAAATATTTTTAATTTATAGCAGCCGAATATTCTGCAATCCCTTTTACCTTTCAATAAATTCTTCTACTAGGGAATTAATATGCAAAAGATCCTTTCATAACATCAATGCATCTTCTCTTCCTAAAATAAACTGATAAGGTACAGATTTCCCTTTTCATCTTCAATGGTCAGTCTAAACTTCTGAGTCTCATTGATTTTATCTGACGAATAATAAATGACTTGACATAAAGCACAGATCTTAAATGTTTATGCTTCGTATCTGAACTTGGAAGGTTGCCATTTATTCATTCACTACTACTGACTTATTTCCGCTTTTTTTTCTGAGCAAAAACATCTCGTGCTAAGTCAAGAGAAGTATTTTAAAATTAACATTAGTATGATGCGAAAGGCAATAAACATTTTTAAAAACTTGCGTGCAATTTAAAGAAAATATCACAAAGAAAGCACGATAAAATGAGATGGACTAAAAAGATAAAAGGGAGGGAAAAAATTCGTGTTAAAAACATATATAAATCTTTAAAGTACTTAGTGTGATAACCATGCATTCATACGTATTAAAAGTGATTTGTTATACATCATAAAATTTTAGCTAATGTTGAAGAAATATAATTGTTTAAAATCTTATTTATTCATAATTATTATTTATGTTAATTTTATTTATTTCCGTATTACTATTTATTTATTTATACTATTTTAAAGCAATCTATTTTGAATTGCATTTATTCTTGTATTTTATTCACAACAAATATTCATGTATTTTATTCACACAAATACATTTTTAGTTTTTGTAAAATAAGCTCGCTATTTCGTAAGTTATGATCGTCTAAAGCTGATACTATAAAAATGTTGACATTTATCAATCAATAGTTTGTCATGTTGTTTGTAAAAAGATGATAATGATAATTTAAGAGATATCTGAAGCAAATTTTCCTTTATTGCTTGATTTTATGAAATAAACAAAAATGAATATTAAAATAAACATATTAAAAGAAAAATTATTTTTAAAATTTAAAATATTGACAATTCACTGTTAAAAAAAATGAATATTAATAATTTTTTTATTTTGTTAATTATTCACCATTATTACTTTTTTTATATTAAAAAGAAAATTTTTATTTTTTAAATTTATTTTAATTTTTTAAACAAAAATGAAAAAAAATGAATATTAAATTTTTCTTTATTTTGATAATTCATTTTTGTTAGAATTCTTAAAATATTGACAATTCACTATTAAAAAAATCTTAAATAATATTAATAATTCTTAAATTACTATCTTAAAATGTTAATTATTCACCATTATTACTTATGCTAATTTTATTTATTACTATATTATTATTATTTATTTGTACTATTTTAACACAATCTTTTTTTAAATTCATCTGTTCTTGTATTTTATTCACAACATCTAAACTAAATTAAATTTCAGTTTTTATAAAAGAATCTCACTGTTTCGTAAGTTATGATTTAGTTGTTAATGACTCTCTGTAGTTGATACCATAAAAGTATTGAAATTTATCAATCAATAATAATTTCCCTTTGTTGCTGATTTTATGAATTAACCAAAAATAAAAAAAAAATCATTATTTAAAAATTTTTATTTTTTAAAAAATTTTTATATTAAAAAGAACATTTTTATTTAGAATTCTTAAAATGTTAAACATTTTGCATTTCAAAAATAAGAAATTATTGTATTGCTACCATGTTATTAAATATCGTACAATTATGTGCTGATAAATTCTTTTTAGAAATACATATAAAGAATTAAATATTTTACATAGGAAAATAAATAGCCTAATTGTTTTAAAATTTTAAAATAATTTATTATTTGGCTATATTCAAGGAACAATATGATTTATTTTTAATTAAATTTTTGTTGCTTGATTTTATGAACTAATCAAAAATAAAAGAAAATCATTAATTAAAAAAATTCTATTTTGAAATTATTTTTTATATTAAAAAGGAAATAATTTTTATTTAGAATTCTTAAAATGTTAACAATTTTGCTTACAAAGAAAATAAAGTCAAAAAATTAAGAAGTCATTGTATTGCTACCATGTTATTAAATGTCTTACATTCATGTGCTGATAAATTCTTTTTATAAATACACAAATAATTAAATTTAAAAAATTAGAAAGAATTAAAAATTTTTATTTTGAATGTTTTTTATATCATTAAGAAATTTATATTTAGAATTTTTAAAATGTTAACAATTTTGCATTTCAAAATAAAATATTGTATTGTTATCCTTCTATTAAATGTCTTACATTTATATGCTGATAAATTCTTTTTAGAAATTTATATAAAGAATTAAATATTTTACATGTGAAAATGAATAGCTTAATTGTTTTAAAATAATTTATTGTTTGGTAATTTATTGGTATTCATACTTAAAAGACAACATGATTTATTTTTAAATCAAAAATGAATTTATGAAGCTGGATAATTAAAATTAGATTTTCAAATGTTTTTTCTACATAAATTAATAATAAAAATTTTAGCTTCCCACGCTGTGTCGTTTGGTTGTGGAGAATGATGAGCAATGCATTATTTAATAATTAATTTTAGCCACTAAAAGGATATGCAAATTAACTTACTTATCATTAAACCCTTTTTATTTAAGCGGAAATGACGTTAGACCTTGATCGATTTTTTTTTTTACCGTATTAAATTGTATTGAAACATAAGTATTTTAAACTGAAGCACAATTACACAGTAACCATGCCATATTTTTGTGCAAAATTGATCTTTTTTTTTAATTTTCAGATAATTATTAACATTTGCAAGTAATTATACAATGATTTTCAAATAATTATTAACAATTATTAACGAGTTATAGGAAAACACTGTATAAAAAATTTGTCATCCATTTTCGATTATAATAATATAGTATCAATATAATTTCATGTTAAATGAATATCGTGATGGGTTTCATTTTTGGCGAAAAAGTCACCAAGAATCAATGTAGTGTGAGCTGACGCATTCAGTGTTTTCGGTACCAATTGAGATTTGACGCGTTTGAGGCCCAAAATGGAATTGGCCGATCATTTTGAAATACAGACATCATCAGCAAGGTCTCTAATTGTAAATCGACAATTTGCAAGCACCAAATCTTTAATTTTTTGGACGTGAGCTACTTCGCTTGAGGTTGATGGTCGATCAGAGGGCTCTTCGTCTTCAACGCGTTCTCTGCCTTCTTTGAACTGTTTACACCACTTCTAAACATTTCTATTCGATATAGGAATGCTCACCGAATGCCTCCTGTAACATTATGTACGTTTCCGCTACCAAAATTTAATGCAAGTTCTTTTCTCAATGAATTCAGACATTTCAAAAATCACCGAAATCAGTTTTAGCGTCTCCCAAAGCCAAGCATAACTCAAACACTAATGAATATTTTGACGTCAAATTTCACACAGATGTCAAGGACAGTGCCAGCAAGCTAAAAAAGAAAAAAAATTAAGATTTCACATGCATCGGGAATTTTAAATTGAAAATTGGGTTTACTTTTTGGATAAAGTAGTATTCAGTATGTTGTTTGTTGTTGTTTCTTATCCCACTTGGCTGGCCAAGCCCACGAGCCCATATGGACTCATGATTGAAGGGGAAGGAAGCAGCTTCTGTTGTGATGGAGCACCCGTAGGTAGAAGCCTGACTTTTGCTCCGTGACGCTCTTACGGTCATAGAAGACCGGGACCTACGGCTTAAAGTGGATTCCGAACCACTACAAACATCCATGGCACCGCCGGGATTCGAACCCGAAACCTGTGGCACCGAGCGCCAGAGCGCTAGACACTCTGCCATTCAGGTCCCAAATTTGCCAACGGCACGCGGTGTTCCCAAGTGGTCACCCACCCAAGTACTGACCGCGCCCAATGATGCTTGACTTCGGTGATCTAACGAGAACCGGTATAATCAGCATGGTACGGCCGTTGTTATATTATTCAGTTGTTAGTATTCAGTATTATATTACTAAGGCAGCCTATAAAAAATAGTCATACAGCAATAAAAGTGTTTGTAGTGCTTCAGGTCTGCATTCTTTATCATTAAATTCCTTTCACTACATAAAATATTTTTAATTTATAGCAGCCGAATATTCTGCAATTCCTTTTACTTTCAATAAATGATTCTGCTAAGGAATTAATATGCGAAAGATCCTTTCATAACATCAATGCATCTTCTCTTCCTAAAATAAACTGATAACGTACAGATTTCCCTTTTCATCTTCAATGGTCAGTGAAGAGAAATCTAAACTTCTTAACCTTATTGATTTTATGTGACGAAGGTTAAATGACTTGACATAAAGCACAGATCTTAGATCTTATCAGATTCATATCTGAACTTGGGAAAAATTTTCCTATTATTAGTGTTAACATTTTCAGGTAATTATAGTTATTTTCAGATAATTATTAACGAGATGCATCTCAAAAATGTATAAAAATTTTTTCATTCATCTTCGATTATAATGATATTTGTTCAGTATAATTCCATGTTAAATGAATATCGCCCTAATCTAGTTAGCTCGTACGTCAAAATTATATAACGTTTTAATAATATTCTTTTGTTTTTTTAAGGTAAAAAGTTATTAAAAAAAGTCATTTCATGTCCATGTTATAACTATTGAGTTATACTGGTTTCGTTTTGATAAATGATTTTTTTTATTATTCCGTATGCAAATGTACAATCCAAAGAATTGCTTTCATTTTTTTTTAAGGTAAAAAAATTATTTAAAAATTCGTTTCATGTTTATGTTATAACTATACAAAGTTATATGAGTTTCGCTTTTAATTTTTTTTTTTATTATTATTCTATATGCAAATGTACAATCCAACGAATTGAATTATTTCGTTTTTTAAGGTAAAAAAATATTTAAAAAGTGATTTCATGTTCATGCAGTGTTATATATGTTTCGTTTTAATAAATATTTTTTTTATTTTTTTATTATTCTATATGGTAAAAAATATTTAAAAATGTATGTTCAATCCAACGAATTGAATTATTTTGTTTTTTAAGGTAAAAAAATATTTAAAAAGTGATTTCATGTTCATGCAGTGTTATATATGTTTCGTTTTAATAAATATTTTTTTTATTATTCTATATGCAAATGTACAATCCAAAGAATTGAATTCATTTTGCTTATGTAAACTCTTACCTTGAAGAATGAATCATATTTTCTAGTGAATCGTTTTACAAGACAAGAAAGTTTCGCTTTAATGAACTTGGCTAAGAAAGTGTATCAGTAAACGAGAAAATGTATTTTTAAAATGAGACTAAAAAAAAGAAAAACAACTTAAACCTGCAAGATGTCACAAGTTTGGAAACACTTTCAGAGATGCAACAAAAAGATAAGGAAAGTTAAAAAAGAACATTGACACAAGTAAATGAAATGTTTAGTCTTTTCAAAATTTGTCTATCCGTGCCAAAAACAAGCTCGGAGAATATGAATTATAAGATTTTCGGAGTGTCAGAGAGTGAAAAAATCTCATTTTTTGGCAAGGGCTCAGCACTTGTTTCCAAAATTACCAGTAAGCTGCAATTGTGGCATTTGCCGTGTAGCCAATTTTTTTTTTCTTTCTAACAAAGTTTGACACAGAGCGAAAAAATAATTTACGATTTACCAAATATAATCAACCTTTTTCGTTAAACGTAAAGCAGGAAAATGTTATGTTTTTTTTTAACTGATTTCATTTTCATAAGCTTTTAGTTTTCATGTAAGTGTGAAAAAATATTTTTAGCCGGCAAGATTTTAATAAATTATTTCTTAAGAAAACTGTTTTTATAAGAATTGTTTCAGTGTGAAGGAATAAAACATACATTTAAATATTAAAGTCTAAAATTATTTTAATGATAAATAATTTTTTAAAATAAAAATTGTGAATACAAAGTGGATTTAAATACTTTAGAAAATCTGTTTAACAATTTAGTTTACTTAAATTAAAAAAAAAAAAGAGCCATTTTGATTTCAAGTTCATCACAGTTTTGAAGTTTTATATTAATTATTTAATTTTTTTGGAGTTTTATATTTATGTTATTGAAGTTTATTTTATATAATTGATGTTTAGTTTATATTTTTGAAGTTATATTTAATGAAGTTTTATATCGATTATTTAAATTTTTCTTGCTATATTTATTGCAATCATGCTTTTGTTATGTTAAATCTATCAGATATATATAATTACTTAAGCTGTAAACTTAATTTTGATTATTTTATTTTTTGCGAAAATTATTAATTAGCTACATTTAAAAACCAGTCTTTAACCAAGTTGGCTGCAATTGCAGAAATTTTTTTTATCTTAAAAGCAATATAGTTTAAAAACTCGTTTGTGAATATTATTTATCTTAAGTTTTTGAAAATTATTGCTTTTAATACTAATATTTATCAATTTTTATTTCATCATAAGTATGCAAAAATTGTTAAATTAATTTAAAAATATTTAAACACGATAAAAACTAATCTTTACCAACAATACAGAGCAGCAATTTATGTTAATATTTATTATTTTTTATGTTTCTGACAAATAAATGGCAAAAATAAATAAATATCATTATTTTGTAGAAAATGAAACAAAATAAAACAAATTGCCATTAATTTTTAATATTGAAAATTTAGACACACAAATAATTTTTTTTTATAAATGTTCGAAATTAACAAGTGTCATAGAAAATAGGTATATGAAAATTTGTCTTACAAAAATAGTTTCTTGCAAAATGTAAAAATAATGCAACTTTAAATTTGAATTTTAAGTTTTTGAAGTATTATTTAATGTATTTGACATTCCATTTTTTCTACTGTATGTTTAAAAAAATCCAGGAATTTAGGGAAAAAAAACCAGTCCAAATTTTTACAATTAAAAGAACCTTAAATTATGCACTTAGTGGTAAGTTTGCTTATTCTTTTACATAGGATGGGCCTCGTGATGTATTTATGTATACATTGTATACATTCCATTGTATTATTTGCATACATTGTATTTACACTCAAGAGCCACCTGTCAATAACCGTTTCGTTATGACCACCTGTCAATAGCGAGTTGGCCCACCTTTGGCGCGCAACACATCTTCAACCCGCCTTGGTATGGATTAATACCACCACTTAATACCAGTTAAATACCACTTCCACCTGATCACGTGCCTTCCACGTCATCCAGGAGAGTTATTGCAAAATGTAGGGGTGGTCATAATGTTTTGGCTCATGAGTGTATGTATACATTCCTATCAACAGGAATGATGATGGCATCGTCCTTTGGGAAGATGCTTAGGGCTAGCTTCCCTAAGAAATACTTGTTCTATGGGAGTAAATTCTGATAACATGGCACCTGAAATATAAATTAACACCTGATAAACATGGCTTTTGATTAGAGATGTTTACATCTGCTGTCACAATCTAAATCGAATCTCCCCATTTCTGAACTCCATGGATGCACTGGAGGCTCAATTTATTCGTACGTGAGCCTTCGCTTGGTGCTAGGAATTGGGATTCAATTTAATGTGATTATAATAAGAGCACCTTCTCTGGATGTTTGTTGGTGGTTCGGAATCCACGTTAAACTGTAGGTTCCGGTCTAATTAACCTAAAGTATGCACAAAATGGCGGTAGAGCAATAAACCAAACCAATCTGAAAGCAATGACTTCAATTCAGATTGTGGAAGACTGAAACATTAACTTTCTTGCGCGATATGCACATGATCTATACTGAGTAGTATGTCGATACTGAATATAGAAATTTGGGAATTTACACTATTTTACTCATAGGATTGCATACTTGTCACCTTTCTTTTTTTACTTTATATTAAATGAAATGGAAAACTTCACACAAGAATTTTGAAAAATAACCTTATATTTCTTGTACTGTTTCTAATTTCAAATAAAAATATGCTTTAAGGCACATTATGTACAAGGCAAATTATTATCACTTTTGCAATAAAAAAAAAAGCACTCAATTTATTTTCAGCAGCAAATTTTATTATCAAGAACATCTTAAAAGGAGCATTAAAAATTTCAGATTCCAAAAAATCTTTCAGCAGCTACTTATTTCTGTTGTTATAACGTTTTAAAGTGTCCAAAATATAAAACATGCATCCATTTTATGCTCCACATTGAAAAAAAGCTTTTTTTAGTGGTTAAAACACTAAAGTTTTCAATTTTCCTTTCTTATTTTTCCTTATTGAAAACATTTTGTTCTGTCAGGCTGGGCAAATAGGCTGTCATTTCTTTTCCTAATCTTTCAAAATGTTCCTCGTCTGTCAAATTAGGATTTCTGCTATTTTTTAAAAAAAATTGTTATCTTTTTATATCAGTGCAATTTTCTTTCTAAATTTGTATTACTTATAACTGCATGAAGAGCTTTATTTCAATTGAAAAAATACAAATAAATATTCGAAATATAATATTTTCTATTAACTTTTTATCCATTTCTTTTTTTCATCATTTTTGTTAGTTAACCGATTCCATTATAAAATCTAATTCAATTTCTTTGGTAATGTAGTTATTTTTAAACTAAGGTACATTTTTAAAAAGTTTATAATTTTATTGATAGTAAAAAAAGATGAATAATTTGTAATTAAATTTTTTTTTCGCAATCATTTGAATTTTTTATAAAGTACCATATTCTTGAATTTCACTTGAATTTTTTATGAGGTTTTTAAATTTTTATGTAATATTTGGTAATCTTAAATATAAATAATATTTCTCATTCATTTATGTTTAAAATAAGATTTCTTAAAATATTAATAGGGTAACTTAAAAACATTGAATAGTTATAAAAACAGTACTAATAGTTTTAAGATACTTAAAAATTAAAATTTATATGATGAGTTGAAATATCAGTATGCATAATATTATTTTTAAATATAAGACGATACAAAAATTTTTGAAATCTTTTTTAAAACCTGTTGTCCTAAATTAGACCACGAAAGATTATTTAATACAAATACTTGTTAATCGTAAATATAAATAATATTTCTCATTCATTTATGTTTAAAATAATATTTCCTAAAATATTAGTAGAATAACTTAAAAAAAAAACAACCGTTGAATAGTTATAAAAAACAATACTAATAGTTTTAAGATATTTAAAAATTAAAACTTATATCATGAGTTGAAACTTCAGTAAGCATTATATTTTAAATATAAGACGATAAAAAATTCTGTATATCTTTTTTAAAACCTATTATGCTAAATTAGATCCCTTAAAATTATACAAATTTTAAGGGATTATTTAATGCAAATACTTGTTAATCATAAATATGAATAATATTTCTCAATCTTTTATTTTTAAAATAAGATTTCATAAAATATAAAACATTGAATAGTTATAACATTATAAATATTAGTTTTAAGATATTTAAGAAATAAATTTTATATCATGAATTGAAACAGCAGTAAGCTTTTTTTTATATAGAAAGAAATATAATACTTGTAATACTTGTTAATCGAAAATATAAATAATTTTTCTCATTCATTTATATTTAAAATAAGATTTCTTATAATATTTTTTAAATATAAGACGCTACAAAATTTTTGGAAAACTTTTTTAAAGCCTATTATACTAAATTAGATCGCTAAGGGGACTATTTAATACAAACATTTTTCTATTGAATATTTAAACAAGAAATATGCTTTTTCATGGCAGCATAATATTGATTTTCTGTCAGTATTATATTTGAAATAGTAAATAAAAGGCTGGACATAAACCTTCTTTACAATATTTTTGACTATGTTTAATATTTGGATAAAACATTTTTCCAAAGATCGTTTGTATGCTTTTCTAAAGATTATTTGAACGATGCTTTATTTTCTTGTATTTTTCATTTATCTAAACAAATCTCAGTTATGCAAATATTCAGTTTCTCGCAATCAGTTTCTGTAAATGTCATTTCCTTTCAACCTTTGCAGAATTCTAGTGTATCAATTAAAGTTTCAGATACATTTTATATGTTTCGAATTTTTGAAAATGACATTTTGGAAGAAAGTCTTTGTTGGAGGGGATTTCCAGCTGCTCATTAAGAGAACAATTTGTTTTTATTCAGAAACTCTTTTCAGAAATTGTGAATTCATTTTCTGTTTTAGTAAAATTGAACTTGTTATTTATTCAAATTAACTTTGGAGAACTGCTGCTTTTTCTCTAAAGAGAACCATTTACATATTCCTTTGAGTAAAATAAAAGTGGAAAATGTTTAATTAAGTTTATTAATTTCCTCTTGTGAGGATTTTTAAGCAAAATACTAGGTAAATCAAAATTTGTTTCAATAAGAGTTTTATTAAAAATAGAAATCTTTTTAATGGTACAAAAAAAATGAACAACAAAATATGCAACAATTAGTTATAAACAGAAATATGATCTCAACATTTATCCCTTTAAAAGCACTACTTATATGCTTGTATTTGTTTTTTGAAGTTTCACCAAATCACTTCTAAACGTCACTAAATTTATCTCGAAAAATTGCCGAGTTTTAACGGGACCAGAAAAATTAAATCAAATATTTCATGCTACAAATAATTGCAAACTAAATAAGTATAACCAAATAATGATATTAAATTTTTTTATTTTTTTATTATTTCCAATGGCAGATTATGAACAGTTACAGCAAAAAAAGAACAACGAAAAAAAAAAAAAAACATACAACAACAACAAAATAATACAACAAATACAACAAAACATGCTGAAACAGAGTTCATTAATCTAACAATAATGCCAAGTTGAAGATCTTTTAGCCACTGAAAAGTGTTACCAGGTGCACCACGGGGAGGTAGATCTTCTGCGCACCTTTAATATTAAATAATAATTTATATTTTTAAGAGAAAATATTTCGTAACAATATATTAAAAAAGTTAAGACATTTTAATTTTTACAATGTTTACAAATTTAACCATTAACAAAACAAGATATCATGATAATAATAAGATATCGTGATGTCTTCTAGTAATAAATAAATAATAATAAATAAAGTAATAAAATATATATAATAATAAATAAGATATCATGATATCTTATAAAGAAGATATCATGGCATTTTCTTTATTAACAAAATTATGTATCTATATAAATTTTATCTAGAAATAATGTTTTATGTAAGGTTTAATAATAGCTAAAATGGTAGGCTTTTTTAAAATAATGTTTGCTGAAGTTCTTATGTAAGTTGCCGTGTGTGCTTACAGAAATATTTTCTATAAGTATATATTTGAACATTTACAGTTATTTAGTGATAAAGTATAACTTGCTAAATTTAAAATTATTTATGCGTTTGAATTTAGGAATCTAATTAAAAATTTTTTTATATAGAAATGGTAGAATATTTTAGAAAATGATATTTAGAACCATTAAATATAGAATTTCATAAAAATAATAAATGAAAAAAAAAAAAAAAAAAATACAGGAAAATAATTTAATTATAAATAAATTAAATGTTTTCCTTTTGTATTGATTGTTCTTAATGAACAAACAATCTGTAAAAATGGTAGAATATTTTAGGGAATGACAATATAGAAATGATAGAATATTTGAGAGAATGATATTTAGAACCATTAAATATAGAGTTTCATAAAATAAATGAAAAAATAACACGGGAAAATCAGTTATAAATAAATGAAATGATTTCCTTTTGAATTGAGGAATTGATTTTTCTACTGAATCGATTTTTCTTAATGAACAAATAATCTCATTAACATCGTGTATTCCAAATCTTTTAGTCAATTTGAAATCTTTTCTGTAGGTCATTAAATGGCAGCTTAAAGCTTTTTTTGTTAAAGTTAACATCTGATAATGTTCAGAAATCATTTCCTTTATTTTAATAATGATAAACAAAACACTTAGGAAAAAAATAAAATTTAGAAAACACAAAGAGAAATTTCGATATTTTCTTGTGTAGAATTTAGGAAATGCAAAATGATAAAATACATTGATTTTAAAATATTATGAAAAATCTGTAAATTTGTGATGACATTGCCAAAAACTAGTATATTTTCATGAAAATTAAGTAATACATGTAAATCATAATGCTTCATTAGAATATGATATGTAAATTAGTGGAGTTCTCATTTAACATCATTGGCTATGTGTCCGATAGAAGGTTTTAAAAGCGTCTGCAATTTTTGCGAGTAAAAATTGCATAGCGAAATTTCAAGATAGCCACGTATTAGATATGATTGGTCGATATAATTTATGTGAAGATTTGCGATGGCAAGTCATTACTCGAATAGAAGCGGGGTAGGGCCAATATTACGTTGCAAGATGGTTGAATTCTGATTCCTTTTTTTTCATGAACTGTAGAATTCAATTTTTAAGAACAGAATCAGCTTTTAGAAAATACAGCTGTGGAAAACCTAGATCCGTAAGTGCTACATATGATTGCTATGCTGCTAACTACTACATAATTGCTACACAGACCCACTTTGGATGTTCTCTTATAGCAGCCGCTGGAAGAATTGTATTTAGAATAATTTTTCGTAAGAAGGCTTCACGAAGGAAGGCTTTATGTAAAACGTCCAGCCTCCTGTGCTATATACCCCTCATAGCACATCACCAAAATAAAAGGATTGATTAGTCACGCACACATATATTAATTGGAGTTCGAGTAAATGATGGTCTGTACTGTGTACTGATGAGATCAGGATTTGTTTGGAAAGTGATTAAAAAAAATGGTGGCATGCCAAAAGCCGAGAAGAGAGCTACATTATCTCAGTATATGCGTGGGCAGGTATCTCTTTGGATGGCCGCACTGACATATATATCGTCCCACACTGCACTGTTACTAATAAGTTATACAGAGAGAAACCTTAGTCTAATTATTCATACTTATTCAAGTGCAGTTGGCTATTTCTTATAATAAAATCAAGCTAGACTATTATTGTTATTAACTAATTCTAATTTCGACAAATTTTTTAAGATAAATTTAATTTTTAATGACAAAAATATTTGTTTTTCAATTATTAATTTTATTTGTATTCAAAATGTTCCTAATATAAAGTTATTTTAATCAAAAAATTATATTCATTAATTTTATTTTTTATAAGAAACTTCTGAGAATTTCTAAAACTTTAAAAATTCACAGTAATTTTTTAATCATGAAATTCTACCAGACATTTTTCCAGATAATCCTAGATCTAGATGATCCTAGTTTGTAAATGAAGAATTATCTTCAGGAGGAGATTAGTGGGTTAGCCAGTGTGTTCTCGGCACTTGCAAACGATTATAAAAATAATCTAAAGTAATAATAATATAAAGCAATTATAAAAATAATATAAAATAAAGTATATGTAAACGATTATAAAATAATAAAAATAATAAAAGTTATATAAAATAATTTATTTTACCGCATTAATATAAATATTTCATTCATAAAATTGAAAGTAAACAAATGTGTTTTCATCAAAAGTCTTTTAAATCCCTAAGAATACGTTATTTTCCGAATTGAATAAATCACAATGAAATTCGATGAAATATTTACATTGCATTTAAAATAAATCTTAATGATTACGTGTGTTTTCAATCATTATCATATTCATTTCGAAAATACTTCAGAATTCCAATCATTTTTATAAAAAACTTCACTGACTTCATGATGGGCATAAAGCATTCCATCGCATTTTCTCTTCAAACTATTCTGTTGAATAATTAAGAATTTCCTCTTTATGATTCCTTTTTTGAAAATTCTATTAAATAAATTACCTTTTTTCTTAAAAGGAAACTTTAGAGAGCAACTTGAGTGTGAAAATAATGAATTAAGTATGTTTAGTAATTTCTTGAGAGGTTCAAACAGCGGAACGACTTGGCTGGAAGTGAAATCTTATTTTCAATAGAGATGAAAAGCATCAAATGATTTAAGCAAATGAATTTAAAGCGAGATTTTGTTGAAATGGGCGGTACTTTAAGAGATGTGAGATTTTTTTTTTTAATATAATTAAATATCTTTTAGCTCAAAATTTATATCTTGCAACGTTAAAGTTACTGGAAAGACATTTGTCCATTTGTTGGTTTTAATTGGATTTATTTTAATGTAATAAACGTATTTAATTACATAAAAATGAAACATTTTATACGATTATATCTCATAAAAACTACTATGCTAGGTACTTAAAGACATTCATCACTGATATGATAGAACTGTAACAGATACATCATTACTCAGGTTGCATCTATATCACTTTGGTTATTTTCAGCCCATAGCAATTTTGAATAAATATTCAAAATTGAATGATAATTATAAAGGAGTGTTGTTGGTTGTGCAGTTGGATTGTAACTGTGTGTGGTTGGGGTGAGACTTGAGACACAGGTTTGAGAACTTACAACTTTACTCAACATTTACACTCGCACAAACACCTCATATACATAATGAGAGATTTACAATATTTAACACATTTAAAGACATATCCTTATAGATGTGGGTAGGGGTTCCAATTCTAATTCAAAAATAAAATTACTCAGGTTTGCGCGACTTCCTCTCCGGGTGAAAGTCTGTAGGCTAACAAATACACAAGGTTGTGAAAAATGTATTTTCTCTCGGGATGAGAGATTGTAAACTAAACGTTTCTCAACAGAAGAGCGTGATTGCGCTATACTAAACGTTTCTCAGTGGCAGAGTCGGTTGAGGCAGAGCTCAGTATTTCCTCTTGGGTGAGAGTCTCGAGGCCAACTGACCATTTCTCCTAGACGCTATGGGGGGCACTCTTGCAGTGCGTAGGGGAAAGCACGGTTGCATAAAGTATTTAACAGATATATTAATCTCTAGTGTATTCTCTACTTTAATGGAGATACTTTTAATTTAATTTGTTTAAATACATAATTATTAAAACGACTTTACCGCATTACAACGACTTTAATGGAGGTACTATTCGACTTACAGATACATTGTTTTCATCACTGACATATGGAATTGCCATATGACAATATCATAACTGTGATAATTTTAGTTAGTGATTATTTATGTTTGACTCTTATTTTATTGACTAATTCTATTTTCGACAAATTTTTCAAGATAAATTTTTAATGATTAAAATATTTGTTTTTCAATCGTTCCAGAAAATTGTCATATAGCATATTCGACTTACAGATACATCGTTCATCACTGTCATATGGAACTGCCATATTGCCACTATCGTTCGACTTGTTTGTCATGTTTCTATATGAACTTCCCCAAACTGAAAATTCTATAAGCTAACCAAATGATCATAGTTCTAAATCAGGGGTGGCCAACCATGGCCCGTTTTGAATATTTTTCTGGCCCGTGAGATTTATCACATTTTATTTTATAATGGCCAAACTAGTGAAAACAATGCATTAAAAAAATACATTGTGTGTGCATAGGAGAGAAATTATCTTTGAATTTAAAATAATATTCTTGCGAATATTTGACAGATATTGACAGCTTTATTTATGAGTTTATAATTATGAGTCCGTATAATAATTAAATTTTATGCTACGAACTCATGATGCTCGCGCATCTTGAAACATCTAATATAACAAGTTCTATGTTTCACTTTAAGTGATTTCCATCCCTAGATATGTACAGTTGATAGTGATAGAGGAGCAAACCAGATTATTAGTTCTAGTTGTTAGTGCTTTTGGTTCAACTTTCATCTTCGAATCGTTTTATTTTTTTTTTGAAAAAGAGATTGAAAAAATACAAAACACACTGAAACGTAACGATCTGCAACACATATTACTATGTGCAAGTACCCAAATTGAGATTGATTCGCAAAAGCTAAGTGAAAGAGTGCAGAAATAAATTTCGCTCTAGTAAAATAAATATTTTTTAATGATTTCATTTTTTTTATTTCGTTTATATTTATATATTTTTTATATTTCATTTTTAGCGTTATAAATTTCTTTATAATGTGCGCTTAGTACCATTATTATTATATTATCTAATAAGTAAGAATAATAGAAAACACAAAAATAATAACTCATTATATTTCAATTTTTCACTCCAAAAAATATCTATAGTGGATCTAAATCTAATATACGGATATATAATTTTACATGCGGCCCGCGGAGTTATGATGCATTTCCAAAGTAGCCAACAAGACCTTTTGGGTTGGCCACCCCTGTTCTAAATGATAAAATTTTGAGTTTTTTAATTACATTTAATGATGTACAAATTAGGCCCTTAGATATTCTAAATTTTTTGCTTTTATATTAATTTAAATGTATTTTCTTTTCTTTTATAATGTTGAAATAAAGAAATATTAATATCTTTCTTTAATTAATAAAATTTAAAAAAATTCTATTAAAAATTGTTTACTAATAATTATTAATTCTTCTTTTTCCTCAATTCCGTTTCTTTCTAAAAAAAAATAAATAAATAAATAATCACATGGAAATAATTATAAAATTGCTTTTGCTTTGTTATAAGTTATTTACTTAGTTTGTTATTTCAATATGTAGCAGATTATAATTCAGTAAAAAATATTTATTCGTAATGGAAATTTATTATTTTATGAATTTTTCAAGTTACCAGATTTAAAATAATAGGTTCATTATTTAAATAAACAAAGCATTTATGATACACGATTTTAATTCTAGGAAGTTAATTGTTTCTCGAATGTAATATATTTTTTTAAATTAAATCTAGTCAATTCCTTATGTATTTAAACAAATTAAATTCAAGTTTTCTAACATAATTAGAAAGATTTCCCCCTTATTTTTAAATTTTTTTTCTAGACATGCAGATGCAAATTAAAACTATTGGTTATTATTATTCTGCAATGTATTTAATGCATGGTTAGTTAACTTGTTAAAATTGTCTTATTAATTTATGTCGAAGGGCTAATGGGAAATGAATTTTGCTTTACTGAATATTTTTCGAGCGATAAATAATTTAGTAGTTTAAAATAATCGTTGAAATTTTAAATTTGATTTTATACATCTATATTATAAATACATATGTTGAAATTATGAGCCAGAATGGTCGAGGGGCCAACGCTGTGGCGCTCGGTACCACAGATCTCGGATTCTAATCTCGGCGGTGCCATGGTTGTTTGTTAGTTGTTCGGAATCCCCATTAAAACCATAGGTCCCTGTCTAATTTGATCGTAGAGCGTTGCGGAGGTAGTGTTACTCCGCATCCGTAGCTTATCTTCAAGCTACACGCACCTCCTGGGTAGTGCTGAGTGAGTAATGTCGGTGCAGCGCTTGCCTTAAGGCATCCAAGACAATTATCTAAGTGTTTGCTAGCTGCATTAGAACAAACAAACAAAATGTTGAAATTATAATTGGTTTACATAGTTTTAAATGCGATTTTGGTTATTTTTGTGGGACTCTATTTTATTGACTAATTCTATTTTCGACACATTTTTGAAAATAAATTTTCAATGACTAAATTATTTATTTTTCAGTGATTAATTATATCTGTATTGAAAATGCTTCCATTAAGTTATTGTAATAAAAATATGATACAATTAATTTTATTTATTATTTTTTTAATAACATCATTAATTTTATTGAAAATGAAACTTAAAAAATTCACGGTAAACATAATTTTTAATCATAAAATTCTAGCTAACATTTTCCTAGAAAAGTAATTAAAATTTCCATTTAAGATGTCTTACTTCGTTTTAATGAAGGTTACTCTAACACATTGGAAATTAAAAGTAATTAGGAAAAATAATATCAATGGATTTAATGAGTTAAATGGAATTGCCAATTTCATGTACGAGTAAATGGTAATTAATTGTTTAAATGAAACTTGCATAAATTGCATACTTAGAATGTTTAGAATTTTGTTTACATGTAAAGAAATTTTTAATTTAAGAGTTTAAAAAGCTTTTAGAATTTTTTTTAAGAAAAATGATTGTGATACACATTTCTTAATAGAACAATAAAAATCAATGGATTGAAAAACGAGATTAAAAATAAACCTTTACTAAATTTTACTAAAATTTCCAAAAATTATTATAGAAATTTTTCTTTATTAAGTAAGAAATTTATTTAGTAATTTTTTTGTAAAATTTAAGCATTTTCAAAATAATATGTCTAATTTCATACTTCGTTATTTAATTAAAATTTTAGTAACAAAATATAAATTATTTCTATAATTACTATTTGATATTTTTCAAATTACAGTTAATATTAAATTGTGCTTTACATAATAATTTTTTTTAATAGAAAATAATTTAAAAAATGAGAAATTACTACTGAAACATTGAAAAAATTGTATTGAGAATGTTTCTGCCATTTTCTAAATCATTTTGCATGCTAGTAAGATTACAGTCTTTATATTGTTATCTATTCATCTAATTAATGAATTTATTCAGATCATCTTTAAACAATTGTTTAGACAGTTAACCTGAATTTGTTTAGACAATGATTTATATTGTTATCTATTCATCTAATTAATGAATTTATTCAGATCATCTTTAAACAATTGTTTAGACAGTGATTTATATTACCTGTTCATTTAATTAATAAATTTATTTAGATCATTATTAAACAGTTGTTTAGACAATGATTTATATTGTTATCGGTTCATTTAATTAATAAATTTATTTAGATCATTATTAAACAGTTGTTTAGACAATGATTTATATTGCTATCAGTTCATCTAATTAATAAATATATTTAGGTATTGTTAAACAGTTGTTTTAGACAATGATTTATATTGTCATCAATTCATCTAATTAATTAATTTATTTAGATCATTATTAAGAAATTGTTTATACAATGATTTATATTGTTATCAGTTCATCTAATTAATAAATTTATTTAGATCATTGTTGAAAAGTTGCTTAAACAATGATTTAAATTCTTATCAATTCATCTAAATATTAAATGTTTTAGATCATTGTTAACAATTGTTTAGACAATGATTTATATTGTTATCGGTTCATGTAATTAATAAATTTATTTAGATCATTGTTAAAGAGTTGTTTAGACTATGATTTTATCTTTTAATCTATTTAATAAATTTAGTTAGATGATTGTAAATCAACAGTTGTTTAGACTTTTTTTAAACAACTATTTTTCTGAGTGAGAACATTAATCAATGTAGCTTGAAATAAATTTTTCTATTTCGTTATAAATACTACTGAATCTAAATAAAAATGTGAAATAAATGAAAAATATTTAATTTACACAAAATAGTTAGTGTTTCTTTACTTTTGTAGTTTTAATTACTATGTTTCAATAATTTTCATTATTAATTTGTTTTGGAAAAATTCATTCATTACGAAAATTTCCAAAACCAATTTTTATCAACAAAAAAATTATTTCTTAAAAATTAGAGATAAACAAAATGTTCAGTTATTTTCTTTTATTTGTAACAGGAAAAAAAAATAACCTTACCTCTCCAACAACAATTAATATGTAGCAGGAAAAATAAATTTTGACATCTGCCTATTTACGTCAAAATTGCAGTGAACCGCTCGACGAATTTGAAAAGAATCGAATTGTTCTGTAATTTCTGAATCGTCATTTTTGATTGATGAAGACTTTTGAAATAAAAAGGAAAAGTGAAAAAAATAAATCTCGAAAAGCTCTTGACTTTCATCGCCAAGTAAGAAAGAAGATGAAGAAAAAAAAAAAAAAGAACCTAAAAAAGAATTTAAGAAATATTTTATTAATTCTTTCCATTCCTTTAGATTTATCTTACTAGCCAAAGGAATATTTACTGTTCATCTATTTTTGAACTTTTTAAAAGGATTATCTGTGAGTTGGGATTTGAAAAAAAAGTTGGAAAGAAATATTGATTTTGGCGTTTTGCTTATTTATGTCACGCTGATTAAAGAAAACAGTTACGTTCCAAATTGGAAATGGCAGAAAGAGATTAGGTTTAAAGCTGTGGGGAAAAAACAATTTTTTGTTATGTTTTTTAATAAAAGCTACTTTGCAGTGATATTTGTGAGGTTTATTGTGGCTTTTATTTTTAAAGAAATGAGAGATGTTATTTAATTGGCTGAAAATCTCTAAATCTAAAAAAAAAAGGATTTTGATTGTTTATGTTACAGAATATTTTTTAAACAATTTAAAATGGATTACAATTTGAATTTAAATTATTAAGGATTGTCTTTCTTCCAATTGTTATTGATTATTCTATTCTATTTATTTTTATTCATTTGATATATGTATCTCTCTATATATATCAAAAGAATAAAAAATAAATTAAAAAAATAATTTTTGTTCTAAAATGGTAAAACTTGCTTTCATTATCTAATTATAATGCTTAGATTACTATGTTTTGTAAATATTCTATTCTCTATTTATATATATCAAATAAATAAAAAATAAATCAAAAAAATAATTTTAGTTTTAAAGGGGTAAAATTTGTTTTATTATCTAATTATAATGCTATAATTTGAATTACTTACATTAAATAATTTTTATTATTAATTTTTTTGAAAAAATTCATTCAATTGTAAGAAAAAGTTCAAAAAGTTATAAAACTTCGTAATACTTTGAAAAAACCCTACTAAAGAATTATTTGTTAAAATTTAGTGATAAACAAAATGTTTCGTTATTTTCTTTTATATGTAAAAGGAAAAAAAATAACTTTACCTCTCCAGCAACAATTAATATGTACCAGGAAAAATAAATTTTGACATCTGCCTATTTACGTCAAAATTGCAGTGAACCGCTCAACGGATTTGAAAAGAATCGAATTGTTCTGTAATTTCTGAATCGTTATTTTTGATTCATGAAGACGCCTTTTGAAATAAAAAGGAAAAGTGAATAAAATAAATCTCGAAAAGCTCTTGACTTTCATCGCCAAGTAAGAAAGAAGAAAGAAAGAAAGAACCTAAAAAAGAATTTTAAAAAATATTTTATTAATTCTTTCCATTCCCTTTAGATTTATCTTACTAGCCAAAGGAATATTTACGGTATATCTATTTTTGAACTTTGTAAAAGGATTATCTGTGAGTTGGGATTTGAAAAAAAAAAGTTGGAAAGAAATATTGATTTTGGCGTTTTGCTTATCTTTGTCACGCTGATTAAAGAAAACAGTTCCAAATTGGAAATGGCAGCACGAGATTAGGTTTAAAGCTAATGGGGAAAAACAATTTTTTTTGGTTATGTTGTTTAATAAAAGCTATTTTGCAGTGATATTTGTGAGGCTTATTGTGGCTTTTATTTTTAAAGAAATGAGAAATGTTATTTAGTTGGCTGAAAATCTTCAAATCTAAAAAAAAGGATTTTGATTGTTTATGCTACAGAATATTTTTTAAGCAATTTAAAATAAATTATGATTTAAATTTAAATTATTAAGGATTGTCTTTCTTCGAATTGTTATTGATTGTTCTATTATTATATATATCAAATGAATAAAAAATAAATTCAAAATTTTTTTTTTAGTTTTAAAATGGTAAAATTTGCTTTTATTATTATTTAATTATAATGCTTAGATACCCATGTTTTATAAATAATCTATTCTTTCTCTCTATATATCAAATGAATAAAAAATGAATTAAAAATAATTTTAGTTTTAAATTGCTAAAACTTTCTTTTATTATCTAATTATAATGCTTAGATTACAATGTTTTATAAATATACTGTTCTCTCTCTCTCTCTCTATATATATATATATACATATATACATATACATATACATACATATATATATATATATAATCAAATGAATAAAAAATAAATTAAAAAAGTGATAATTTTAAAATGGTAAATCTTGCTTTTATAATCTAATTATGATACTTACATTACTGTATTTTATAAATATATATTCTTTAATTAAATAGATATTTATAAAATATCTATTTAACTAAAGAATCATTTTCTTTTAAAAACTATTTTGACCAGGAATCACTCAACAATAAAAGTATTAGTTATAATGAATTTTACAAAACATTGTAAGCATTAAATTCTCGTAAAACAAAAATTAAATAATAAATAAATATTGATTTTGTTACTTACAAAATAAAATTTTGTCATTGCTAAAGCTTGCACTTTCATATAAAGGAAGAATATTATAAAAAATTAGTTATAAAAATCGTTTGTCGTTTGATTACTTAATTTTTTCATCATTTAAATTTTAAACAAAAATTACTTGTTTTTTCACTATAAAAATAAAAATTATTTAAAATTTATTTATAAAAAAAGAAATTAAGAAATTAAATTCTACATCATTTTAAAATAAAATATCATTTTTAGAGTCGGGCCCTAAGTTGGCAGCCAGATTGTAAATGGGTGTGGTTGGGTTAAGATACTTGATACGCAGATTTCAGAACTCACAATTTTATTTACACCCGCGCAAACACTACACACGTGCAATTCGACACAAACAATATTTAACACATTTTATGTAAAAGACAAATAATTATAGTTTTGTGGAAGGACTCCATTTCTGAGCTGGTACTCTCGGTTAAATGCAGGGCGCGCAAAGAACATACTACTTCTCCTGGTGAGAGTCTCGTGGCCGACTGACAATTTCTCCTGAACGCCAGAGAGGATGCTCTTGCTAGTGTGAAAAAGGTATCATGGTTGCAATTTACTTTTATTTGAATTCAGCAGATTCTTTACTGAGCATATTGTCACAAATTCGAGTAAGGAATTTAATTTTAAAAGTAATTCCTTTTTTACAATAAAAGAAAATAAGCCAACATTAATTAATTTATCACTGTTAAATACATTTCTGAATTATAATAAAAATGAAAAATAATGAATATAAAATATAAAAGAAATAAAAATATGTAAAATAATTAAATAATATAAAAGAAATAAAAATATGTAAAATAATTAAATAATATAAAAGAAATAAAAATATGTAAAATAATTAAATAATATAAAAGAAATAAAAATATGTAAAATAATTAAATAATATAAAAGAAATAAAAATATGTAAAATAATTAAATAATATCAAAGAAATAAAAATATGTAAAATAATTAAATAATATAAAAGAAATAAAAATATGTAAAATAATTAAATAATATAAAAAGAAATAAAAATATGTAAAATAATTAAATAATATAAAAGAAATAAAAATATGTAAAATAATTAAATAATATAAAAGAAATAAAAATATGTAAAATAATTAAATAATATAAAAGAAATAAAAATATGTAAAATAATTAAATAATATAAAAGAAATAAAAATATGTAAAATAATTAAATAATATAAAAGAAATAAAAATATGTAAAATAATTAAATAATATAAAAGAAATAAAAATATGTAAAATAATTAAATAATATAACAGAAATAAAAATATGTAAAATAATTAAATAATATAAAAGAAATAAAAATATGTAAAATAATTAAATAATATAAAAGAAATAAAAAAACTTAAAATAATATAAACAAAAATCAATATAATTAATCTTTGAAATAGAAATAAAAATTAATCAAAAAGACATCATTTAAGTTTTATTTATCGTCATATAAAGAAATAATTAATAATTTCTAGAATATTTTAGGCATGAATTCTTAACCAGGGGTCATTAAATTTATATGACAAAAAAAGGCATTTTCTTTATTTCCACTAACTTTAATAACATTAAAAATTTTTTATATAAAAGTATAAAATGAATGCGAGTGTTGCTTTCCTTAATAAATTATGACATATCTATTTATTTCAAATTACATTTTTCTGTGCATATAAGATAGAAATATCATAAATATGTTGAAATAATTTTAGTGAAATATTCTTGTTAGAAATCTTTAATTATTTTATTTCCAAAAATTAGTTAATTTTAGAAAAAAAAATCATATTAATATTTCAAGAAATATAATATGATTTTAAAAACTAAAAATATACTTGGTCGAATTTTTTTAAATTGAATTTTTTAAAAGCATTTTTGATCTTCCATGTATGCGTATTATTTAATAATATTTTGCGCAGTAATTTAAATATGTATGCAGACATTAAATTCAATATATTTTTTCCCGCTATTTCTCTTCTCATTTTGTTTTCAACACACGAAAAGAGGAAGAAATAAAATTGTTACTGGGAAAGTTGTTGATTAAATCACAGCTGAAATAAATAAAAATATGAGAAAAGAAACTGTGGAATGACCTCAAATATGATGTTTTTTGTTGTTGCTTTTTTAGTATGCTCTTTTTTCTCTAAATCAATGATTTTCTTTATGTTTCATAAACTTATTTTGCACTTGTGATTTAAAAATATTTTTTTCATGCATATTAAATGTAATATTAAAAATTATGTTTTCAAATATTTGATTGCATGTTTTGTGCTCATTTTTAATTCTAATTTATGTAAAAAAAATTAATTATATATTGAATATAAATATAAATTTCAAAATGTGATATAAATAGACTGATTCTTAACAAATGTTGTTCAAAAGTATTAGGAAATTGAAATATTATGTAATTATATTTTAAAGAAGTATATTTTATTTATAAAATTTCATTAAATGATTTTTAATATATTATATGTATTAGATATAGTTGAGATATTAAAAAAAAGGAAACTTTTTATCAAATAAATTGTCTCGTTACTTAAAATTTCCGTTTCATGTAAGTTTAAAATTTTTATTTTTTTTATGTAAGGATTATACTTTAGTACTCCATTGGTTTTCTTAACTATCGGTATATCAATAGCAGTTGTGACTTGAATAAAGAAGTAGTTTCCCTGGAAATATTTTTAAAAATATTTGCTGAGCGAATATTTTATCTATTACTTCGTAACAAAGTCATTTTCTGAATGCCCATCTCATGTTATGATTCAGAGGCAATGATCATACGGATGTACAAGTTTTAAGCTGCGTCCAGACTAGAGTGTGAATGAACTGAACAACTCATAAAAACCAGTTCTGTTAAGTCAAGATGAAATTCTCAGTTTATGTTCCTTTCTTCTTCTTTTTTTTATTGTTGTTGTTGTAAATCAAGATTGGTCAAAAATCTCTCCGGTTAGAGTCGGTTTTATACCCGACTTACCAAGGGACGGCTGATTACGTTCTCAATCACAATGTGAGATAACTGGACTTGTTTTTAGAGGTCAAACTGCAATGTTCATGGACAGACGAACACTCGACAATTCGCTCTTATGTCTGGAAGTAGCTTAGAAGAGATCGCTTTCTCAATATGGAATGCCATGATATCTCAAATGGAAGAGTCTTTGAGACACATAGACATCTGCTTATTATTTTTACAGCATATGAGATTAGTTGACCTGTCTAGTGTGTGCTAGAAAACTAATTGTAAGTTCGCTCTCCTCCTAATATTTCGTCGAGGTTAATTACCTTTAAAATCATTAAATCATTAAAATCGTGAGTAAAAAAAAAAAAAAAAAACAATAAAATTTTTGAAAATCTTAAATGAGTCTTAACTAACATCAACAATCTTTATTCGTCAAGAGTTTTTTTTCCTACTACGCCAGGCATGACCGTCAACAGTTTATGATGGGCACCACAATGCAGTTCAGTTCTGAATCATACACAAAACAATTATAATCTTTTGCGGTATTAATAACCACTACATCAATTAGTCCAGTAACTCAAGTGGTCTCCACACATGTCAGAATTGGTCAAGCAAAGTGGGCAAGTTAGTCTGTCAGTCCAAATCTGTAAAGGTGTTTCCTAAGATAGTCATGCCCAGTTTTTAACCTGAAATTAGCAACACCAACAGGTCTAGGTAGGTCGCAAGGAATGGGATTTTCCAATAAGAAACCGCAAATCTTCCCATTTACAAAGTTGGAAATAGTTTCACGTTAAGAGACCTTAAATCAAGCTGTAATAATTCTCTAAATGCCATGATAGCAGAAGAGGATCTGGTTTAGGATGGTTAGATTCGGCCTTAGCAAGAGTATCTGAAAACTCGCTACCCGTGACTCTTCATTGACTTGGTATCCACTGAAGGGTAACATTACGTCCATCATCTATCAAAAAATTAATCACTAATTAGCATTCAAGAACATATCTATGTTTAGAAGGTAAGACTGAAGAAATTGCCTTAATAGTGGCCTGTGAATCAATGAAAATCACTATGTTCTGTTCTTATCTTTTACCAATATCAATCAAAGCATGTGAACAGTAACCACTTCACCATCAAAATTTGTACTAATTGGTACCGTACTGTTTGTAAACTAATTGGCATTGCAATTTACACCAACGGCCCTATTGAAACTAAAGTGCCTGGAGTAAACCCCAGCACTATATTTGTCAAGAGTTGTTCATGTTATATCATGTGAAACAGGAAATTTTTGATCTAAAAAATATAAATAAATAAATGATTTAAATGTAACTATAAAGCTTTTTAAAGTATCATTTAATTAAAAATTAAATAATTACGTTCATATTTACAAGAAAAGTTTCTAGCCTTATAATAAGGATCATGACTAGACTTTATTTAACACTTTAATTAACTCTATTCGTGATAGATTGATTTGTATGTTATTATAATATATAATGAATATATTTAATGGCAAAATATATTATAATATTCAAGTTTTATTTATAATGACTATTATGCAAATGCTTTCCAAGTTCTCAAATAATGAATAAGTTTCTATTGTAAGTAAATTTCCAAAGCGATTGTTTAAATTATATGCTGTAAATATTATATACTTTATATTCTGTAAAGTGAAAATCGTTATTTTCCGATTAATTTATATTGACACTTTAACTCTATTAAATATAAACGAAATATTTTCTTTTAGAATTAACTGAAGAATAAATTAATGCGCTTGAAGGAATACAAATGGAGATAAGTTGTTATACTCAAGAGCTATTATATAATATAATACTTGATATTTGAATAGTGTACTACTCTATGTAGTTGTATGGGTTGCATATAATTTGTCTAATAACTCGTATATATGCAATCGCTCATCTCATACAAGTGGGAGAATTGCTAGTTGGAATGAATTCCATATATCGATTTTATGTGAATCAAAGCTACAGAAATCTTATCGATTTCAATGGTAAATTGAACTCAATCCATTCCTCAAACAAATCTTAACTAATGGCTTTTCTAATTAAAAAAAATCAAAGAAAAGATTATCACTGTTCTTAAAATTCCTTTTTAATTCATCTGAAAGTACTAATCATATTCACAAATTTTGAGAGCAAAATATGTTTCCAAAAGATAATTAATTATAGTACTTTATAATTATTAATTATTACTTTATAATTATTAATTAAATTACATTATTAATTTATATTATAATTTTACTAACACTAGTATTACAGACAGTTGATCACATGTCTAGTAGTCTTTATGAAGGATTTTCAAAGCTAATAGGATTATCAGTTTTGAAAATATATGACCCGCTAAAAATAATGTTTCTGATTTCATATTAAAATAATCAAATTATAATAAATTATAATTTCCTTCTTTATGATAATGAATTTTAATAAGTCTAATTAAATGTCGTTATCATTGTAGAATGATTGTGATTAGTTTATTATGAGGAAATCTGTTAAACAAATATTAATTACGAGTATTATATCTTTATTGTTATTTCTAGTGTTATATGAATTTATAACTCATCATTTACAATCTATTTAAAATTGATTTTGGCCCATCATGCGCTGCTACGCCAATAAAGACGAAGAAGAAGAAGAAATTATTCAAAAATGTCTAAACTATTATGTGTATTTATTTAATATGCTATGCGTACATGCGACATTAATTGCATCGTTAACATCAATAAACTTTGTATTAATTTGCAAAATAGCATTAATTTCTAACGTTGAACAAATCTTGTTACCCATAAAATATATGGATATTGTTTTCGGAAACTTGGGAGTTTTCGTTTCTTTTACCATTTTCAATTATTCTCATTGGTTAATTTTTTTTTTAATTTCTTTCACGACCTATTGGTTTATATATTTTTTAAATTTCTTTCACGAGCTAATAATTATATAATTAAATAATGCAAAATAATTAATAATGCAATTGTTCTAAAAAGTCAATTTTATTGGAATTCTCTAATTTTTTTATATTTTTTAAGACTGATGTTATGAGTTCTGTTCTTACATTAAATTATAAATTTTATGTGTAACCTGTATATTTGTCCAGGCAATTATATTTTTTATAATTAATTTAACTTTATCTAGCCAGGGATTTAAGAACAAAAATTTTATTGCAACCATCGTCAGTATGATTTTACTAAAAATTAAATTATTATTAAAACAAACAAATTTATTTACTTATTTATTATTATTATTATTATTATTTTGAGGTTACAATCATTACTGACATTCGTCTATATTGCAATAGCATCAACATTAAAAAGTGAGTTTGTGGCTGAATTATTGAAAGTTTGCTTTTCGCCTTTTCGTAAAATAATCACTTGACTTATATCTAAAACATTTTCTATGTTAAATAAAAATAGTCCTTTGCATTAGTTATAATTAATGAAAATATTTAAATTATGTAAATTAAAATCTTTTAAGCATTATTACGCATGGTTACTTAGTTGAAATTCTCTTATTAAGAAAGTCAAAAAGCACAATTAGTGAAAAACTCTAAAATGTCAAAGAGCGTTGTTGTACCTTTAGTATCCACCCTATTTTTAAGCTGCTTTGGGAGCTCACGCACCTACGCTTTATTTAGCAGCCAATTCACTACTCACCATAACATGTATGCATGCTCCAGGTCACGTATTAGAGATCAACACTGTTATGTTCTTGATGAAGGTGATTCTTTTTTTTCTTCATTTGTTAATTTCTAGGCCACAGCTCCATTGGTATTCATAAACGCCTTAGTTTATTGATAATGGAATCTTGGGTTTTATTTCTGTTTAGCAGATGTAAAAATAACCTACATGCTCTTATTTTATTTGGCTTTTATATCGTAACATTTGAATTGAAGAAGAAAAATTAAATTTCCTAAATTTGAAGAAATATACTATAGAATTAAGTTAATATTATATGGATGATTTTACTAAGTTTAAGTAATGTAGTGTGAAGATTGGGGAATTGGATTGTAACTGGGTGTGGTTGGGTTGAGATACTTGAAGTTGGTTTGGTTTGTCGCTCTACTGTCTTTGTGCACACTAGGGCAAAACAGAACGGAACCTGCAGTTTACAAGTGGTTTTCCGAGAAGTGCAGTTTGTAAGTGGATTCCAAACCACTAACACACATCCACGCCACTGCCAAGATTCAAACCTGAAGATTGTGATAACAAAAGCCAGAGTGTTAGCCTGTTGACCATCAGGCCACACTTGAGGTTGGCGAACTTGAGATACAGGATGGTGAACTCACAGATTTATACACGCACAAACACTACACACATTTGTATGTGCGTAGAGATAGAATATTTAACACAGTTTGCAAGCCAACTAATACACAGGGTTGAGCTAAATATATTTCCTATATAACTAAACGTTTCTCAACAGAAGCACGTGGTTGCGCTGTACCTCCTTTCGGATAAGAGTCTCGACGCCTATGGACCATTTGAATTGACTGGATGGAGATTGAAATTTTTTATGTAAAACATCTCGTATGTATAGTCAGAGTACTTGGTGGGATTTTCTGGGGATTTTCCCCATAGGACACGTATTTGAGAAGCAGTTGCCATTGAAATTCCTTTTTTTATAGAAAATGTCATCCCTTCGTTTCATATCTGTCGGCTGTTCATGACATACATAAGTAGAATACGTAGCTGTTGTTATTTTGCACGTAGCTGTTATCACTTAGCTACCCGTACATTAAAAAAAGTTATTCAAAACAAATGATTATAAACAATTGAATAATTTAAAGTGCACTAATCTACAAAAACTTATCAAAAGAATTATTTTAAATACTTAATATATTCTAAATAATAATTTCAAATTATCTGATTGGCTATACTATTGTAAATCTGTTATAACAAAATGCTTGAAATTAATAAAAAAAACTTTATTCAACAAATTTATTGCAGAAATTTTTTATTTTAACAGTAATTAATCACAATTTTATTTGGAATATAAAAAAAAAAAACCCACCATAATCAGAACAGCACTTGTTTACCGATGAATTACTTCCTTTATTATTGTTAAAACCAGTGGCAAAACAGATGAACCATTTAAAATATCGCATTACACACTACATCTATAAAAGCATAAATCTTTCCTTAGGCTGGTGAGTGAATGCATTGAAACACTCTGTTGGCTTATCCATAAAACTCAAGTTGATGATATCGATAACCTTTTACCATTGAATCGTTTCAAGTATGTTTGGCATATCGGAAAGAATAGGAGGGGAAAGGCAGGGAGGGTTAAATAAGTATTAAGTGGTTGACGCAGATGATGTCGATACGAGACAACTGTTGGCCTTTCGATTTTGAAAGGCAATAGGCGCAAGTGCGGAAGAGTCTTTATTTCCCCTATTATTTCGTAGATATAGCGTGTTATTTTACTCGTGATGAGTTTTTTCATTGATAAATAATGCTCTTGCAGTGTTATTAGATATAATTAACTTTTTTTCTTCGTCATATAGCAGTAAGAAAATTCGTTAAAATCAGTTATTGTACGATTTTTTATTGTTGGAATAAAATCCTGCATGTTGGAAAATATATCCTAAAAACATACAGCTTGGATAATTTTTAAAAAAAAATTAATTTGTTTTCAAACAAATGACTATATTTGTTGAATGTTGAGAATGTTGCTGAACAACATTGTAAATTATTAAATTTAATTTAATAACAATCTTTGGTGAAACATAAAGATAATTCGTATTTTTACAGTCCTATATAATTTAATTTAAAAGTTTGAAATTATTTAGAAAATGTATAGATATTTTTCAAAAAATATGCAAAACAAACATTTCATTTTCAAGAATTTTTTTGTTAAGTGAAATACAAGATAAACTGAAATAATAAGGTAAAAGAATTTCTGAATTCACATGATAAGGATTATTAAAATGTTTTGTAAGTATCAATGATTTTTATTAAGCACCCAGTTAACGTAATGTACCGTTCTACAAGATGGCCTACAATTATTAGGAGGACTGGAAAGTAGTGTCGTTTCTGCGCATGTCGATATTCGTTAGGCATTTATCAGCTCATTGTGTACTTCAAAATCATGCCAAAGACATTTTAAGGTTAGAGTGACTTGTTTACTCAATAATAAAATATTAATTTTTTTTTTTGAGATTTATAGTGAAATTGATAGCCAAATACCAGAAGTGGTACATATCCGGCATTGTATGCTTTTTGAGTTTCATAAGGGTAGTAACGTAGCGGTTGTTACTAAAAACATTTGCGATGTTTATCCAAATGCATTAGACGTTCATAAATGCCAAAGGTGGTTTCCTAAGTTCAAATCGGATAATTTCGATATTTCCGACTCGTACCGACCAGGAAGAACAACAACTTTAGATAATGACATGTTAAAGGGTGAGAGAGGAAGCAAATCCGTGTCAGACAATCGAGAAACTGTCAAACACTCTTAACTAATCTTGATCTACCATCCAAGAACATTTGCAGCAGATTGGTAAAGTAAGCAAAGTATAACCTGTCCAAAGAAAACAAAACTAACTGATCCATCACATGTAACTTATTGCCTCAATGGCACAATACAGAAGCGTTTTTTGATTCCTTGATCAGTGGATATGAAAAATGGGCCCTCTATGATAATCTAAAACGCAAAAAGCAGTGGCTCTCTCCGAATAAGCCAGATTTACGCCGCCAAAAGTTTTGTGTGTTTGGTGGAGTATTCGCGGGGTCGTTCATTTTGAAGTGCTGAAACCTGGACAAACTGAAAATGCAGATCTTTACTGTGAACGATTGAATGGAGTAAATCAAATCTTTAATTGAAAAGTGCTCAGTTATTCTGCAACACGATAATGCAAGACTGCACTGTGCAAGACGAACCCTGAAAAAAATTAATGAATTGGGATGGGAGGTATTGTTTCATCCACCGTGTTCGCCCGATATTGAGCCATGGAATTTCCATTTATTCCAATCGCTACTACATTTTCTAAGTGGAAATGAAATTTGAAAATTCGGATGATGTCCAAAATATATCTCCAGATATTTTGCTCAAAAGCCAATTGATTTTTATCGATCCATTGAAAATTTACACACTGGGGAGCAAAAGGTTGTTGATAACGTGGGTGATCCCATTAGTGATTAAAAATAAAAACTGTTAAAAATAAAAATTTATCTGTTTGAATTTAATGTAGAAAAACGACATTGCATTCCGATCCCCCTAATATTTAAGTAATAAATTGTTCTGATTTCAAATACAAAAGAACATTAATAAACAAAATCAGCAGTTTAATGCTTTTAATATTTTGTTTTATTTGCTCCACATATTTTGGTTTAAAAATATCTGCTGTCATAGATTGATTGTACTAATTCGATAATTATAACAACGTAGTATTTCCTTCGAAATCCATTTTAAGATGTTACACCTAATTGGCAGCACAAGAAATCCGCAACGTATCTTAGAGAATGTCGTGTCTCTACATTCGAAATCTTCTTTGGAATTCCATTTAGAAACAAGTAACAAGCACTTGAAATTCCAGCAAGCAAATTAGTTGATTGTAGAACATGTTCTTTTTCTTACATCTAATTAGAAGGACAAGAAAAGTAGTAAAAGGAGTTTTAATTTACTTGGAGCATGGCAGACAATAGAAAATAAAAGGTAAATATCTAAATAATGTTAGATACTTCTTCAATTAATGCGTGATCTTTGAAATGTGAATTTAATCGCGCTTGTTAAGCTAAATTGAATCTTGCCAGAAATGAATTCTATTTTAATGAATAAGGAAGATCATTTCTTCGTCAATTTTAATTAAATGCTTAACTTCGAGCTGTCTGTTAAGTACAGCATTCTTTATAAAGATAAGACGTTAAACTCTTTTGAATTCTTCAAGATTATTTTACTAAGAGAGTTTATTTGTCTAAACTTTATTTCTTAAAATTGTCGCGTCTGGATTAAAAAAAGTTATATTCTTAAAATATAAAGCAAACAAAGACTTGGTAGTTTTTGCAATTCAATAAAAAAGTTGAACAAATAAAAATTCTTTGACAACATTACTTTAAGCAAACATATTGTAGTTCCCTGCACTGAATTTTTATTCAATCTTTTTTTTTTTTTATAAACAATTTTCTGCTTCAATGTATACAGTAACTGAGTAAAAGTTGATTTAGGAATTTTTCCTGTCATCTATTTTTTTTTATTTAAAGTACTGATTTCGTTTTTTTCAGAAAAAACTTTACTTTTTTTGTTGAATTAGTAAATATAACTTCGTTATTTTCAAAAGATTTTATGTTGCTGAAAAAATTATTCACGGTAAAAAAAAGTTAACGTCAAAAGACTGAAAACATCTTTCGTAAAAAGAAAACAAATCCCATAAAAAAGTATTAACAATGTAAATTGTTCATTGATTATTTCATGATTCATTTATTTTAGCTGAAACAATTAGGTGCATTTTTTGTATAGCCATTATAATTAAAAATGTAATAATTTGACGTGCTATATAATATATTTCTAAATGTGTTGAACATATACGAAAATAATGAAGTTTTTAGAAACTCAAATGAATAGAAATTAATTTGATTTTAAAATAATTAATTAATTATTTGATTTTAAAATTAATAATTAAGTTAATTTGATATTAATATGTTCTTTTTATTTTGTAAAATCAATATTTTCTCGTATGCATATCCTCAAATTAAATTTTATCGTAAAAAATTCTATAATAATTAAAAAATAAACTTTTTATTTATTTGCTTTCGTTGTCTCATAAATTTTTTTGAATTAATTTCTTATGAATCTTACTATTTCTGGATAATTTTATTTTAACTGGCTATAGCTTGTTCTGAACGAAATGTAAAGTACATTTTATATCCTATATATAAGAATTATATGGAATTTTTATTCAAAAACATTTCCTTTAATTCAAAATTTTTAATTATTTGTATTGTAAACTAATGCAAGCTAAAATATTCTCTGTATTACAATCATACTGCAAGCTGAATTTTATGATTATTAAATATATAGATGACTAGTAATGCAAACAAACATTTAATTTAATGGTTAATAAAAATTAATTTTTATATAAATTAAAAGTGTATAAAACTTATATAAAAAAAACTCCAATAAAATTCAATACTTAAATATATTTATATTATCTATCTATATATCCCCATTTATCCTATGTATCTATCTATACGCACAATGAAAACTAGTAATTTGTTATTTAATTTGTCTAAGTACAATTTTATAATTATTTGATAATTATATTTTTAATAATTAAGTTAACTCCATTTTTACAAATTTATTAATTGCATTTTTAGCTTGTGCTCGACTCGTGGCTCAATGGTAACGTGTGCTGCTAGTGAGCATTAGTTCTGAGTTTCAATCCGCTGGTGGCATTGTTGTAGACACTGTTTCAAAAGACGTGGAGACTCGATGGCGTTTGTGATGTTCAGCATCTTGCCTCGTTAGTTAGACTAATTGGAAGGAGTTTTGCAAGTTTTCTCCCATACGATACCCAAATGTGGGGTAGTACACCTTAAAAATTCCTCTCGGAAGGCATTGCCCTCCTTCTTCAGCGACACGGAGCCAAGTCAGAATTCTACCTACTGTTGTTCCATCACAACAGAAGATGGCCCCTTTCCCTCTTTCCATGAGTAGACTATTCATGGGGTGACCGTCCCGCATTGCCGGACACTAAGGATTAGACGCAATATTTATAATTTGTTGTTTTCAGTTATTTTGTATACATTTATTATTAATTATTGTTTCGTCGTTTTTAATTAGAATGATCGAAATCTAGTATCGGTTAGTATCAAAAATTGTACTTAAAAATTTGCTTACTTGCTTTGATTACGTAAAAAATAAAACACAGTTATTAATGCGTAAAAATTAATTGATTAGAAGAGATTGATGTAAAAATCGATTGATAGTATCATTTTTAATTACAATGATCAAATACCAAAAATTTTAAAACCTCTTGCTGGTACTGAAAATTTCACGATGGGAAACTTTCAGAACGCTTGTGTATTCAATTTTTATTATTATTATTTTTATCGATATTTATGGATAAATCTTGATCCGATATTTATCGATCTTTTTTATGGAACAAGATAATACTTACTTAAAATCTTTTATTTATTTTTTACTTTATTCTTCGTTTTAACACACGTCAAAGTCATCAAACAATTTATCTAACGTCAAATTTTGTAACTTTTTATTTTTAAGGTGACATTTTTCATCTTGACATTCTTTTTGAACTAGCCATCGTCATAATCTTTGTATGTGATAATTTAATCTTTGTCGTTTAATTTCTATAAAAAAGATTTTATGATAATTAATAACAAAACAGGTTAATGTCATTCTATGGCCGTGAGATTTAAGCGAGACATATATGATACCTAATAAGACAAGTATTTTTATCCAAAAAGAAAGATTTAACAATTTTTTTTGATGGTGTTTTGAGAGGTTCTTATAAATTGAATTAATTATATTATTTATCAAAATTTTTAAATAATTTATAGAATTTTTTAGATTTGTAAATAATTATCATTTTATGATAATTTATTAATTGTTATTTATTACTAATTATTATTAATTATTAACTGATAATTTACTAATTATTATTTATTATTAATTATTTACTGATAATCTTTTATTCTTTATTGATAATCATTGTTTTATGATTATTTACTAATTATTAATTATTTACAGATAATTTTATATTTTTTATTAATAATCATCATTTTATGATAATTTACTAATTATTATTTATTATTAATTAATTATTCGCTGATAATTTTTTACTTCTTATTAATAATCATTATTTTATGATAATTTACTAATAATTATTAATTATTTACTGATATTTTTTTACTTTTTATTAATAATCATCATTTTATGATAATTTACTAACTATTATTTATTACTTATTATTATTAATTATTTAATGATAATTTTTTTAGTTTTTATTATTAATTATCATTTTATGATAATTTACTAATTATTATTAATTATTTACTGATAATTTTTTACATTTTATTGATAATCATCATTTATGATAATTGTTCAACTGAGTTATTTTTATGAATTTTTTGGCATATTAAAAGTATTGTTTAAATAAAATCGCTGAAAATTTTGAATTTATGATTGAATCACAAAATCTATTCAGTAATCAGGATCCTCTAAAGAAGTTTTTAATTTTTATGATGTGGAAAAAGTAAAGGAAATAATCTTCCTCTAATATACGGGTGGAAAGAGAAAAAAAAGGTTTTTTTTTTTTTTCTCTTGCTTCATTAATAACGAATGAATTGTTTATTTTTCAGCTTGAAAAGACATAATTATTTTTGGTATGGATTTTATATTTTCTTGATGTCCGCATCAATTTTTACTTTGAATAGGGATCCTGTTATAATTAAACACCCAATACACTTCCAAAAACACGTCAGCGAGTATTTTGTAAAAAAATGATATCTATTTTGCATGTTTATTAAATGATACAATCGTTCGCCTAATCGCTATAAACATTTATATTGTTCGCCACTTGTTTTTAATTTATGTTTTTATAAGATAGCAAATTAAATTACATTATAATTCACATATGTCACAACAGTATACACATACATGCACATGTATTCGTGTACGTATGCACATACACATATACACGCCAAAAGTATACACAGGCTATTTTGTATAATCTATCCCAAAAGTAGGAAAGTTATATAATTTGTAATATTTTATAAAGGAATTTGCCATGTTAAGAAAATGAATTCAGCAAAGGAATAGTGAATTCAACAATAAATAGAATTATTTCAGGCCTTCATAAGAAATGACGATAACGATTTAAAAAATTATGAATTTTAATTGAATTCAACGCTTTAAAAGATTAGATTTAAGAAAAAAAAAATTAGATGTATCAATTAAAAGTAAACAAACAATATCTTAAGAACAGCTGTGTTTAATTACATTTTGTTTTATTAAATTTATATAAATTTTTATAAAAAATTGTTTTGCTAGAAACTACATTTTTAGTATTTCAATTTAGATTTGTAGATACATTGTCGAGAAAAATAAAATATTTAAAATTTTTTCAACGTTTTGTAAACTATGATATATATGTTTATGAATATAATTAATAATCACAGATTAAAATCGAAGACTTAAATACCACAACAAAAAACAGATAGAAAAAAAAAACATGCTTGTATATACATTAAAATTATTTACATTATTCAAACAGTTTTATAAGTGCTGCATATAAAAGAAAAATATTAATTAATTCTTTTTTTCTTTCCATAATTATTAGTATTTGAACTTTTTCAAATATCGATGAAGTTTCATAGTTTTTACAAAATCTTTAAATGGAAAAAAAAAAACTTTCTGAGAGATCTTTTGGAAGAAAAAAGAACCTTTTTGTGCTTAAAAAAATTATATTTATAAAAAAAAAAAAAACCCATGAATAATTTATGATAGATTATCATTTTTATATTACTTATTTTTCTGTTTTTTTAAATTGAGTATCTTAAGTATTTAAAGTCTACTTAGTGCAGTTGGATTATTATGTAAGATGATAAGATAAAAAAAAAATGCAACGCACGAATGCACGTTATATAACAACTGTTGAGATTGATTAAAATACACGTTGAGTTAGAATCAATAAAAGAATTGAATTGAATCTTTCATGAATATGATTGCTTTCAAGTAATTTTTTGCACGAGTTTATTTTTTTAAACTAAAGAGATAATAATGATTCTGTTCAGTTTTTAGAATACCATAATTTTTTTTTCATTATAATGCTTGAACCAAATCGAATAATTTTTTAATCATCGGAATGATAATGTTTTTTCTCAATGTATTTATTAAATTCCAACTCAAAAGAAAAGAAATAGTCCTTAGAATAACTTCCCAAACTAACATCTAATTATACATTGTGAAATTAAATAATGAATATTCTATAGTAATAAATATGAATTTTGAAGATTATCGTCGTGTAATAGTTATGATTCTTTTAGCCTCAAATATTCTTATTATTATAGCTGTTTTGATTTTCTAATAATTTAGGAATTTAAATTTCAAATTTTAATAAGTAAAGTTGCTATGTTTTATTAGTTTACTGTGTGGTTGTTATGTGATGTCTATTTTAGAGAAACATTTTATATGATGCAGTTTTTCATTTAGAATGATACAATATCGTTTACATGGAAAGTTGTGGAGTCAGTTGATAGAATGTATTTGTTTCTTCTCTGAATATCAAATAGAAATGAACCTTTCTTCAGAAATTTTCTAAGAAATCATACTTTTTTTATTTTCAACCAGAAAATATGTGGTTGTGTATGTAGTTGTTTTATTAGAAAAATTACTAATTGTCAAAATTTAGTAGATTAAATTGAGACTGACAATCGTCCTATTCCACAAAATGTGGAAAAATATTAAAAAGAGATGAGGAATTTACCCAGCCTTTTTTGGTTCTAATACATTTCCTGCATTCCCATTTAAGTTAAGGTACTTTCACAACTGTGGCATATATTTTTTCAAGATCTAATTGTTTTCATGACATGATGAGAAATAAATATCAATACCTTGAACAAAAATTGAAAATATAGTTGATGCATCTTATTTATGAGGTAATATAAAAGATTAAATTTGTTTTAAGGTTGTATGAATGAGTTGATATTTTTATATATTAAATTTTGAAACATATATTAATTTTTGAAACTAAGTGATTTTAAACGTGTGTGTGAGAGAGAGAAAGGCATAATGAATGTTTTTTTATTTAAAATAAAAGAATTCCCACCTCTTACTATTTATCAATAAATTTAAATAAAAGATATCCCACTTTTTTTACACTCATATTAAATAAAAGATATCACATATGCAGATAACTCTTTTACGTATGTAAAGTAGATAATTAAGGAAATGATAAAACTTTGTTGAGATAATTTATTAGTGATAAATTGTTAAAAACGCTATTAAAATAATAAATTCAGTCCTATAAAAAGGTTATACGATTGAGTTGATATTTTTATGTATTAAATTTTTTAAATATATGTTTTTTATTTTTGAAACTAAGTGATTTTAAACGTAAGACAAAGAGAGATAGAGAGAGAGGCATAATAAACGTTTGTTTTATTTAAAATAAAAATAATTCCCGCTTTCAAAAAGTGGGATTTCATTTATTTATCCCAAAGTTTAATTAAAAGACAGCTTTCTGATCTTTCACTTATGCAGATAAGATTCTTTAACTTACGTAGATTAGATTATTAAGGAAATGATAAAACCTTTTTGAGATATTTTATTAGTGATAGATAATTAAAAGCGATGTTAAAATAATTTATTCAATCCTACAAAAAGGTTGTAGGATTTATTTGATATTTTTATGAATTAAAGTTTTTAAATATAATTATTTTTGAAGCAAAGTGGTTTTAAACGTAAGAGAGAGAGGTATAATAAATGTTTTTTTTAAAATTAAAATAAAAAGAATTTCCCCTTTTTTACTATTTATCGCAAAATTTGAATAAAAAACAGGTTTCCAATCTTTCATCCATTTTTAATGTCTAATTAACAAATAGCAAATTAATACAATATAAACCCTATCACTACGTATTTCACATCTAACCATCCTACCTGTGCCAAACTGCTGTGAATATAGATTATATAGTTGCAGCTCAAGTTTATGTTAACCGCATTGAATTGTATCACACCATACGGGTGGCAGTCTGGTATGAAGCTGACAAATGCTACATGATTCATATTCAACTTCCAGCATTGCGAATAAATATTTGCACAGCGCAAGCATTATTAGGCACTCCCAAAATTGTCAAGTATTTGCATATTGTGGCATTTCGTAGGTGAACCCTCATCTTCTCCCACATAATTCGCGTAGATGGTATTCCAACAGACATAATATTCATATCATTCCAGGAGTTAACGTGTGGTAACGCAAAAGGAAGTTTTCTGAAACTTGGATACTTGGTAACATTAGTATTCCATTGTGATAAGCAAAGATGAATAATTCAATGAAGCCTTCGTTAGTTGTTTTTCACTAATCGGTGAATTTATATATTTTATTTTGCCATTTGAATGTTATTGTTTGTTTAAATAATGTTCTTACTGTTATAACTTATATATGTGTTTTTCTTGTTATTATTTAAAAGACTGATCATTAATCATTTTGTTATCAAGTCTTTCTTATTATTTTACTGTTATTTTTTTATGACCTGGATAGTACGATGGCTGTTTGGTTTCGAACCGAGAATTCGGTATCATATATACTGCATATCGTACCAATAAGCCGAGTATGGTTACAAAAATTTAGTGTGCAGGTTGTGCAGCTCTGAATTGTAATTGGGTATGGTTGGGTCGCGACTTGAGACACAAGTTTGAGAACACACAGCTTTATTTACATACGCACAAACACCACACATATTCAATTAAAGACAGACAACACTTAACACATTTAAAGACATATATATACTGATTCTGTGGGTGGAAGGTCAACTTTCAGGGTGGCCATCTACAGCTATCAAAATAAAGATACTCAGATCTTTATTTTCGGCAAGAATCCTTTCACGAATCTGTAAATATATGTCTTTAAATGTGTTAAATGTTGTTTGTCTTTAATCGTATATGTGTTGTGTTTGAGCTGTGTGTTCTCAAACTTGTGTCTCAAGTCGCAACCCAACCTCCATATAACCAACAACCATATTACCATATATAATATGAATATATTTCCTCTCAAGAGGAGATATTACAAATTAAACGTTTCTCAGCCATAGTACTTCCTCTCGGTAGAGAGTCTCGAGGCCTACTGACCAATTCTTCTAAACGCCACAGGGGCCACTCTTGTCGGTGCGTAGGAGAAAGCACGGTTTTAAACTTCATTTAAGTTCTCACTGACATTAATTCTTAGAGGCTGTACTCGTAGTATTCATTTCATAACAACGATAATTTCTTAGGAGCAATGTAGCATCATAGCAGTAGCATTTTTAAATAAAATTCGTGGTCTTTTTCTTTCTTCTAATTTTATTATATAATAAGAATTTATTTTTAACCCTTCCTTTTATAAATGATTCTTATTGCATGGTACAGAAAAATTCTTTTTCGTGGCAAAACTTTTGCTAGTTCAATTCCACAAAAATAAATTCCCTAAGTAAGTCGGAATTTCATTTTCGAATCAAAGTTGGGAAGAAGAAAATCAATTTCGCCTACTTTGATCGTTGATTTCCAGAAATTCAACTAACCGTCTAGTTTATAAAAGGAGAAAGAATAATTTTATTTTTTTAGATGAGGCTTTAACCATAAATTGGATTTGGGTTGTAATAGAGGAATTCTAATAAAAGTTTCTATTTCTACATCTTTGAAAAATCACTCGTTTCTTCAATGTAAAAAATGTAAGATTATTCAATTCCTTCTATTAGCTCACACTCTCCCTATATATATCTTGTTCAAATTTTTAATCGTTCATAAAATACTTTTTATTCATCCACTCACGTTCAAATACATTTTTTTGAGCTTGTAGTGATGACACTGGATGTTAATACAGTTTTTTCCAAATATTATTCATTAATTAAATTTAATTAATTAATTTTAGTTTTTTTTAGATTTAAGTTGCATATATCTACCAATAGATGGCGCCAGATAAACTTAAAAAAATGAATGAAATTTATTTATAAAGGACTTTCTGTAATATAATGAAAAAAATTAGGAATTGACTTGAAATTTTTTTTTTTTTTATATTACTTGTTTTTGATGTATAAGAATAATAACTTTAAAAAAGGCAAATTCTTTAAAATTGTTTAATTATTGTTTTAAAGTTGTTATGGAATATTTTTAAAATAACTTTTGTTAAATGTAATTTTGAAATAGTTTAAATTTATTCTGTTCAAAATATGTCGAAATAGAAGCATATTTATAGTCAAAAAGTTTTTTTATGTGAAACAAGTAATAATTTTTTATTTACACTAAATACATTATCTTGTTAATTATATTTGTAATAACTGTAGTTGATGTTAATTTCTCTTTCTAGATGTCTTTAGCATTTCTCGAAATTTATTAGCTTTATTTCAGAAAATATCCTTTAATATGAACATTTTTTTATTAATGTCTTGCTGATATAATACATTTAGGGAATATAGACTTTTATCCAAATGTTTATGAAATTAATATTCTCTGTAATGAATCATATATAGCATTATTAGCAATAATATAATTAAACTTTAAAATTAAAAATAGTTATAATTACAATTACATTTTGGATTAACTGATCTTATAAAGAACATAATATCTTTGTGCTAATATTTAGTTAAAATTATTCAAAAAGTAATACACCCTCCACACTATTGATTGTTCGATATCTGTTTTTCGTATCATGATTTCACAATATAAATTTACACATTTTGTATTTAACATCAAGACAAAAAAAACAAACATAGTTTATACCAAAATGTGTGTAGTACTTTTATTAAAGTATTATTTTATTATTTATTTTGCACAGTGATTTAATCATGATGGGGTTATATTTAACATAAATATGAAATTATATTCATACGCAGGATTCCGTATATCCATAACTTAGCAAATATAATTTTTAAATTCTAGTAAAGCATTCTGTTTAGATGTATTTACTTATTTATTAAGCATTATTACAAACTACTAATGTATTTGCTCTTCTAAAGTTTTGTTTAAACATACTTTAGAAAATACACGAAATGTAAATTATGCACATTATTCAACAGGATAAAATTAACACAGGTTGATAGCTCATTCAATATTTGTAATGAATTTTTCTTATATATTTATAAATATTTAAAAAAATCCATTAAGATATAATGAACAGTAATACTGTTTGATTAATGCAGCACTTTATTTTATTATTCTGACATAGCTTCTCTCCCTGTATATACATATCAATATTTATGTATATCTCTCTTTCTCTCCATTATGTATGCGCTATTAAATAAAAATGCTAGATATAAATATGTGGAATATCTTTTCATATTATACGACTAAACTCTTAATGCTATTATTTTAAACAGAAATAAATATTTCAGGTGCAGAAGTTTATTTTGAGAGCACGCTTATACATTTTCAATTATAAGAAGAGTAAAAATCATAAAAGATTCTCATTGATAAAAATTTCTTTCACTGCTATATTGTAATGAAAAAAAATATTTGAAGATACATGATAAAGGTAACAGAATTTTATTAGAGTTTTGACACACATATTTTTTTATCATTTTCTGTACATTATCATAGCAATACTGTATTCTAATAACAGGATTAAAATTTTGAAAGAATTGGGCTATTTGAATTGGCAATTAGAAACATCGATATTATAATAGGCAAGATTTCACCAGAATACTTTTATTCACATATAAATATTGTACTTAAGTTAATTTTAAATTAATTAAGTAACTTAAGTTATATTTTAATAATATAATAGGTCAAATTAAAACCTAAAAAACATTAAAAAAATAATTTATAGAGAAAATAAGAAACATATACACATCATTTTTCTAAAATTACCTCTCTTATGTCCAAAAAAAGTTCTGTAATGTCCACAAAATGCCTGAATTTTTCGGGAAAAAATTCAATTGGTTTGCTGTGCAACCAATCATATTCCACTAAGTATACGTCTTTATTCAACCAAATTCCACATTTGTGACTATGTCATTAATAGCCACTCAATAACTTTCCCCTTTTTTAATGCCTGCACATGGATTTGTTGTTCTTGACCAGGATAACAGCCGTCTTTGACAGATGTCGAATAATTTGAGGTTTCTTTCTACTTCACCCATAGACCTACTGTTGTGACAAGTATGGATAACTAATGCATTTTCAAATGTAGATAAATTTCGGTAAGGTTTTCATCTTCACATGTCAAAAATTTTAAAACAGAATGCATTTTTATCTGGTGCATTTCTTTTCTGGGGAAGTGAATATAACAAACATTAATAAATATTATAAAGGAGTTGAGAGGAGTGTAACGTCTCGGCATATACTAGACCTATAACGGCTTCAAGAAGAGGGCTACTTTCAGGTTCATGGGAAAACCTAAAATTTTATTTACAATCCTTATTTCTATGTACAGAACTCTATTTACAATAACGTGAAAATTAAAGGTGTAATTTAGACTCACTCCAGGACGGGGATTTTCTAATCTACGACGCAGACAGTTCAACCGTCTGCGGTAGACCTTAATTATCACACGGGGGATATACGAAACCACAAGGGATTAATTTTGTAAACAGGATTAAACTCCGACCTATTCATCACTTTCAGAAAATAGAAAAACAAAACTTCTTGTCCACTCGTCGCAGAACAAACCTATCTTTAAAAAAATTCGTCAAGGGGGGGAGCTTCCCTCACTTCTTATTGGAGTAGACACTTTCTCAGCCCATGGTATATCAACAATCCCGCTGCAACAACTCATGGTATAGTCCATGTGCCATCTATAATTATTTCGACCTGTGAAGTTCGCACGTACAATTGCTAATTTCATTATCCATGACACTGAATATCTGCTATCAGATTTGAGTGACAGGTTGTTATCATTAGTACAAAACGCTAATTGCATGTAATATAACTACACACAACACTGCTTATCTGCTGTCAAATTTGAGTGATAGATTGTTATTATGTATTTATTAAAGAATATGCATTCCTCTCTTCTGGGAATGAAATGCTGCGACTCTACCCGTGGGAAAAATGCTACAGGGGTAGAGATTTCAGGACTACCAAGCTTATCTACCCTACATTTGCATGTTGTTTTAAGCCCCAGAAAACTCACCAAAACAAATTCGACAGTTGCGAATACAGTTGCAATCACTAATGAGTTTTCTGCAACTTTAGAAAAAAAAACTGTTCTCGCCGCCAGTGGAAATCGAACTCACATGAACTCTCATTCCAATTATAAAGGCTATTCCTTATCAGAAGTAGACATACAATAATATGACAGCAGATAATAATCTGAAATAGAAAGTTACATTTCTCTAAAGTTACAATTGTTAGAAATGTAAAACTGCAGTAGATACTTCAATTATATGTATACTACAGATACAGATATGTAAGCAGATACTTTCAATTCTAAATTTATATGCTGATCAAATTGTAAAGTGGATTTTTATTCAAAATTGGGGACAGCATGTCGAAAATAATATATATATATATAATCTCTTTTTTCGTGTCTTTTTCGTTATATATATGTATAATCTCTTTTTTTCTGTTACAAATAAGAATTTGCAAAGAGAAGAGAAATTTCACTAAGCAATTTGAATTGGTTTTTCTGGTATTTTTGAAAGACAATTCAAAGTGAAAAGCAATTTCAATGGAATTACGATGAAAAACAGATTTTATGTCTACGAAATAAAAATAGAAATAGCTGTATATTTACATTTTATGTAAAAAAAAGTTTTTATTTATATATTTCGTTGTAAAAATCTAAACATTTCTGGTTTAATATAAAAACATTAATACATTTGTTTTCGTGTATAACAAATTTAAAAGTGAGTCCTATATTTATATTGGAGATAAAATAAAATATTGTAAGTATAAATTTTTCTCACATCTTAGTAATAAAATATTGCTTATATATAATAATAAATTAATAATTAATATTATGTCTAAGAATTCTTTACTATAAAATAAAAATAGTTTCCCCTTGTCTCCTACTTAATTATAATCAAAATGTTAAAATATATTATTAAAAAGATACATATATTTCTATTTATTATGAAAATAAAAAGTACTTAAAAATATATTCAGTAATTTAATTTTGAATTTTAATAGAATAGATGCATATTCTGTAAGAACATTAGATTATTTAAAATCAGATATGTATATTTAAAACAAAGATTTTTAATTGCAACTTACATTTAATGAAAATATTTAGAAGACACAGCAAATGATACAAACGATATTCAAATCAATAATCCCCAAGATCATCATAATCTCTGAAATTAAATGGATTTCTATTTCTCCAAATACTTTTCGAATTAATAGAAATCACTTGTCTATGTTGGCAGGGGATTTTCAAATTTCTGATAATTCAGTATGGCATTTACAGTTATCGATAAAGGATACAGTTGATTAATTTAATCTTGGATTTTCTTTCAACATTAAGTAAAATCATAAGTAATTTTAATGAATAATATATATAATAAGCCACTATAACTCACTATAGCTCATGAGCCTTTATTTCTATAAATAACAATTTATTCACTTCCAGTACATAAAGAAAAGCATTAAAAAATGTCAATAGACTTTTTTGCTTTTTTGTATTTTATTTTCTTATTGTATTATAATAATAGAATTTTAAATTACAAAAATTCTCTCCACACACACACGATATATATATATATATATATATATATATAATTTTATATTATACCTAAACGAATAATAAAATTTATAAACGATGAATTTAGTCATAGTGATTATTTTAGACAATTTATATTCAAAATAATAAAAACTATGATTAATTTAAATTATATATTTTCAAGTATAATTACTTACATAATTATTACTTACACATGTTTCGAAACAATATTTAATACCATAATATGGATATTATAAGTTTACCTATATTTGCTGAGATTATTTAATTGAAAATGTATCATACTAAAGAAATTAAATTTTTCGAAATGAATTCTTTTTTTAAGAAATTTTTGTAAGAAGTTCATACTTAAATGCCAAAAACATTTTTCGCAAATTAAAACATTGAATTCAACTTAATTATTTTTTTTTATTTATTAAATCTTTTACTTGCATTCGTTTTAACGGCTGAGCTAATATTTATTTTCATATAAATGAAAACGAAAAAAAAAAAAAAAAAAAAAAAAAAAAAAAAAATAGCAAAAGCATTTGAAAAGATGACGGAAAAGAAAACAGGTATTTTCATATCTCTTAAACAGATTTTTAGATGGCCCTTGACAAAATGTCGAAAGGCCCACAAGAGATAAGTACTTAGTGTGAAGTCCTTCATGTTGTAAGTGTTTTTTTTTCAATTGACAACTTTTTAAGGAATTCAACTAGGAAAATTTGCGTTTACTGCAGAAAAATTGCCATAAGAAGTTGCCATATAAAATTAATGTCTTAATTGGATTCAAAAGTGTGGATAGTATGTGTATTAAAATGTTTTCGAAACGAGTTTAATACAGTAAATTTATTTTTAAAATAACTATTGGAATAAAGAAACTTAAGAGTTTATTTAGCAATTCTGTTCTTATTTATAAATGATTTATTTTAAATTGGCTTATTAAAATATTTACGCATTTGTTTTGAAGTCTGACAACAAAAAGTTTCTGCCATCAATTTTGGTTAAAAAAAAAAAAAAATCAAATCTATTTTATTTTACTACAGTTCTACTTTTTAAAAGAAATTTAACATAATAAAAATTAGTTAAGAATCTGGATTTTAATATTTATTTTTCTTAAAAAAAATAAAGCAACTATTTTTAAAATAACGAACATTTATTATTTGAAACAAACAAATATTTTATAAACAATTTTCAGTTCCTTTCAGTTTTAAGAAACAAAAATAGAATAAATAAATCTAGTTAAGGAAAAAGTATGTTCAAAATGTTTTGTAATGAAAAATAAGGAAATAAACTTATTTCGTTTAAAAATAAAAAATTATTCAGTCCGGAGCAAATAAAACAGGTTGATGTGATGTTCGTATTTCACGCAGAAAATATAACCAGAAGCCAATTTAATTTTTATAAAGAGCAACAAATTAAAAAAATGCAGGTTGATATTTAAAGGATAAATGTAAAGTTAACTTTTACTGCAACTATCAACAATAGAAGTATTTTAGATAATTAATTTTGAGCAAAGCAAACTCTATGGGATAAAATTTGTGCTAAGCCTAAAATACTAATACCTTGTAATATCAATAAATATTGATTTTCACTATTGAAAATTTTATTCTCGCTCAGAAAATAGAGTAAAGATAATGAATTTAATTTTAAAATACAATACAAAATTTGTCATAGTCAAACGCATTTTAAATTATAATATGTTGATAATGAATTTATTTGTTAAAAATACTAAATTTTTCGGAAAAAGTTTTGCATAAAGTCAATTAATAATTAGTTTCAGATCTTGCGAATACTTGTTTCAAATAACTAATTATTAAACCTGAAAGTCTATTCTGTAGCGAATTATATAATCAAAATTTTAATAAAGCTCATAATATTTTATTCTACATTCTTTTATTCAAGAAATTTGACGAATGTTAAAAATTAATTTTTGAATTTACTTTCAAAGCATTTTTAATTCTATTCTTCACTCTATCAATTTTTAACCAAGAATAAAACTAAACTATATATTTGCCAAAATTTTCCATTTAGCTTCAAAGACTTTCTTTCTACGTTTATATTTTAAAAGTGTTTTAAGCTAATGACTTATTTATTTCAACCTTATAAAAATAAAAATAAAAACTTGGGAGCAATTTGGCGAAATTTTACGCTTGACTGTTTATCGTGAGTTTTTCAAATAATCTCCTAATATTTTTTTTTAACGTTGAAAGATTTTCTATTTCTCTGTCAGATATTTGTGCGCTAAAGAGCTTTTGTTATAAAAGTGGTCATATAACTTTTCTTAAAAGCCTTTAAATTCTTTTCGTCTTGATTGTGAACACATTTCAGACTTCACACAAATCTTTAAATGGAAAAAGATTTCAGATGTTTAGATTTGTAGCTACATTAAGGTGACAAAGATATTGAAAACTGAGAAGCAAAATAAACTTCAAAGACATTTAATTGATAATAACCTTTTGTCACCTTTATTTTATGTTTTGTCAAATGTTTCCAATTTAAAAATTCTGGTGCACATAAGATTTTAAAAGGTATTTTTATACGAAAAATTGTAGTTTTGTGTAATGTGTTGTTTAAGAGATTTTATCTCTGAAAAACTGTCTCATTTATGTATGAAATTGAAAAGTTATGGGATATATATATTTATGTACCATAACTGTATTATTTATGAAATGCATATAGAATAAATGCAATAAATATATAACTATATAAGCTATAAAAAATTATCGAAAAATTCCAAAATAGGCATATGAAAGATTAAGTGATTGATCTATAAATCTGAGGAAGGATCTAATTTTTATTTTGCAGCAACACATTAATATTAAATGCTTAAAGTATCCTATTTGAATTCGAGGAATTAATCGATATTTTCAAAGTTTGGTATTTATTACACAACAAAATGACGGGATCTGTATTATATGTAAAAATTTTAGCATTGAAATGTTACTTTCAGTTCTTTTAATTTAATAACTGAAAGTAACATTTCAGTTTTTAAATTAAATAAAAAAATAAAAATCATTTCATTAACCTTCAAAGACATTTAATTGATAATAAACTTGTCGCCTTTTTTTATGTTCTGTCAAATGTTTCCAATTTAAAAATTTTAAGATTTTAAAAGGTATTTTCATACAAAAAATTGTGTTTTGGGAAATGTGTTGTTTAAGAGATTTTAGTTCTGAAAAACTGTCTCATTTATGTGAAATTGAAAAGTTATGATATATATATATATATATATATATATTCCATAATTATATTATTTATGAAATACACATCGAATAAATGAAATAAATATTAACTATATAAGCTATAAAAATTATCGAACAATTGCAAAATATGCATATGAAAGATAAAGTGATTGATCTATAGATCTGAAGAAGGATCTAATTTTTATTTTGCATCAACCCGTTTAAAGTATCCTATTTGAATTCGAGGAATTAATCAATATTTTCATAGTTTGATGCTGAATATACAACAAAATGTCTGGAGCTGTATTATTTGTAAAAAAATGCTAAGCTAAATAAATAAACATTTCAGTTTTTAAATTAAATGAAACAAAATTAAAAACAATTTTGTTATATCGATAAAAAAGGATAACGAAAGGATAAAATATTTTAAAGCACAAAGATTTTAAAAAATTTCTCTGATTTAATACTGAAAATTTCACTTTAAAAACTAATATTTGAATTAAAATAATTAAGATTATTATAAAAAAAAATTTGCTTTCAGTATATTACAAAAAAATGTCCATATTTTCTTATTTTTGCTTTAAATTTATGATGTATCGTGGCGAGAAAAAAATCAAGTTTATAGCAGTGTACTGAATTGCCAAGGGGAATTTGAGCGCAATCTGTCACTCAGTGTGTTGACAGCAGCCATTTTTGTAATCAAACATTTTGAGTACTCTGCGATTTTTATGGAATGGAAATATGAGAAACAATGGAACAATGGAAAAATTAATTTAACAAAACGTTTGCCTTAAATTTAGTATTTCAAATGACATATCGTGTGTCGAATTACTAAACATTTTTTTTTCTTCTAATGCAGCTGGCAAATAGACCGTGATCTTTCGCCATAAGGGCTGCACCGATGTTAGTCACTTTGCATTACCCAGGGGGCGCATGTAACTTGAAGATAAGCCACGGACGCGGAGTAACAATGCCCCCGCAGCGCTCTACGATCCTATTAGGACCGGGACCTACAGCTTAAAGTGCTGCAGAAGATCCGAACCACTACAACACCCATGGGCCGGGATTTGAACCGATACCTGTGGTACCGAAAGACAGAGCGCTAGCCATTCGGCCATCAGGCCCCAATTACTAAACATGCTGCAAAAGATTTGTGGTGAATATTGCACGTCAAAAACGCAATCATTTGAATGGTATAAAATATGTATGTGGTCTTTTGGTTAACCTTCAATTCCTACGATTGACAAAAATATCGACAAAATGAAGTTTATCAGAAATCTTCATAAGAGTTGGCCCAAAAAGTGAACTTAGGAATTCGTTCATAACATTATGAGTGATATTTAGGGTATGAAGCACCTCCCAGCACGAGTGGTTCATAAACTCAATTTTGAACAAAAAGAGCACGAAAGCAGGTGCACTCAAGAGCCAAAACATTATGACCACCTGTCAATAACGAGTTGGCCCACCTTTGGCGCGCAACACAGCTTCAACCCGCCTTGGCATGAATTAATACCACCACTTGATACCAGTTAAATACCACTTCCACCTGATCACGTGCCTTCCACGTCATCCAGGCGAGTTCATTGCAAAATGTAGGGGTGGTCATAATGTTTTGGCGCTTGAGTGTAGATGACGATGTGTTTTCCCGAGATTATAAGGTTTTCTCCTTCATGGAACACATAATATTTGGCAACTGACCAAGCATAGTTTTCACTCTGTCACCCTGTGACTTTTACCTGTTCATAAAGTGAAATTACAATTTCATGGAAACCGTGTTGAATCGATTGAGACCATAAAAGAAGATTCGCAGAAGGAACTGAAGGGCCTTCCTCATTCTGCTTACGATAAATGTATGGGGGATTGGATCAAGCGCTGTCATTATTGTATTGCACTCAATAGGGCTTACATTGAAGGCGACAAAATAAATGTTGGATAAATTGCTTTTTGTGGGGTTTATTTAACAATTTCAGATACTTTTTACACAGACAAAGACAAATAACAAAAAAATTTAATTTATTAAATAATAAAATCACATTTTGTAGGCTTTAATTAAATTCTTTGCATCATTTAAGTACGTAATGTGAATGAAAATTATGAAAAATACCTGAAAATACTTGAATGTGAATGTATGTATATATTTAATTCTAGAATAAAATAAATAAATAAATTTTTCCTTTGCCTTTTCCACTGTTTATTTGCACCTTGTGCAGTAAAGATATATAATGTACACTTTTTATTGTTTTTAAATTTTCTTTGACAGTAATATTGATAAAAAAATAAAGAATTTTATAATTTTTTTTTTACTTAGCAATCTCTAACACCATTTTCTATCGACTTTCCAAAATATATTTTTACATCACAGGATTTCAAGTTGCACATAAAATACCACTGATAATATAACACAGATAGTCTTTGATAAACAGAAAAGATTGTTGTATGGAGATTTTTTCAATAATATTTTCCCTCACATTTGCATGTGGTATTGCAGAAAACATCCACTAAAACTTCAACTGTCATTATGAGACATTCAGATTCTGAAGAATCTCCAAGCAAGTATACTGGTGGCCTGATGGCCACATGGCTTGCTCTCTGTCTTTTAGTACTGCAGCCTAAAGGGATTTAGCCTGTTGTAGAATTTACCCCGACAGATTCGAATCCCGGCCGCGGCATGGAAATTTTTTAGGGGTAGAATCTACCTTAAACTGTAGGTCCTGGTCTAACTAGCTTAAAGTATGCAAAAAATGACCGTAGAGCGGCAAACCGAATCGAACCAACAAGTCTGCTAGTTTCTAAGCCCACAATATGTAGAAATTCCAGATTTTGCTCTTTTATCACTATCGAAATGCAAGCATAAATTCGAATAGCAAGCACCGGGCAGCAAGTGCACTTCAATACTTGACAGAGATTTATTACACAAAAAATAGACATAAATTTTCTGATGTTAATTTATGTATAGAGTAAATTATAAACTTAATTATTTGAATAATTTACAAAGAATTAATTACACAATGAAAATTGTGGTAAATTTTGCTCATTTATAATAGTTGCATTAAAAAGTACATCTATTTTAATGTCGTTAAACATAGTTCCCTTTACCTAAGTTTCGTACGATTATGATCTATCTTTGTCACCAACCTTTAAAAATCACGATCTAGAACTTTCAAGTCTCAGAGAGTATGAGAGAGGGAGAGAGAGAGAGAGTAGCAACGGGACCGAAAATAGTTCAAAGGTATTCTCAAAGTAAAGCGACATTAAATCTCGAGTGCCCGGTCAAGCTACACGTTCCCCCTAAATCAGTAACAGCATTCGTCAGTGCAGCCCCCACGACCTGCCTTATTCAAGGCTAATTTGTAATGGGCTGTTCTCAGGGATATGATCAATATGACCCAGTCCCCGACGTAATTAAAAAAAAAAAAAAACTGCTGAAATGCAAGCATAACCTTTGGGTACCAAGTTCACTTCACACATACTTAACAGAGATTTATTTTATAAGAAATAAACATAAATTTTCTGATGTCAATATAAGTATAGCTTAAATTATAAACTTAATTAATTTAATAATTATTATTTATTAATTACGCAATGAAAATTGTGGTAAATTTTGCCTAACAATAGCAGTTGCATTAAAAAGAACTTCTATTTTGTGTCGTTAAAAATATTTCACTTCATCACATTTGGTACGATTATAATCTATCTTTGTCACCAACCTTTAAAAATCGCGATCTAGAACTTTGAAGTCTCAGAGAGTACGAGTGAGAGAGAGCCGCAAGGGGACCAAAAATAGTTCAAAGGTATTCCTCAAGGTAAAGCGACATTAAATCTCGAGTTTTGTGACAAGAGAAGTAACCAAGTGGGGGTGAGTGTATACATCTTTTCTTTCTTTTTGTGTCGGTGCGTTGAACTTGCACACCCCAGCGGCACGCAGAGTGGCAATCGCAATTCCTCCGCTAAGTCGCTAAGTTCTTTACTGTGGATTTTGGAAAATTGCCATAAGTAGGGGGTCCTAAAGGCGCCGACGCGCCAAAACGACGGAAGAAAATAAGGTCGCCGAGAGAAAGTGAGAGAAAGCCGATGCGACGAGGTGGGAACAGTTTGACCACTGTTTCACCCTTAGGTTTCGGGTACACTTGCTTGGTCCACTTACCACTGTCGTTTTGTCAGTGAAATTTATCGATAAAGTTTGCAGTTCTTCGAGTAGATGAAGTAATGAGTTGTTTGTTGAGTTTTGAAAATGTTCCAATTGGGACAATGGAGTGTTTGTTTTTAAACATGTTGATGTTTCAGTTTTGTTTAGGACAATTAAATCATGATCCGAAGATTACGAGATTTGTCATTTGCTATGTTTGAATACGAGTTATAAGATTGTGGACTATAATCCTTAGATATCAACTTTTCAATATAATTTTTGTATAAAAGACGAATTAAACACGAAAGAATGGATTTTAGATGCTTGTAAATTGAAATATATTTAATGATTTACTGCAAGAGAGTTTTATTGTGGTTTGAGAACATTAATTTAATATTTTTAAATTTTATATTTAATGCCGGAAAAACCTACATTATAAGATTGTGGACTATAATCCTTAGACATCAATTTTTCAACATAATTTTTGCACAAAAGGCGAATTAAAGACAAACGATTGAACTTAAGATATTCGTAAACTGAAATATATTTAATGATTTACTACCAGAGAGTTAAATTATGGTTTGAGAACTTTAATTTAACATTTTAATTCTTTAATATTTTAATTTAATAAGTCAGAAAAGCCTACGTAATCCTTAAGTCCTTATTTTAAAAATTATTTTGTAACGAAGGATTTTAAAGTAAAAGAATAGACTAAAGATATTGTAAATTAAATGAGTTGATGTATTATTTCCTAAAGAATAAAATCATGATCGGAAAACTGTGAATTCATATTTTTAATGTATCATTGCTTTCATAATCCTTAAGCTTTAAATCTTTACCATTATTTTTGCAATAAATATGACCATATATTTATTGCAAAAATAATGTTAAAGATTTAAAGCTATATAATAATGGTAAAGATTTAAATCTATGAACATATATTTTTATATAAAAGAATTTATTTAAAATACTGAACATTAAGCATAGCCAGTGATTAACTTTAGAAGAATAAAAATTATTTTGTAAATTGTGGGATTTACTATAATTTATTTTTAATACTATTTTGTGTTATGTATGCTTGCGTAATCCCGAGGCTCTTAATATATCAACAATAACTTTAAAATTAAATCATAAGAGATTAGTTTAGAGTATTATAGGTGTTAAATATAATTAGTGAGTGATTACATATTCGGAGCGAATATTTCAACTGTCAAATGCTTGACAAAGCAGAAAACAACATTTAAATTTGACGGGAATGCTTTAAGCACTCCGTAATAAACTCTTTAAACAGCTAGTAGCAATCCTATTTTAAAATGTAAATGCATGAGTGAATGTATGTTTTGACAAATTATTAATTACCAGAATAATTAAACGAAATTTATAAAATAAAAATGTGAGTCCATATTTTGTGCTACATGAGAAATAAAAAATATCTAATCTGAAAAAATAAAAAGAGATAATCTGAAATTCAAATTTGTTTTTATCAGAATGTAAGATAGCATATCTGCTGCTAAAATTACAAATATGAGTCACGAATAAAATAAAATTCATTATTGAGCATCGCTTAAATTCTTAAACATTTGACAGAGATAAAGCATTTTAAAGAGAGCAATTTATAATAAAGGTTTTAATGAATGGTGGTATTTTTTATCTTATCTACATATCATTTTTAAAAATCTTTTTTATACAATAGGACTAAATATATCAGAGCTTCATGACATTTCTTTTTAAATTATTCGATTACCAAATTAATAATCTTAAAGGTAGGGAGTAAGGAAAGCAAATTATTTCTGTTGCTGGGCACTTGACTTGTGCGATCAAAAATTTTCCGTGGTTCACCCGGTTGAATATACCCCTTTAGTAAAACTTTTCTTTCTGCTATTTGAAATAGTTCGAAACTGCTTACTGCACCTCTACGTCCGACAGGAACTTTTGACCTTTCAAGGACATTTTTAAGAGACCAAAGGGATGAAAATCACATGAGAAAAGATCAGGACTATAAGGCAGGTACTCGAGTGTCGCCCACTTTTTAGTGAGTGTAACTTCTGCCGTACAACATTTGGGATAGGGGACGTGAGTTATCATGAGGTAGAATTACCTCAGTTTCGCCTTAATTGCACGTCGTAAACTCTCTCCAGCGTTTCGCAGTATCGTTCCCCAATGACAAAGACACCCAGATCCTTGAAATTACTAAGCACGTTGGTCCTTTTTGGATCCGTCGCCATTGTTAATGTTTCAGCACTTTCCACGCACACACACTTCAAAAATAAATTAATGTCACAAGAATCCCATGCCTTGATGTCTGTGGTATGGGCGATTGGCTAATTTGCATATACGCTGCAGCAACGCCCTCAAACGGAAACTTTTTTCTCCCCTTGCAGTAAGTTTTTCAACACTATCCAGGGTGTACAAAGCAGCCTGATGTCCAATTGGCTAGCGCCCTGGGACCACAGGCGTCAGGCTCCTGGAAGTTTGTTGGTTCGAAATTCTCAATAAATTGTAGGCTCCGATCTAATTTGCCCAAAGTGTGCACAAAATGACCGTAGTGCGGCAAACCAAATCCAAATCCAAGGTGTACAAAAGACTACACGAGAACAGATTATGATACAGCCATAAGAATTATGAAATGTATGCATTTCAAGTGAATTTTGAGAAATACTTCTGTTCCACATTTGTCCCGTATTTATCCAACTATCATTAGTACTGCATTTGCGTGTCATATTGAAGGAAATCCTGATTAATGTAACTAATTAGTTCGATTTTCACATGTGACAATCTGCACAATTGGCAACAAGTTTACGCGTTTCTCACATTAATGATTGTGGGAATATAATTCCAGGAAAACGCACGGTTTACGTGTGGTACAGTAACCCCAAAAGATTAGATGGGGCACCCTTAAATTTCGTAATTATCATTAGATCTTTACATAAGTTATATTGTTGGAAATGGCCTCAAGAGTGAATTATCGTACAATGTACTTGAGTAACAAAATTAAAATTAAACTACTAAATTGAAAATTTTACATTACAGAACCCGAGATTATTAGTGCAATTGATTCAGTATGATAAATACTGTACCCACCAATTTTTGTTTAAAAATTATTACTAGTTTTAAAGTTACAGATCAGGGCTCGTGTCTAAAAATCGCAATCATTTCATTCATTAACTGAATATTAGCTTATAATCTTCTTGTTATCATTACTAAGATAAAAGAAAGAAAAATTCTCATGATTTTAATGAAAAATAACGAAAATAATTAAAGCTGCTTATTTAAATATTCATAATTATACAATTTTATTATTTCGTATTTGATACTTTCTAGAATTAATATAATTTTCAATGACATTCTCATAGGATTAAGTGTGCGATAAGAGATTAAAATGCATTATGAGATGAAAAAAATGGATCTTTTCTTTTTTTTGTAGAAGTCTATGACGTGCAAGTAGAAATCAACACTGAAGATTGTCATTAGTTTTTAACTTCACCTGATTAACTAATAAGCTTTGATTTAAGGTAGCACTAATACGCATTGGTCTTATAAATATATATTGAAGTGTGATGGGTGCAAAAAGACATAATTTTCTTTTCTGTACTGCTTATTTATTGCTAATTGGATTTTTGAAGGATTTTTGAAGGATTATGATTTGATAAAAAAATCTTGTTTTAAATAAAAAAATGTGGAAAAATTTAAACAATTTTTTAAAACTTTTTAGAGACAATTTGAATAAAAGATTAATTACTTTGTATTTTTATTCTTTTAATTACGTAATTTTAAATTTTCAATTAAAAATAATTTAAATACTAGTTTCGTATTAAATGGAATTAATAAAAGTTGAATTGGATTAAAATGAAAAAAAATTGATGGTTGCGAAGTAATAATTCAAACTATCACATATCATTTTATATAATTTGAAATATGATATTTTGAATTATTATATTTGAATTTATATTAGAATCACATGGTCTCGTATTTCGTAAGTTTTCGCATAATAACATTTAAATTGAGAAATAAATATTTGTCTTTTTATTCTTTAAAATATTTTATTGCATGGTGATATGAGATATTCAAATCCAATTAAATAAGATATTATAATAAGTTCACATTTGAAATATTTCTAAATTTGAATGTATTAACTCTGAAATGTTTTCTCAACGTAATGTGTTTAAAAACTTACTTTATTATTATTTTAAATAAAATTCATAATACTAATCATAGTATTATTATGGCAAGTCTGATTGTATGCAAAAGAGAAAGTTCTTATTATTAGATATATAGAATTAAATATATTTAAAAAAGAAAAATTCTGAAATATACATTTTTGTAAAAACTAAAATGTCCTTTTATTTTAAGATAGAATAAGCCTCAAATGTTGTTGTTGAAAATAAACTTGTTAGTTAAACTGCAAGCTTCTGATGTGGTGGAAACGGAATAATGTATTCTAGTAACGCTGTGTGAAGCATTAAAATTTGGGAAGGCTTTGTTTGAATTAAAGATAAAAATAATTTTTATCCACTGAAATGCAGTTGATATTTTGAAAATACATATTGTAATATTTTATAACATGAATTAAAATTAAAATGATCTACTATCATCATATTACATACACAAATGGTTTATTTGGTTATTTTTTATAAAATGTTTCTAGTTTGAATGGAATCAAATACACAGGCATATGCTAAGTATATGCTGTTGTTTCTTATCCCACTTGGCTGGCCAAGCCCACGAGCCCATACGTACTCATGATTGAAAGGGAAGTAAGCAGCTTCTGTTGTGATGGAGCACCCGTAGGTAGAAGTCTGATTTCTGCTCCGTGACGCTCTTACAGTCATAGGAGACCGGGACCTACGGCTTAAAGTGGATTCCGAACCACTACAAACATCCATGGCACCGCCGGGATTCGAACCCCGAAACCTGGGGCACCGAGCGCCAGAGCGCTAGACACTCGGCCATTCAGGTCCCCAATTTGTGAATGCCAACGGCACGCGGTGTTCCCAGGTGGTCACCCACCCAAGTACTGACCGCGCCCAATGATGCTTTCTAACGAGAACCGGTATATTCAGCATAGTATGGCCGTTGGTTAGGTGCTAAGTATATAAATCACATATATAAAATAGTAAAAAGTTTTAATGTTTAATAACATTTGATAAATTAACTTAAAATTTTCCATTAAGAAGACCTTTTTTTTCTCCTGTGCTACAGTTCTGTTAAATCAAAATTCGGGAAAAAATTCTAAAAATCTGTTCTTAAATAGTTATTAATAATTCTTATAGAGTACATTGAATACTGATGTAAGAGGCTTATGTAAGTTAATACATTGACCTTTGAATTTCCTTGACCCTGAAAGCTTCGACTGCAACACAGGCCACAAATAGATTCAATCCTGATTAGCTGCACTCTGTACCATATAGCTAATCAGCTTATAACTTCGCATGCAAAATTTAAGCATACTTAAGCGCATAAGCATACATACAGCTGTAGGATAAAAAAATTCTAGAAAATAAAAACATAAAATATAACCAAAAAGAGAATGAAGAAGTGGCGTTTTAAATAAACAACCAGTCCATATCTGTCATTGCAATTTTCCTCTTGCAATAATTGTTTCTAGAAACGAAGAGACTCGATGGTCAGACAGCTTATAACATTGCATGTCAAATTTAAGCACATGAGAGCTCATAAACACACAATTTTATAAGTTTTCTCTCATACGACATGCAAATGAGTATCCATTTCTCTAAAAATCTTCCCTGTAATCACTGCCATTTTTTATTATTTCTCTTTAGCCGTGTTCGTGTTATACATAGGGGAAATAAAGCACAGAAGAAAAAAATTTTTATCAAATTATATATTATTTGTAAATATTTAAAATTTTTTTTTCCGAAATTTGAAATTCAAAATAACTTTTTGTTTCTTTCCAACACAGCAAATAAATGTACTATGTTCATTATAGATCATATATGTCAGTAAATATTTAATAAATTTGGATAATTTTGAAAATTCTAAAATCAATAGATAGCCCCAACTAATATCGCGATATACCGCTTTAAAAAAGATTTAAAAATTATAATATGGAATTTATTTTTAAATCATAAATACAAAATGTGCCATTCAGGGCCTGTCTTGAATAATTAGTGAGTCAATAGAATAAAATTTAAAAAAAATTTAATGAATGTTTTCTGTTATTTATTAGTATTTATTAGTTTTTGTTATTTTATTAGTTTATTTGAATATTTTCAGGTATAAATATTAAAAAATTAATAATTAAAAAACATTTGATAAATATTTGTACTTAGATTCTATAAAAATTCAACCAAAAACGAATTTATTTATTAAAACATTTTTATCTTCATGTCTCAAAAATCTTTATTTTTAAATATAATACATTTATTTTTCATTACATTTTGTTTAAAAAAAAAAAAACAAATAACTTCTGAATTTTTTCAAGCCCTCTATGTAATTCAGAAATGCATTCTTGTTTTATAAATGAAATGCTAAAGAAATGCATTAATTCAAAAAGAAACGCATCCTGTTTTCTGGAGAGTTATTTATGTTTCAACAAAACGCTTATACATATAAAATTTCCTTTTTATGAAAAAAAGAAAATTTTCTTCATTGGCGTAACTATGACTTTCGTCTCTAAATAACTTCGCCTTAGAGATTCAGTTAAATAAAATGAAATAAAAAAAATAGAGAGATAAAAAAATAGTAACCGAATAGTAATTTATTCTTTCCATTTTGCTTTCACGGATTTTGTGCAATTGCACAAAATAAAAGCAGTGAATCAATTCCACTTGGCGCTTTCATTTTCCTTTTGCAACGGAGCTGCAAAATTCATTTATCTTTTTTCTTTACCGCAGTTTGAGCTTTATCTTACCCCTTTGTTACAAATCTTGTACTTGTCAGTCCTAGAGGGGATGAAAAGCGTAACAATGAATCGAAAGTTTATTTGTTACCTTGGTAACAAAATAGTGGCTGCATTGCATTCTTCGACGCTGATAATATTACTTTCATTTATCATTTATTTTATTATTTCAATTTGAAATGAAATATTTTAAACTATTTTGTATATAAAGTTTATAGTAGTTTTTAATCAAAATCTACGCTCTAAACATTTAAAAGATTTCAGTGCATACAAATAAGATATTTGTATAAAATATAAATACTTTTATAAGTAGCTGATGTAACCATTGTGCTGATTTACGTTAAATGTGATACAAAACTTAAATGTAAATTCTTTTGAATATTTTAAACTATTTGGAAATTTGTTAAGTTTTTAATCAAACATCTACGCTCTCAATATTTAAAAGATTTAGTACACTCACACAAATAAGGTAAAAAAAAAAAAAACCCCGATATTATAAAAAGTTCAATCTCTGGTCGTATTATTATGATCATTAACAATTAGAACAACTGTGGATTAGGAAAATAATTTTATAAGTACCTGATGTAAGCATTTATGAATTTACATTAAATGAATTACAAAACTTAAATGTAAATTCATTTGAATATTTTAAACAATTTTTGTATTTACAGTTGAGTTTTTAATCAAATATCTACGCTCTAAACATCTAAAAGATTTAAGTACAGATAAATAAGGTATATTTTATTATAAAAAAAAACAATCTTTGGTCATATTATTATGACCATTAGAAAATTTGAATTGTGGATTAGAAAAATAATTTTATAAGTAGCTGATGCAACCATTTGTGAATTTTCATTAAGTGAATTGCAAAACTTAACTGTAAATTCATTTGAATATTTTACTTTATCTATGAATTTACAGTTCAGTTTATATTATTATGATCAAAATTTGAACAACCGTGAATTAGGAAAATAATTTCATAAATAACTGATGTAACCATTTATGAATTTACATTAAATGAAATACAAAATGTAACTGTAAATTCAATTGAATATTATAATTTACTTATGAATTTATTGTTAAGTCTATATTATTATGATCATTCGAAAAGCAAACATCTACGCTCTAAACATTTAAAAGATTTAAGTACCAACATATAAGGTAATTTTTATTATAAAAAAATTCAATTTCTTTTCATATTATTATGACCATTAGAATATTTGAACAACTGTGGATTAGGAAAATTAATTTTATAAGTAGCTGACGTAGCTAACGTCTGTGAAATGATATATTTTTTAGTGTGGTAAATTTAGTTAAAAATTATAAGTGAAAAGTTCAAAGAAATCTGAAAAAACATGCTCAGCATAATGCGATAAAATTTCCTCATTCGAGACGATAGAAAACCATTATAATCCTTATTAATTCTTACATTTTCTTGTTTATATTTCAATATCATAATTTTAATACAGCAAAAAAGTTATATAAAACAAATTTAAAACATAGAATTAAGATAAAGTAAATAAGAAATAGGCAAGAATCTAGAAAATTTAACATATGAAATCAGCAATCATTTGGTTTTTCCTGTAAATTGATATATTTTAACCGATTATTTAAGAAACAATTATGATTCAAAATAATAAAGATATAACAGGAACTAAATTATACACATAAACTGACAAGTGAGTTTTTATTAATAAAAGAACTAGTTATTTCTTGTATCCATTTCTAAGTGCTTAAAATTCATTCAAATAATAGACAATATTCAATTAATAGGCACATTCAATTAATAGACAATATTTATTTTGCTTCATTACAGCAAAATAAAAAATGAACTTTGATAAGAATGGAAAAAAAATACGTTTTAAGCCTGTTTAATGGAACTTTAGAAGTAAATGGAAAAAAAAAAAAAAAAAAAGTTTAAAAAAAAAAAAGCATAGTCGCAGAAAATTACAAAAGTTATCATTTTAATTACAAGAGATTATTTAATTAAATTCTTCTGCTTGTCCTCTCAAATTCTTACTAATTATGTATATATAAGAAATATATTAATTAATAATAATAGCTTAGTAAGTTGAATAGCGCATAAAAAAACTATGACGTCATTTACCATTTGTAATTATTTTACAACTTTTGTTGAAGTAAATAATTTGAAACCACGATTTAACAATAAAATGTAACATTTTTATTTAATTAAAACTGTTTGGTTTTGTAATTTTTGGCTACTCACCAGATAAAATATTATTGAATTCTGAGAAAAAAATTGAAGTTCTAAATTGTAGGAAATACAAACACTGAAACTTTGTCCTTATAGTTTAAAAAATAATCGTGAATAAATAAACAAAATAGAGATTTGTTTGAATTATATATTTTAATATAAATTTGTAATTAATGGGGCAAAATTCCGTTTAGTTTTAAAAATGTTATTAATGTTATTTATCAATAACATTATTATATTTTATTTTTTATAATGATCAGAATAAGTTACTTATATTAATTCCACAGTTGCAAGCATTAAATTTTCAGGATTAGGATTACAGCTTGGATAAACGTGTATATGAAAGCATTACATTTTATCCTTTACCGAGAATAAAAAAAAAAGTGCATTTTAAACATGAATTACATTTTTTGAGGAATTGCAATAAAAAATTTTAGTTTAATTTTCCAATCAAACTGTGGTCCATTATCTAACCTCGTTTATATATTTAATATCAGTAGTATATTGACTACAAAAATATATTTATTATTTTAAAAAGAACAAAATAAATTGTAACAATAAGTATTTGGAATATTCCTGACAAAAAATAGCTCCCGTTTCGGGAATGTTCAATAAAAATTTAGAGTCACGAACAAAAATACAATAAAAGTTTCCTTTTTCTTGCACCATTTTATATGTCCTGATCAAATCTACTATTTTACTTACGGTTCTTAAATTTATTCTGGGGATTTCAAACAATACGGACATTCTTACATTTCTTTTTTCGCAAAGTCCCGTTATTTATTACTTTTAAGACATAAAATACATTGTTTTTTGTGACATTCAAGAAATCTCTCTTCCTGTTTCTGATACGAACTCATAAAAGACATGCTGGTTTCTCCCGTTCAAGAAAATTGCTTCCTATAAAGCATTCTTAGGAGTAGATGTATATATTCCATCCTCCATTGGGCCCCGGGTTCTCAGGTTTCATTTTCTCCCTTCCTGTCTTCTATTTACTCATAAGATGAAAATAGTTGGCGAAAGACTATTTCTTTCGCGGATAAGAATCTTGGAATTTTGACTTGTTCTGGAGAAATGAGAAAATCTCGATTCACAAATCTGTGGAAAGAAGTTCTGATTTTTTTCCCTTGCACCAATAAAGGAAAAAGTGTTGTATATAAGTTGAGGAATTATTGGCAAATAGGATTGGTTCTAACGTTTTCATTTGGTACATTTCTTCTAAAACACCAAAATTTGAAAATATTTATTTAACCATTTTATTTGTGCCATTAGGTTCCATTAAAGTATGTCCCCAAAACCTCACTAATGGGGAAATATGGTTTTTGAGAGGAGTTTTAGAGATAATTGGCTCTGATTTATGTGTTGTATGAGAGAAACCCAAAAAATTTTCACCAGGCCTAAAAAATAAACTTAACAGCAAATACATCACAACCTAGCAGCCAATACATCAATATTTCAGTATTTTTTTTATGTAAGTTAATATTTATTATTAAAAAACGAAAAACACTAAGTATCGATGAAATTAAATGGATAGTAAAATTAAATATTTAATATGAAATAATTCCCATGAAGCATTCTTAGGAGTAGGTGTATATATTCTATCCTCTATTGGGGAATATTGAGTCTACTATCCATCAATACTATCCAAAGTCAATCTATTGGACTATGGATAGATCCAATCAATACTATTCATAGTCAATCAAATCAATTGAAAAATATAAAGTATAGATGAAATTAAATGGATATTAAAATTAAATATTTAATATGAAATAATTCAAATAAAGCATTCTTAAGAGTAGATGTATATACTTTCCATCTCCATTGGGCCCCGAGTTTTCAGGTTTCATTTTCTCCCTTCCTGTATTCCATTTACTCCTAATATGAAAATAGTTGGCGAAAGACTATTCCTTTCGCTGATAAGAATCTTGAAATTTTGACTTGTTCTGGAGAAATGAGAAAATCTCGATTCACAAATCTTTGGAAAGAAGTTCTGATTTTTTTCCCTGCTGCAATAAAGGAAAAGTATTGTATATAAGCTGAAGAATTATTGGCTAACAGGATAGAAAATTATTGGTTCTAATGTTTTCATTTGATATATTTCTTCTGAAACACCAACATTTGAAAATATGTATATAACCATTTTATTTGTGCATTAGGTTCCATTAAAGTATGTACCCGAAAATCTCATTAATGGGGAAGTATGCTTTTTGAGAGGAGTTTTAGAGATGATTGGCTCTCATTTATGTGTTATATGAGAGAAACCCAAAACATTTTCACCAGGCCTAAAAAATTTAAACCTAAGAGCAAATACATCACAACCACAAAAATAACCTAACAGCCAATACATCAATATTTCAGTATTTTTTTTTTATAAATTAATATTTAGTATTAAAAAACGAAAAACACTAAGTATCGAGGAAATTAAATGGATATTAAAATTAGATATATTTTTTTTTCTTTCTAATGCAGCTGGCAAACACAGACACCTTGGTGTTGGATGCCTTAAGGCAAGTGCTGCACAGACGTACTCACTTTGCATTACCCAGGGGGCGCGTGTAACTTGAAGATAAGCCACGGACGCGGAGTAACAATGCCCCCGCAACGCTCTACGATCTTATTAGACCGGGACCTACTTTTTAAAGTGAATTCTGAACTACTACAAACAACCATGGTACCGCCGGGATTCGAACCCGAAACCTGTGGTACCGAGCGCCAGAGCGCTAGCCACCCAGCCATTCAGGCCCCTTAAAATTAGATATTTAACATGAAATAATTCCAATAAATCATAGAAGTAGATGTATATACTTTCCATTCTCTATTGGGCCCTGGGTTTTCAGGTTTCATTTTCTCCCTTCCTGTCTTCCATTTACCCCTAATATGAACATAGTTGGCGAAAGCCTATTTCTTTCCGGATAAGAATCTTGGAATTTTTGACTTGTTCTGGAGAAATGAGAAAATCTCGATTCACAAATCTGTGGAAAGAAGTTTGATTTTTTCCCCTGCTCCAATAATGGAAAAAATGTTGTATATAAGTTGAGGAATTATTGGCAAACAGGATAGAATATTATGGGTTCTAATGTTTTCATTTGGTATATTTAATCTAAAACACCAAAATTTGTAAATATTTATTTAACCATTTTATTTGTGCATTAAGAGCATTAGGCTTCATTAAAGTATGCAACCAAAAGCTCTCTAATGGATATTATGCCCTTTGAGAGGAGTTTAGAGATAATTGGCTCACATTTATTCAATACTAACGATAAGAATACGTTATTTATATTGTATGAGAGAAGTATGAGCGAAACTCGATGAATGTATGCATTATATATGTTGTATGAGAGAAATCCAAAAAATTTCCACCAGGCTACTTAACAGCCAAGGCATCAATATTTCAGTTTACTTAGTACATAGTTAAGGGAAGTATTTTTTATATAAGTTAATATTTTTTTTATTAAAAAAGGAAAAATATTTAGTACAAATGAAATTAAATGAAATTAAAATAAAATATTTAATATGAAATATGTTTTAAAATTTTAAATTAAATTCTTTTAGTGACTAAAGCTCAAAAATCTCAAATAATTTAGGAAAAAACCTGAAATTTTTGCTAAATAATCGAAAATAATTACAAAATTATACTGAGATTATGAATGTCGATTATTTATTACAATTATAATTCCAATCAAGTTATGGCATAAACCATTATAAAACACACTTTATTTATTCTACAATTAGATTTTAATCCTTCTAATCCTACAATAAAAATTATTAAAAATTAAAAACGTTAAATTTTTACTACATAAACAGTTAAAAAGGTTATTATGAGGTAATTTAACTTAATATTGAGTATATATGTTTAACACAACACACAGCATAATAATTAGACTTAATAACTGAATACTAGTACATAATATTTTCGTAGACATACTGAAAAAATATTACTCGTATCTGTAATAAATGGATTTGCTGTGTAACTGCTGACAATTAGATACAAAATGGTTACAGTAAGTAATACATTCTTTCAGTTGAAATTAAATACAGTAATTTTTAATTACTGATAACTAAGAATGCATTGCATTATTTAAGCTGGTTATTAATGTCTTTAAAACACACCAAGGAAGAGAATATAGAGTTAGTTAAATAAATTGTGAATAGATGTAATTTTGTGAATATGTACGTAATTGTTACATTAAAGCATGCCATTATTCGATATTAAGTAGATTGAAATTCTTATATTTATTTATAGAGAAAACCTTTTTTATTGTAGAAGTTTACAAGCAATTTTACCATCCCCTTTTCTTAACGAAGATAAATCCCATTGTGTTGTCCACTTATTTTTCCATAATTAAATATGCTTTATTTAATTACATTTATTTTATATAAAATACAAGAACAGCAATTTTTTTTTCTGGTAACTAAAAATAAGATATTTAACATTTGGACCATTTATTTAAACTAACTTCTCTCTAAATGATTTTTGAGTGAAATGGCAAGAAGATAAATCTATTTGAAAATTAGATGTCAAAACTCTTTGGATGTTCCTTGGAATCTTTTAAATGTCAGGGGAAATCAACCTTTTGAATGAGATCATTAAAGAATACAGCCCTTCAAATATGTGCTTTAAGTGAGCAACGCCATCTCATAATAGAAGTCTGAAAGAAATTTCTCGGGAGCAGAAAAGAAATGCGACCTCCTTAGATTTTATCTGATGACACGGGAAGATGGATGATCCCCAACAACTGGTGCCCGGGCGAAAGTGGAAAATGATGGCTGGAGTTATCTTATTGTTGTCATGGAGATGGAGTTAATGTCTATTTGATTGAGAATTTAAGCTAATTCAAGTATAAGTATCTGAAGAATTTTTATTAATATTTAGTTCAGCTTCTGCGAGTTTCTGTTATATTTAGTGACACGCAAGTCAGACTGCATTTTCAGTAGAATTATTTGTAAATGGGTATTTTCTATATTTTACAAGTAACTGTCAATTATCAAACAAGCGTATGTGTTAATTTTATTAATTTCCATACACTCACTCTCTCTCTTTCTGACACACACACACACACACACATATAAATATATATAATGTGCGTATACATCGATAGACTCATGTTTCGCTTATATAGGTTCCGAGTTGATTATGGGAGGATATTAAGTGAGGGTTTTAGAGGCAATTGCTTTTCATTTACATGTCGAATGGGAGAAAAATGGGAAAAATTTACAACTGCTATCCTGACTGTTAATGCAATATACTTATATTCACACACATCATCGCTACAGAGTCTATTCAAATTTTGAAAGCAATAACTGCAATGGACGCTATCTATGGATTCAAACTTCAATCCCCTTGCACATCCAAAGATGTTCTTACAATTCAACAATTTTGTGTTCTTTAAATATTTGAAAACAATTAATTATTGCTTAAAGATTATTAATGACAATGGCAATTCACAAAACAATTTAAATATGACGATTCACAAAACAATTTAAATATCACAATTCACAAAAATTAATCTTGTATTAAACTAGTATTTAACAAATTTAATGCAATTCCTCCTTTTTTAAATATCCAGTTGATAAATATTTTAAACAGAGTTTTCAATTATATTTAAAATTTTCGATAAGTTGAATGAAAATTCTATTAGAATAAATTTATAATGGATAAACAATATTTATAAAACATATATTATTTTGTGTTTTTACTTTTAAATAAAAAGCAAAATTAGAAAAATACTCTTTAATATGGTATTCATACCAAGAAAATATTTCGGAATTCGAAAAATTAAAATGCTTATAATGATATGCAAACAAAAATTTAATATAAAAGAAACACTAAGTTAGGCAGACATTAAATACAACAATTGTTTAATCGTTTTCTTTCTTAATCATTCCTAAAAAGATAATAGATAAGTGAAAATAAGAGTACACAATCCTAATATTTTATTCACTTCGTCATGAATAATAAAATATCTTCCTTGGTTTACGTATTTTCTCTCTCTCTCTTTTCGCTGAAAACGAAGAACTGACAACACCCACCATAACTGATCTTATGATTATTATTTTTACCATCTACTGATTATTATTTACCATCTACTGATTATTATTTTTTAAATTTTCAGTACTGAGAGCCAAGAACGCAAGAAAGAATATTCGTTTCAAAACGAAATAAATCTAGTTCTAAAAAAAGTCGTAGAAAAGAAATTTTAATTTTAAAAATTGACTATTTAAATTATGCTTCATCAATTAGAAATAACAATATTTAGCTTGCTTGGTGAATGCTCTTTCTTTAGGCAAGGGCAACCGAATTTCTTCAGAAGTAATTAAAATATTTTGTAGTTTTCCATAAATATTCATTTGATCAAGATTGACTGTGAAATCCTAGTGCTTTGATGATTTCGACAAAGATATATCCTTAACAAAACCTATAGTATTAAAACTGAGACATCTGTTTTAAGTTAAATATTTACTCTAAAATCTCGAGTATAAATGGAATTTAGGCATCCCAAGATTGGGAACACTGTGTTAAATTTAAGTTGATGAACCAAAGTGAAGCACTATATAAATTTAAACCTAACCTTACTAATTTTAACTTACAGTTACAGTTAATAATACCAATACAGGAAACAAGTAAGAAACGAGCATTTAAATTAACAAAACTTGATGAATTATTAATATCAATTACTATCATTGATACAACAAAAATTAATTTATCAATTAATTTAAAATTCTCTAACATTAATTTATGAATTATTTCATCTAAATTCATAAATAAATGTTAGAGAATTTGAACAATTTTATATATTATTACAATTTTAATTTTTTGCAACTATTATAAATTGAAAAGACATGTAAAGCTATCAGTAAATTTTAATATACAATTAAGTGAATACTGGCCTTTTTCCTAGATAATCTTTAAAATAAAATTTTTATGTCTTCTATTCATCAAATATCAAGTTTGCAACTTTGTACATATTTTTCTAATTATTTAAGTTACAAAATTATAATAAAAGATATGATTTTAAATAAAATTAAAGATACATCGATTTTTCAACTTCTATAAATACATGGAATAATTTTATTTCATTTGTACGTAATTACATTATTAGAAATATTTTCTCTATTTCTAATAATGTAATTACGCATTAGAAATAGAGAAAATAAAGTAATAATAATGTAATTACATATTAGAAATTTTCTCATTTTCTCTATCTTTAACTTCACGAAATAAAAGGTTTTTCGATTTTATCTTACTTAAAAATGTATTATATTTATTTTTGATTTAATTACAAACTATGAAAAAACTAATGGATTTCCAAAAAAAAAAAAAAAAGGATTTGCAAAAAATTTTAACTTCTAAAAACTCTATATTTGTACAATTTATATTTCATTCTTTTCATTCGTTAACAGAAAAAAAAAAAAGAAAAATAATTAAAACTTTTCATTTAATTTTATCAAATGAATTGCAAAAGAAACCTTTTATATTTCGAAATTCACAAAAGAAAAAGCGTTTATCATATTACAAAGGAAATACAAAGAAGATATAACCTCCAAAATTACATTCACTTCTCCGTTTATTGTTGCTATTTTTACCCACGGCATTAATTATTATTTCTTCCCCAGAGAATAAAAGCCGCAATATGCATTTGGTAATGGATTTCGTCTATTTTGGGAGTGGTAACAATTCCATATTCAAATTATAAACCCCAAAGGAGGCTGCAAAGAATGCAAATTGGGTTTGTGCTAAAACTCTGCAGTGGTGAAAGCTTAATTGTGGATTGTCTTATGAGGCAGATAATAATTTCAAATAGATTAATATGCAAACAGAACATTTAACCTTCATCGTGTATTAGTGTAATTACTTAAGGGAAATTCATTTAAGTCCCTGGTTCAAATAAAAACAAGTAGTCGTAAAAAAAAAAAAAAAAAAAAAAAAAAAACCTATTTATTATTTTTTTTTATGATTAATTGCAGTGTTATTATATATATATTTGTACAATGTTTGTTTTATGTAGGACGCATGCATTTTTATAAAATTGTCATTAGTAAAAGAAACTAATAATGCAATAAATAATTGTTTAGGCTGAATCGCAATTTTGAAATTGTTTACGTGGATTAGTAAGTTTCTAAACAATGAAATGCTTTTATGCTGAATCTCACATTGTTTGTAGTTAATATTATACGAAAATAAAGTAGCTTTTTAGTGTAAATGATATACGTAGATTGCATAATCTAATTTATGCAGTCAATATTGTTCGATAGTAAAATAAGTCTTTAGAAAGAGTTGTTAATTAAGTACTATAACTCTATAATGTTGAAAATTTAATTGACGATTTTCTTATGAAGAAGATAATAATTCCAAATAAATTAATATGCAAACAGAATATTTAACCTTTCATGGTGTATTGTGTAATTACTTAAGGGAAATTTATTTAAGTCCCTGGTTCAAATAAAAAACAAGTAGTCGTAAACAAAAAAAAAAAAAAAAAAAAAAAACCCTATTCATTATTTTTTTTATGATTAATTGCAGTGTTTATATATATATTTGTACAATTTTTGTTTTATGTAGGACGCATGCATTTTTATAAAATTGTGATTAGTAAAAGAGACTAATAATGCAATTAATAATTGTTTGTGTTGAATTGCAATTTTGGAACTGTTTACATGGAATTAGCAAAATTTCTAAACAATGAAATTCTTTTATGTTGAATCTCACATTGTTTGTAGTTAATATTATACGAAAATAAAGTAGCTTTTTAGTGTAAGTGATATACGTAGATTGTATAATCTAATTTATGCGCTCAATATTGTTCGATAGTAAAATAAGTTTTTAGAAAGAGTTGTTAATTAAGTACTATAACTCTATAATGGTGAAAATTTAATTGACGATTCTCTTATGAAGAAGATAATAATTGCAAATAGATTAATATGCAAACAGAACATTTACCTTCCAACGTGTATTCTGTAATTACGTAAGGGAAATTCATTTAAGTCGCTGGTTCAAACAAAAAACAAATAGTCGTAAACAACAACAAAAAAAAACCTATTTATTATTTTTTTTATGATTAATTGCAGTGTTATATATATATGTGCAATGTTTGTTTTGTGTAGGACGCATGCATTTTTATAAAATTGTGATTAGTAAAAGAGACTAATAATGCAATTAATAATTGTTTATGTTGAATTGCAATTTTGGAACTGTTGACATGGGATTAGCAAAATTTCTAAACAAAGATATCCTTTTATGTTGAATCTCACATTGTTTGCAGTTAATATTATACGAACATAATGTAGCTTTTTAGTGAAAGTGAGATACGTAGATTATATAGTAAAATAAGTTTTTAGAAAAGAGTTGTAAATTAAGTCAATATTAACTTCAGTGGTAGTAAAATATGAGACAGATTTTTAGATTCATTAAACTCTCTAGTTCATATGAAAAAAATTAAGTACTATTTTTTAACTATACAGTTTTAGGATGTAGCTTGGGATTGTGACTAATAATGCAATTATTAATTGTCTTATGCAATTTTGGAACTGTTTACATGGAATTAGCAAAATTTCTAAACAAAGATATCCTTTTATGTTGAATCTCATATTGTTTGTAGTTAATATTGTACAAACATAAAGTAGCTTTTCAGTGAAAGTGAGATACGTAGATTATATAATGCAAGTTATTTAGTCAATATTATTTGTTAATAAAATAAGTTTATAGACACAGTCATTAATTAAGTACTATAACTATGCAGTAGTGGGAGCTTGATTGTGAATTGTCTTATGAGGCAGATAATAATTGCAAATAGATTAATATGCAAACAGAACATTTAACCTTCCATCGTGTATTATGTAATTACTTAAGGGAAATTCATTTAAGTCTCTGGTTCAAATAAAAAAAAAAAAAACAAGTAGTCATAAACAAAAAAAAAAAAAAAACCTATTTTTTTTTTTATAATTAATTAGTTTTAGGACGCATGCATTTTATAAAATTGTGATTAGTAAAGGAAACTAATAATGTAATTAATAATTATTTATGTGGAATGGCAATTTTGAAATTGTTTACGTGGAATTTGCAAATTTCTAAACAATGAAATATTTTTATGCTGAATCTCACATTGTTTGTAGTTAATATTATATGAAAATAAAGATACTCTTTAGTGAAAGTGAAATAAATAATATAAATTATGTAGTCAATATTATTCGACAGAATGAAAGTTAGGCCAGATATGCGTGCGGTCTTGATTCCGTGTTTTTCGGGGGTATAAACTAAATTATTTCTCAAAATAAAAATGCGGTGTTTAGGTGCTATATTTACTAAATTTTTCTGATACAGCGCTGCGTAACTGTAACACATAACACACAAAACAGAATTATATGCCAAATATTTACAAAATCAGTTTGAAATCCAGTTCGTTAAAGTCTCTTTGTACCTCCCCGTACTGCCTACTGCTGGAACTTTAACTCGACTCTCTGTATATTTCTTTTCTTTTTTTCCTTCTCCTATTATCGGTTCCAAACTCTAACGAGCGAAAAAAAAAGGGTGCAAAGTCTAACGTAAGGGTCAACCCGTCCTTGAAAAAACTTTGAGTTCAAGGTTAGAGTTTTTTGTGGGAATGCATGGTGAACTCGTGATAGAAAAATAAGTTTTTTTTTAAAAACAATTATTACAAAGTTAAGTACTAATACACTTTAAAAAGCACAATTTCTAAGAGTAAATTAACATTTAATGAAACTACATTAACATATTGGGCTTTTAAATTATTTAATTACATATACATATTGATTTTTTGATGCTGATGTAGTTTTTTTAAAGTCTTGCTTGTTTTCTGCCAGTAATGTGTTTCTGTGTGTATATGTCCATTGGTGACCGCCGTGTTTGTAAGTATACAATGAACAATTCTTCAGTGGCCAAGTCAGTTCATTAATGGTCTTTTCTTTCGAGAGTAATTTTAGTAGTTCATTTGAGAATACTTTTAGTAGTTCCCATTTTTAGTAGTGAGTATTTTTACTGCTTATATCTGGAAGCAGTCATTTCATTAATGGTCTTTTCTTTCGAGAGTAATTTTAGTAGTTCTTTTGAGAATACTTTTAGTAGTCCCATTTTTAGTAGTGAGTATTTTTACTACTTATGTCTGGAAACAGCAATTACAACGGACACCACTAGTGAATTCGAATTCTCTTGTCCACTAATTGCATCCATAACCAAAAGACATTGACTTGGATGACCAAAACTGCATCAAACTTATTATTTGTTTTCTAGAAAAAGTGTAACATTTGTGATTCTAAATAATCTGACAGTTATAGTAGTATGACGTATGATGATCATTACATTTATATAGATGTTTACATATTGATTCAGATATGCTAAATTACAAATTGAATATACACATTTTTTACAAGTTATTTTCCTATTTCGTATATGAAAATAAACAAAAGCAAAATTCATTCATTCAAATTTCAAACACAATCCTTTTTTGTATTTATTATTAATTGAGTTGATTATTATTAAATTATTTGATTGATTTAAAGATGTTATATGTTAAGACTTAAATATGTTATTTTTAGATGCAACTATTATAAATACTTGTGTAAGTCTAAATTTCTGAAAAAAAAAATGTTAGCATAGAATTCTCCAACTTACTGACATAATTATTATACAGAAAAATATCTAGAATTTGATTTAACCTGTTTTATACATATTAGCTTATTCTGCTACCATATATTTCAAAATTAAATTTGAAAGATATATATCTGTTATAAAATATTTTTTTCTTTGGTTCAAAAAAGTTTATGTTGATCCATAAAGAAAAATGAAATGGGAGATGTTTAGTTTTTTTTTATGTTTCTCTTAAAACATAAACTAACATTTATATCGTAAACACTTCAAGAGTTTTATTCGAGAAATAGTCTTTTCACATCATAAATCATACGAGCTGTCTTCTTAGTGAGCGAGAAGTTTATAAATTGATGTAGTATAACGTTTCTTAAATCCTGTTGCTTAGAGTACACAAGAGTATCATATAGTTTCTGCTATATATTTAACATATAAAGTATTTGACATTTCAGTTATAAGCATATCATTAATTTTTGCCTTAAATTATTCATTAAATATGAAAACTAATACTATTTGTCAAACATTTTTGACAACCAAAAATAGTAGATCTTTAACTCTAAAATGGCATAAGAAAATATTGTCATGAGAGCACCAACAGTCGTAAAAAAACTTTAATGGAAATCTAATAAAGCAAAGAAATAAAATCATTAACGCATAATGTGCATAATGTAAAATAAATTGATGTATAAACGCTTCTTAAATTCTTTTGCTTATAGTCCACAAGAGTATAATCTGGTTTCTGCTATGTATTTAACATATAAAGTATATGATCTTTCAATGATAAGCATATAATTAATTTTTGTCTTAAATTATTGATTAAATATGAAAACTTTTCCTATTTGTTAAAAATTTTCAACAAAAAAATTTAGTAGAGCCTTAACACTAAAATGAAAAAAAAAATATATATATATATATATTACCACGAAAGCAACAACAGTTGTATAAAAAACTTTAATGAAAATCAAATAAAGCACAGAAATAAAATTATTAGCGTAAAATGTGTATAAGGTTTCATGAAAAAAATAATAAATTTAGTTTAGAAGCAGTCCTAATTTTCTTGTTATTCATACATTATCTAATTTAATGTATTTTTTAATATACTTGAATTTTTTTTAAAGGTTTCAAATTTTTCCTTTTTCATTTTGCTAAAAAAATTTTAATTAATTTTTAAAAACTACATCATGGTAAAAAAAATTCTTTAAAATAAGGTTTTAAATTTCATAAAAATCAAATAATTTACTTAATTATATTTGCCAACATAGTGTATAAATTATATTTTATGTTTGTATTTATGTGAAATAATATCTGTTGGAAAATGAAAGCTTTGAAAAAAATATATATTGTTATTATGTAATTTTTTTATAAATGTAACATGAAAACAATCAACAAGTAAAATTTCTTATTAAAAAATAAATAAATTAATTTTTTTAATTTTTTTTATGTTTATAATGATCTGTTTATTTCATAAAATTTTTTAATGAATAATATTTCCATCAAGTATTGTTTTTATAAAATAAAAAAACAACAACACTAAATGTATGATTTTAATTAATATCTTTATTTTACATTATTAAAAATAATTTTTGACAAAAACTTTATCTTTTTATACTTACTTATCTAAGAAAATTTTTAATTTGAAATTAATTACTTTAAATTTAAAATGTTAAGGTGTCAAGATTAATACTAGTAATTATAGCAGTTTTGGCCTTCTATATTAAAAACATGTATTTAAGGATCACCCACAATGTTTTTAAGTATGAGAAAAAATAATTTTTCAATGTCTTACACTATTTTTTATTTATTTTATATATTTATTTAAGTATAATTCTAATAATTTTTATCTTTCTTTAACATACTTTATTAATTTAATCTTACACACATTTCATGATATATCTTTGTTACAAATATTCTCAAAAAATAACACGGTGGAATTACTTATAAAGCGATTTTTAATTATTGATAATCTATATGCTGAATCAACTATTTATAATGATATAATTAAATATTTAATAAAAAATAATAATTTTTTTTATTAGTAGCTCTAGCTTAAGACTATGAAGCTTAAAAATAAATAAATAAGCGATAATATTAGATTCGAAACAACCATTAATAAATAACCATTAGATTTACTAAGCATTACATTTTTTTTAGAAAATGCTACTGTAAGAATTGAAGCAATTTTTAAATGGAATTAAATATATAGATGATTTACATTAAGATTATTAAATAAAGTCGATTGCTATTATTTATTAAATAAAAAAATTATGAATTTAAGGAAATGAAGTACTTCCTTTTTTTAAAATTTTTTTTAGAATTGCTACACTTATGATAAATACTGCAAGATGTTAGTTTTTGTTAGAATAAAATTTAAGAACAAAAATAATTTTTCTTATGAAATGAAAGGGGTGTAAAAAAATGTAAAGATTTTACGCTTAAATTCTAATTTAACAAACTGTAATAAAATGAAGGTATTTCTATATTTAAATAAAGTTAATGTACTACTGTACCCAAAAAGTAAAACCAATTATTTTTTTTGTTTTAAAACACTTTACTTATTCTTCCAAATTTATTTCATCGCATTCAAAGTAATCCTCTCCGGACACAATGCACTTATGCCGATTTTTCCCAATCCTCAATGCATGTTAAAAAGTCATCGGCAGGAATGGCCTTCAAAGCGTGCGGCCATTCATATTGAATCTCTTCAGTCGACTCAAAACGGTGTCCCCGGAGCGGTCTTTTGAGTTTAGGGAATAGCCAGAAGTCGCACGGTGTGAATACGATGATTGTATAACGATATGGGTTTCATTTTTGGCAAAGCAGTCACGAAGCATCAATGCAGTATAAACTGGAGCATTCAATATTTTCGGTACCAATCGAGATTTGACGCGTTTGAGGCCCAAAATGGAATTGGCCGATCCTTTTGAAATTCCAACATCATCAGCATAGTCTCTAGTTGTAAATCGACTGTTTGCAAGCACCAAATCTTTAATTTTTTATACGTGAGTTTCGTCGGTTGAGGTTGATGGTCTACCAGAGGGCTCTTCGTCTTCAACGCGTTATCTGCCATCTGTGAATTGTTTATACCACTTCTAAACATTTCTTTTCGATATAAGAATGCTTGCCGAATGCCCTTCTACAACATTCTATTCGTTTCCGCAAACAAAATTGAATGCAAGTTCTTTGCTTAATTACTTCAGACATTTCAAAAATCGCCGTAATCAGTCAGTTTTTGCCAGTAATCAGTAATCACAAAGCCAAGCGTAACTCAAACACTAATGAATATTTTGATGTCCAATTTAACACAGATGTCAAGGACCATAGATGGAAATTCCGTAAGCCTCGGGAATTTTAAACTGAAAATTGGTCTTGCTTTTTGGACACTGTAGTAAGATCTTAGTTTTTGTTAGAAGAAAATTTAACAGCAAAAATAATTTTTCTTATTAAATGAAAGGGGTTTAAAAATGTAATGATTTTACGCTTAAATTCTAATTTAACAAACTGTAATAAAATGAAGCATTTCTATATTTAAACGAAGTTAAGAATGCATGATAAAGAACAATGAAAGTAACATAAAATCTCTTTCTTTTTATTAAAGGCTAGCATGTAGATCTTTTGACATTTACGATAAAAGTAAGGAAGGAAATAAATGTTTTCTTTCTCACAAAGGGAAAATATCGCATTGATCTTTTTTTCCAAAGTACAAGATTTTGTTCTTAAAGGAAAAAGTTCCGTTTCTTCTTTTGATGTTGCAACAAAAAGCTTTTAGGAATTAAATAAACAAAAAAAGTCGCTTTTTGTTTACACATGAGTTACCTTTAAATACTCTTTAAAATAAGATTTTTGTAATGAAATCTCATTAATTATGCAGGTTTATAAAGTCAAACAAAACACTAAAAAGTCGTTTTTTCTTCTTCTGTACTTTTTATTATTAGTTTAAGGATTTATTTTTCTGAATTCTATAATAAAAGTATTAGCCATTAAAGTAGTTCTTTAGTTAGATCAAAATAAAAACTGATTTCACGAGACAAAGTTCTTTATAATGAAAAATAGATGTTTTGAAATGATTTAGATATAATATTATGTTTAACGTTGATGTAGATCTTTTTAAGGTTCTTTTAAGTGCAGCAGAACCTTAAAAATTTCAAGAAGTTAAGCTCAAAGTTAAGTACCTTAAAATTAAATATATATATATATATATATATATTATAGTGTTGTCGGTTCGACTGGGCCCCACGTTGAGCGCCAGATTGTAGTATTGTATGTTGAAGTAACTCTGGATTGTAACTTGGTGTATGTTTAGTCTTGAGACACACTGCTATATTGACACACGCACTAACACCACACACATGCAATATTTAACACATTTAAAAATATATAATTGTGGATTCGTGGAAGGATTGCACAAATAAGCCGACTCAGGTAGGGGCGGGATGCGTGTAATATACTTCCTCTTCTGGTGAGAGTCTGTAGGCCAACTATTACGCAGGGTTGCGTTGAATATATTTCCTCTCGGAATGAGAGCTTACAAACTAAACGTTTCTCAGCAGAAGAGAAGCTGCACTGTACTTCCTCTCCGGTGAAAGTCTCGAATCTCTTTACCTACTGACCATTTTTCTTGAATGCCACAGAGGGCGCTCTTGTAGTGCATAGGAGGAAACACGGTCACAAAATAATTTATTTTAAGACCGCTTTTCTTTTATAAATTGCCCGAAAGGTTTTGATTCCTTCAAAGAGTAAAATTATTCTAAATAAAAAAGGATTTTAAATTTTTGTTGTGACATATATGTCTTGATTGTTGACTATAATAACATAACTAATACTATTAGTCTTCAACTGATCGCATGTGAAGGAATTATGTATATATATATATATATATATATATATATATATATATATTAAGCTATGGTAAATAATGTTAATATGAAGGAATAATGTCGATACTTTGCCGATATGAAAAGAATAAAACATAAACAAAAAATCTTAAAAATACCATCCCTGAAAGGATTAACTGTAAAGAAAGATCATATTTTTATTCTATACTCGTTATGTATCAAGCAAATTTATTATAAAAAGGTTTTTGGTGCAACTTAAAATTAAGTTTCTCATTTGGATAATTAATTACTTAGAACACAATTTTAATTCATAATTAATTACATTTATAATTAATTATTACTTAAGAGCTTATTCCTTTTTTTAGAAATCATTTTCTCTTAAAAGTCAATAGTGATATAATGACTCTTTTCATATGAAGAGAAAATGATATGCGTTCAATGAGGAAATAGAGTTTCCTGCTAATCAGATGCTCTAAAAATTTCAAGTGACGTCATAATTATGTAATGAGGAAGCTATCAGAAGGTTCATAATACGAATGGTCAATTTAACTGGAGTGCAATGAAAATATTTGTTAATCATTGCTCCAAGCAGTAATTTACTGATAATCCTCATTGAACCTATAATATTTATCATATAAAGATATTGATTAAATATAATTTTGATTTTTACTAACATCCAAATGTGAAGAATATGATGGTTTAGATTGCATTGTTTCCAATAATTATATTTAGTATGTTTTTACTTTTATTTGAGATTTTTTTTATGATTTATGTATAAAAATTTCATTTTATATTACATACCGAAACAATTTAAAGATTCACTAGAAATAATACTTCAATAAATAGAAAAAGAAATAATTAAAAAAGTTTTTAATTATTCGATTTTTCCTATAGGATGTAGTTTATAGGAAAGGTTTCCGAAGTATTGTTATTGGAATATAATAGAATATTCACAACCAAATATATACATTTATTTTAATTACACTGTATTCATTATAGTTACAGCTGAAATATTAAGTAATTAAAATATTAATTTTAAAATAATTGCAAGGAATAGAGTTTTATACAATAACACTCTTTGTATTTGTTATATATCCCAGAATAAAATTTATTTTTCTAACAAATTTATGAAACTATTAGTGATACTTCTTTTTTGAGTTAATAAATCTGTTTAAACCACAGTTCGTAAGCACAAAAACTAAATTCTTGTTATACACTCAAGAGCCAAAACATTATGACCACCCCTACATTTTGCAATGAACTCGCCTGGATGACGTGGGAGGCACGTGATCAGGTGGGAGTAGTATTTAACCGTATTAAGTGGTGGTATTAATCCATGCCAAGGCGGGTTGGAGCTGTGTTGCGGGCCAAAGGTGGGCCAACTCGTTATTGACAGGTGGTCATAATGTTTTGGCTCTTGAGTGTATAAAACTCTTATTAGACCTAAGTATTTTTATCTATGGCTCTGAAACTTAGACTTTAGCAAGATCTCACAAGGCCCATTTGGATATATTTGAGCTGAAGATTTTAAGGGCTATTTTTGGATGTGTTAGTGAAACTGATTGTTTTTGAAGACGGTACAACGCAGAAATTTATAAATGCTATAAAGACCCAGATATTATAAAATTTATTAAAATCAATAGATTATACTGGACTGACCATGTATTTAGAATGAATGATTTAAACCCTGTAAAAAGGCTTGTTTTGGCGAGGCGATAAGGACAAAGCGGAAGAGGACGACCCAAGTTGCAATGGATAGACACAGTTGAGAAAGATTTTGCTGTACTAAAGGTTAAGAAATGGAGGACCCTTGTCACCCAGGGAAATGCATGGAAATCTCTTCAAAGGAAAGCCTTGGCCCATTCTGGGCTGTCATGATGATGATTAGTGATACCTACGGTAAATGTAAACAGATAAATTGAAAATGTATAGTAAGAAAAGACGTTTTATACAATTTTAATTTACGCTGACCCTCTTTTGTAGAATGTTGATCTTTAATATAAAAACAAACAAATACATACATTTTATTTTGTAGCACTGACTTCAAACAGGATTTAGTAAGTTATAATATATTTTTATAATATGGCAGTTTTTGCATTTATTAAATAAATTCTATAGCTAGAGTATATAAGATAAAAATCAGCTGTCAATTTCTTATCAAATCTCAAAATAAAATTATCTGAGTAGTAGTAAGAAAATATCTCAAAATATTTGCGATTTCTTCATTATCAATATTGCTCAATTCTTCGAATATTCACATTCCAAACCTTCTTTCCCTCAAGATATTGAATTTTCCTTGTAATTAAGATGAACTATAAAATGGCCGCAAAAGTCTCGATGTAGAATGCTATTAATATTTCATAAATTTACCATTTAATCTCATTTGATGGCCGGAAGGACTTCAGAATTACCATCGTTAGTTCAATTTCATAATTTGTTTTCTGTCTTTATCTTTAGGAGCCTTACGGTAATAGGGAGGAAGACTTCAGAATATATCTTAGTAGCATTTTACCCAGTTCATAATTTTAATGGGTCCTAACAGAGTAGAAGGAGAGACTGCGCGTGTGTTTCTCAATAACTCCCTCTTTATTTTGCACAGCTAGTTGATTCGGTTGAATTTCAGTTGATAATCACGTACTGGCTTTCAAGTTGTAAATGAGGCGTTCAAATGATCCCAGAAGGAAATATTTTGGAATTAATTTTAAAATAGTTGGATCATTTAGTCCTGCGAGGTGTGTTTGAAAATTTGTAGCTATTAACTAATGCTTATGTCTCTTGAAAAAGTGCTGTAGATTTTCAAGTAGCTTTGTTGAAAAATATCTAATTTGATTAAAACAATTTTCTTTTATGATATATTGCTTACGAAGGTTTATTAGCATGTTTGTTTTACTCTCTTATTTATTTATTAATATTATTTTTGTGAAATAAATATGGCTTAAATTATTTAATAAATAAAGACTAAATTAGAAAGCCTTCGGTAGATTAAATAGGTATAAAGGTTGGTATTTTCAAATTCGCTGCACAATTAATTTATTATTATTACTAAATGTATTTTCTAATTGCTTAATTATGAACCGTTTAAAAGTTGCACAATTGAACGGTTTATAATTATTAAATGGTTCATTTAACGGTTTCTCTATTTGGGTGAAATTTACTTAGAAGTTTCATGGATATATAGATTTTTTTTAGCACGTTCGTTTTACTCTCTTATTTATTTTTTAGTAAAATGAATATCGCTTAATTTATTTAATAAATAACGACTAGAGGAAAAAGCCTCTATAAACAAAGCCTAGAGGTTAACTGGTTATATTGATATTTTCTAATTCGCTGAACAATTAACTTATACTTATTACTAAACGTCTTTTCTAATTGCTTAATTATAAACAATTTAAAAGTAGCGATTGTTCAGTGATTTAAAAGTTCGATTATTTAATAAACTTTTCTATTTGGGTGAAATTTACATAGAAATTTTGGATATACTGATTATTTTTTAATATTAGCATTATTTAATTATCAGATATTTTTTTATTTCAGCTTATGCCTTGACTAATAATTAATGTCTCTTGCAAAATTGCAGTAGATGTTCAAGTAGTTTTGTTGAAAAATATTTAATTTGATTAAATCAACTTTTTATGATACATTTCTTACGAAGATTTGTTACCGGCTTAGTTTTATTCTATTATTTATTTTTTTTGCAAATTAAATATCGCTTAAATTATTTAATGAGTAAAGACTGTTAGATTATTTAATAAATAAAGATAATTCGCTTCACAATTAACTTATCATTATTACTAAATGTCTTTTATAGTTGCTTAATTATAAGCAATTTAAAAGTAGCGCTATTTGTGTAAAAATTATGTAGAAGTTTAATGGATATATTGATTATATTTTAATGTTCGCATTACTTAATTATGAGACATATTTTTTTTTATTTGAACTTATGTCTTGCTTAATGTCTCTTAAAAAAATGGAGTACATTTTCAAGTAGCTTTGTTGAAAAATATCTAATTTGATTAAAAAAAACTTTCTTTTATGATATATTACTTACGAAGATTTATTAGCATGTTAGTTTTACTCTCTTATTTATTTTCTTATAAAATGAATATCGCTTAAATTATTTAATAAATAAAGACTAAAGGAAAACGCTTTCGATAAGTTAAGTGGCATAAAGGTTGGTATTTTCAAATTCGCTGCACAATTAATTTATCGTTATTACTAAATGTCTTTTCTAATTGCTTAATTATTAACCACTTAGTAGCAGTACTATTGTGAAATTTACGTAGTTTCATAATATATTGATTTGTTTAGTATGTTCGTTCTCCCTTATTATTATTTTATTTTTATTATTTTTTTTTTGTAAAATGAATATCGCTTAATTTATTTAATAAATAAAAACTAGAAAAAAAGCCTCCATAAATAAAGACTAGAGGTTAAGTGGTTATAAAGATTGATATTTTCAAATTAGCTGCACAATTATCTTATCATTATTACTAAATGTATTTTCTAATTGCTTAATTATGAACAATTTAAAAGTAGCGCTATATGGGTGAAATTTACAGATAGGCTTCATATATAGATATATATATATTGATTATTTTTTAATATTCACATTATTTAATCATTATATATATATATTTTTTATTTGAGCTTATGTTTTGACTAATGTTTAATGCCTTTTGAAAAAATGCAGTACATTTTCAAGTAGCTTTGTTGAAAAATATCTAATTTGATTAAAACTATTTTCTTTTATAATATATTGCTTGCGAAGATTTGTTAGCATGTTAGTTTTACTCTCTTAGTTATTATTTTATAAACTAAATATCACTTAAATTATTTAATAAATAAAGACTAGGCTAAGTAGTTATAAAGATTTCGCTGATTTTTCTAAAGATTCTTCAATTAACTTGTCATTATTACTAAATGTCTTTTCTAATTGCTTAATTATGAACCATTTAAAAGTAGAATTATTTGGGCGAAATTTACGTAGAAGTTTAATGGATATGTTGATTCTTTTTTAATATTCGCATTACTTAATTATCAGATATTGTTTTGATTTGAGGCTGCAAGTGTAAGAAATTAGTATTGTAGTGTTCTCAGTTAATTAGTATTGTAGTGTTCTGGGTTAATTAGTATTGTAGTGTTCTCTGGCGCCCTATCTTGGGGGCCAGATTTTTGCATTGTCGGTTGTGCAACTCTGGATTCTAACTGGGTGTGACTGGGTTCAGATTTGAGACACAGGTTTGAGAACACACAGCTTTATTGACACACCCACAAACATGACACACATACAATATTCGTTATAGATTTGTGCAAGGATATAACACATTATAGACACACATACAATACATTATAGATTCGTAGAAGTATTCCACTTCTAAGCCGAAAATAAAGATACTCAGGTTTGCGCGGAATGTACTTCCACTCCGGGTCAAAGTCTGTAGGCCAGCAAATACACTTGTGCTAAATGTATTGTCTCTAAGAGTGAGAGACTGTAAACTAAACACTTTTCTACAGAAGCGCGTGATTGCGCTGTACTAAACGTTTCTCAGCGGCAGCGTCTGTTGCACTGTACTTACTTTCCGGGTGAGAGTCTCGAAGCCTACTGACAGTTTCTCCGGAATGCCACAGATGGCAGTCTTGCAGTGCGTAGGAGGAAGCATGGTTACAGCATTCTTATTTATCTAATAGTTGAAAAAATATTAGTTAATTCCAATATGTCTATAAAAACTCACTTTGTTGTAAATTTTTTTTTTTTTAGATAGATCCCCATTCATTTATTAAATTAATGACTTTTAATATTTTGATGGAAAGAACATTATATCATGTGCAAAAGTTTATATAGACCATCAGTCGATGTGACTGTCTGTCACTAGCTTGGTTATTTTGATTCATTTACCAAAAAAAGTCATCTATTTATTAATTGCTTTAAAATACTTTAATGGCAGTCTTAACTAACAATGTTTTTACCAATTGTATCAAGATCGATAAGTAAATAGTTAAAAGATAATAATCTAAAAAACATTTATTTCTTAAAACTTATTTTAAAAAAATTATTTTTATACTTTGAAAATTTAGTTCAATTAACTAAAAAACGTTTAGAAGAAGACTGTATTCAAATTAACTCATTGTAAATCGTACATAGCTATCTAATAATGCCATTACTAAAAATTCTTTTATTCAAGAAAAGAATGAATTGCGAATTTAACTAATTTAAATTTCTGGTCTCATGATAATTATGAAACAGCATAATAGCCTTTTTCAATGTTGAACAAAGGAACTTAAATTTTAATCTTCCCTATTGCCGTTATGATTAAAAGCGATTTCCAAATATAGAGCCAATTTAGAATGTCCCATTATAAAATTCATTACCTCAGGGTATGAATTCCAAATTGCTTGTTAGGATTGGGGGGATAATTTGGCATTTCCCAAATCATTAGTTATATCGCAGAGTCCTTTCAGAATTACTGCATTCCATTAAACTTGCTCAGAATTGGACTTTGAATAATTTTCAGTAATATGAATACGAATCGTGAGCTGTGACAACAGATCCATTGGATATACAGAGTTATGGCACTTTGAATACATTCAAAGCATTCGAAATGAATACGAGACACTCATGCAGGGTATTTCAAGATCAGGAAATATCCTCAATTAAATGTATAGATAATAGTATTAATAATAGTAGGTATTAAATTTTGATGACACTCTAAAACTCCTGAAAACTTTAGAGTTTCATTAAAAATTGTGGAAAATGTATATTTCCAATGACACAAATTGTGACGTACTGATAAAGTAGATTTTAACAAAATTGTATTTAAATTAAACATGTTGCAGTTATTGTATACAAAAATAATTTATAAAATCTACAGTATTTATTTTCCTCAATAAGTTCGTCTACTTAGTAAGGACCAATACCAATCAATGAATTCTTATATCTATTCTGATATTGATACAATGTAATGTCCGTCAAAATTCAGTATTTTTTTACAGTTTAGGGACCTGATAGCCGATTGACTAGCTCTCTGACACTCGGTGCCACAGATTTCGGGTTTGAGTCCCGGATGTTTTGACATAGATGTTTGTAGTGGTTCAGAATTCACTTTAAGTCCTTGTCTAATATGATGGCGGGACGTGGAGATGACAATCCTACCCCGTAAAAAGAAAACCTCCTATTTCGGAATCTGCCAGTAGGCAGACGGCCATGGTCCATCATGGACTGTTGCACCAATGGAGAAGAAGTATCTAGTGCCGGAGAGTTAGTTAATTAATTAGTTTTTACAGTTTAACTTTATTGTAAAGATAATGTCTCATGACTCTGTTACACTCTCAAGATAATGTCTCATGGTTCAATTATAGTCTTATGATTAAATTGATTCTATCAAATGCTGTAGTAAGAATATTGCATTGAGTATTTCGTATATTCTAATAATAAATGTTCAAATTATCTTATCTAAATTTTCAAAAAATCCCTGAGCACCTCATAAGTATTCGTCAAGATTAGGTAACCGAATCGCGTTATTAGCATGAACGATGATGGCTTCATATTAAAGATTGTTTTTATAAAGGACGTTCTGCTGGTAAATCCCTTTAACCACTAATTCTTGTGGAACTTACAAGAGACAACTATCATCTAAAAGAACTTCTCAAAATGATTTAAATGATTCAGTGATTTGGATAAGGAAGGCCATAAGCATCCTGGTTATATGCAAGCAATGCTTAATGATGAATGTTAAAGATAGCAATAGATTCATTTGATTTGATGATTAAAAATAATATCCAGATTACGAGGAAAGGCACAATAAAGTCCTTTTCAACATAAAAGTGTATGACTACATATTGCGGAGTAAGGCAAAAACTATTTGAAAACACTTCGATGGGATGAATTCTGGAGACATTCTGTGCATCGAATTCTTGTGGCAGCTTACAGGGAGCATGTGCCAGCCGAAAATAAGTTTAAATATTGTTTAAATAATATTTAATAATTAAATATTGTTTGATTTTGATACGAAAGAAACATTATTTTTTAATTTTATTGATTGCAATTGATTTCTTTAAACGCAGCATCAAAAAAATACCCCAGAAAGACCTAATAAAATCATTTTTCAATACGATAATCCTGCCGCCATATGATACGAAGAAAGTCAAAAACTATTAGGAAATATTTCGATAAGTAGTTCTACACCACCCACGACAGTTTCTTGACATTATTCATTCGGATTACTACTTATTTAAGTCGATGACTTAAGGTCTGTCTGAGAAATATTTGATTTTTTTTAAAAGAGTAAAAAATTTGCTTGATTATGGATAGCCTTAAGTTGTTCTTTCGGAGAGAAATTTATTTTTTCCAGCGAGCTAGGAAAAAGGAGTATGTAGCGATAGACTAAGTAATAATTCGTTTTTAATGAAATTAATGTCTTTTTTAAAAAAAATCTACATGGATTATGTTAAATGCCTAAAGTAAGAGTTATTTTAGGCATTATGCGGTTGGCATAATTATATGTATGTTGGCAAAATTTATGTGGTTGGTTATCGTATGTATTGTTCGATGGGATATCCATTGATTGATGTATTAACTCATTATTTAAAGCAAATTAATATCTTTTTTGTTTTAAGAAAATTAAAACCCACGTGAACTACGTTTAGTGAATGATATAATATTTATTTTTATTCAAAAATTATACTTATGCAATAAGGATTTTTGGCATGATACACCTTTTATCTGTGGAAACACGAGGTAATTCTTATAAGCATTCTATTTGTAATTCTTGTTACTAAAAATATTTACCCTTTATTGAATAAGAATGATGAGATGCTTCTTTTTTGTTTTAAGTTTGAATTTTATTTTTCCTTAAGTTAAGCAATTTAAATGTTTAACTATGAAATCACTTTCATAGCATTGATAATAATTTAAGAATAATAGAAAAATGAATTATTAAAAAATTTTCAACCAAGTCATGAAAATTTATCTAATATGTTTTATTATATATTTATGCTTCATATTCATAAATATTTCGAATATTCTTAAATATTTTAAATCTTATAACTAAAATTTTTCATTAAAGGTGCAATCTAGTTGATTTCTAAATTAGAAATGAATTTAAAATTCATGAAAACGAAATGAAGTAATATAAAATGTTTTCGTTCTTGAGATATGAGACCTCGTACTTTGATGCAACAGGATATTGATTTTAACAGTGGGTAAAACAAAATTTCGCATTTCAATATACTATTCGCCATGATATTTTATTAATATTTTATCGTATATCGTTTATAAAATAGGAAATTAAAGGTGGAAATTGAATATAGTAGACATTAACTAAATAATAATGTGATTTTCAATATATTAGAAATGCTGACCATTACTGCTGCTTATTTGATACTAATTTTTATAAGTTAGTCTACGTGAATATTGTTTATAGATTTGGTTATTTATGTTTTAATCTACAAATAAACAAATCTTGGCAGATGTTTTTAAAGTTTAGGCTATATTGCTGTATTTTCAAAGAGTGTTAATTAATTGCGATAATTAAATTTTAATCAAAGTTTGGTCCCCATTTCTTCTTAAGCAAAATTGCTTGACATTAAATACTCTAAAAAGCATGGAAGTGAATATCAATGAATAAATTGACAGTGAAATACTTTTTGAAAATAAAATAAAGTTTGACTCAAAAATTAAACCTTTAATATAATGTTGAAAATAATAGTAATTTTGTTAGAAAAATTAAACAACAACAAACAAAAATATTCATAGAAATAGACGTACCATATCAGAAAACTCAATAACTACTCACTCATATAACTACTTACTCATATAATATTTATTATTGCTTTCATAATTTAATTTTTAAAATAGAAAATGTGTAAAAAAGGAATTTTGATTTGTACCTAAATTTTGTGTCTAATAATATTTTTTTTTCTTATTTTGTTCATAAGTAACCTTTGCATTATCGTAGTAGAATGAGAAAAGATATAATCTATCTTAATATTAATGTTTCTGCAAAATATTAATTTTGAGATACACGATATTTATCTGACTCACACTAATTTGGCAAGTTAAACATTTTCACCCTAAATACGCTAATTTTTTTCTTTGTAAAAAGTGTGTATGATTTCATTGAATTTGTAATTGTTTCAGTTGATGCAAATTAATAATTTCTTAATAGAAAAATTTTTCTTCTGAAATATAAGTATATATTAGGAAATGTCTGTAGAAAAGTTTTAATTTGAAAAAACATGTAGGAAATTAGTAAAGAAATATGAATAGAAGTATACTCATGTTTGTGAAAATTGCAACACCATAAAGAAATCGTCATAATTGAATGAAATTTAATACACAGTTGAGTGGTAGTGGTACAAATAAATGATTAAATGTTCAAAGCAAACAAACAATAACAAGAGTATTTTTTGAGAATCAGTATTTTGTGTAGCCACCACGCGCCGCAATGAGTGCTGCTACACGACGTGGCATAGAGTCAAACAAATTTTGAATGTCTGCCTGAGGAAGAGCATTCCATATTGTTTGTATGCACACCCAAAGTTCATCTGCAGAAGCAACAGGAAGAGGATCACGAGCGAGACGCCGACCAACGGAATCCCACACATGTTCAATCGGCGACATATCCGGGGAATACGCAGGCCAAGGAAGAAGCTGTACCTGCCGCGTTGCAAAGAAGGATTGAACAGTCCTAGCGATATGAGGGATTGTCCTGTTGAAATACAGCGCCTGGCAAGCTTTGAAGGAAGGGGACAGCTTGGGGCTGTAGAACTTCACTGATGTACCGGTTGCTGTTCAGATTGCCCACAATTCTTAGCAATTGAGATCGTCCATGATATGCTATGGCACCCCAGACCATAACTCCGGGTGTTCGTCCACTGTGGCGTTCGATAATACACTCCGGAAGGTGGCGTTCACCGGCATAGCGTCTGACACGAATGCGGCCATCATGGTACCACAAATTAAAGCGGGATTCGTCAGAAAACACGACATGCTGCCAATCAGCACGCCAGTTTCTATGCTGAGCGGCCCATTGTAGCCGCAGGCGGCGATGGTTTAGCGTGAGAGGGATCCTGTATAAAGGAGTCCTTGCGCGCAGTCCATGCTGCAGCAGACGTCTACGAATTGATGAAGCACACAATGAAACACATGTAGCTATTGACCACTGTGCTGCCAATTGACTAGAGGAAGCTGTACGGTCCGTCAGCGCCATGCGGACCAGGTGTCTATCATCGCGAGCTGACGTCACATTTTGAGGTCCACTCCCGGATTTCCGAGTTGTCCGACACTCGTCCGTCCACTGCTTCCAAAGACGCATCACTGTGCTGCTGTTACGCTGCACACGAGCGGCTATTGCTCGATAAGACAACCCAGCTTCACGAATGGCGATTATTCTCCCCCGTTCAAACTCTGTAAGTTGTGCAAATCTCGCTCTCTTTCGTCGAAGAGACATAAGTAACGATTGAGCTAACGTTTACGACTAGCAGATAACCACCGATAACCATACACGCCTCGCTACAGCCGTCTATTTATACGGATCCATCCGCCGTTCAGAGGGCGCTGCTCAGCATACGCATGCGCTACGGATTTGAAATTCTAATCATTTGCATATCATGCGCTAATTTACATTTCCGGAAAATTTCAGCTCACTCGCGTAAGTCCTTCATGGTGTTGCAATTTTCACAAACATGAGTTTATATTACACTAAAGAAAGATTTCAGCCCAAAAGGCTGCAAGAAGAATTAAAATTAAAATTAAAAATTTATTATTAAAAGATTCATTATAAAATCAGTCTCAGAAATCTATTAAGTATCTTGCAGTTATTACAGAAAAAATACTTATTTCTTGGAAATATAATAATTTAAGTTTTCAATAAGGAATTGGATCTAGATTGTAAAAAAAATAGAAAAATATTTAAGTGAATTGCTATATATTTATTGAATCTACTTTACTATTTATTTAAGCTCTGAATTCATTTTTATTAATTTAAAAATATATTAAACAAAATGAAAATAACACATACTTGTGTTATTTATGAATAAATTGCATAAAATGAACAAAAAAAACAACTTAAAAGACGGGAAAATTGCTTTATTTCTTTCCTAATCTTAACGTAGTATTACTTATATAAGATTTACTATTAAATTTGTCTATACGATCTTGTGTTAAATATGTATCAATATGTAATATTAAATATATTTGTAATATTTAAGTATATTACAACAACTGTAACCTACTTCATTTTCCTAACTATAATTTTATAATATGAAAAATACAGCATTACTAATTATTTTTTCGAGAAGTTTATTACTTTATTGCATTAGTATGAATTGTTTCCTTTTCATTTCCAGAAAACTCAATTGATAGAATATTCAATATATAATATTTAATTGTATTACAATCTGACTTCACTTGTCAAACTATAATTTTATAGTTTGAAAAATACGGTGTTATTTATTTTTGTTTCGAGAAGTTTATTACTTATTTTTAGATACTTATTTTGTTTCGAGAAGTTCAAGTTTATTACTTTATTGCATTAGAATGAAAAGTTTGCTTTTTTATTTCCAGAAAACTCAATTGATAGAATATTACACAAAACGCAATATAGAACTTACGGCTTGAAAACTGCAAAGTTTCTTTATATTTCAAATAGTATTGAACAAACAAAAACTATTTAGCTCATTCCGATCCTCTTTCAAATTTTGGTGGCTGACATATTTTATAAGCCATTTTCTCCAAAACTTCTTCCCTTTACGACCAACGGTGAAAAAAATAAATAAATATCGATATTCAACTGTCATAAACTCCAATATTTTCAGGAACATTAAGCCACTTCAGTGGCCAGAAGAGCAAAGAATTTTTTTTTTTCCATTTAGAGGGAATAAGAAATAAAAACTTCCGGAAAAGAAATAAATTTCCTTTCTTTGAAAAATCTTTGCTCTTTTTTTTAAAGGACATATACATATTTATTTTTTACAGAGAGAGAATGAAGAGAGAAAGCCATTAGTTCTAATATTAGTCCAGCACTTAATCGGTTGACACCGGATTCGATCAATATGGCCAAAAGTAAACTTCCTGATTTCAGGAGAGGCCATATTGATCTTGTATTTGTAAGCTTCAAAGAAACTCGACCACGGCCATTCTTTGTGGTCTGTGAGATGTTGGTTCTGAATGAAATCTTTAATGAGGTGTATCAGTTTTATGTCTTATCGATACATCCATTGTGATAGTAATAAGATTATGATAATAAAATGATAATTTTTATTATTATTCAACTAATGTGAGATTTGTTTGGTAGATACAGAAATGATATGTATATATTTTTTCAAAATGGTGACTTGGATTTGTAAGAAACAAAGAAACTGAACCACGACCATTCTTTGTGGTTTGTGAGACGTTTGTTTTGACGGAAATCTTTGATTTTACTGGTACATCCATTGTGGTAATAAAAAGATTGTGATAATAAAATAATTTTTATTAGTATTTAACTACTGTGATATTGGTATGGTAGATAGATACATTTTTTGTAAGTTAGATACAGAAATGAAATGTATATATTTTTTCAAATGGATTTGTAAGAAACAAAGAAACTGAACCACGACCATTCTTTGTGGTTTGTGAGACGTTGGTTCTGAATGAAATATTTGATGTGGTGTATCAATTTCTTGTTTTATCGGTACATCTATTGTGGTAATAAAAATATTATAATAATAAAATGATAATTTTTATCATTATTCAACGATATTGGTTTGGTAGATAGCTATATTTTTTGTAAGTTAGATACAAAAATGAAATGCATATATTTTTTCAAAATTTTGACTTGGATTTGTAAGCATCAAAGAAACTGAACCACGACCATTCCTTGTGCTTTGTGAGACGTTGGTTCTGAATGAAAAAATTAAGGAGATGTATCAATTTTGTGTTTTATCAGTACATCCATTATGATAATAAAAAGATTATGATAATAAAATGATAATTTTATTATTATTCAATTTTCGTGTTGCTGGTTTGATAGATAGTTGTATTTTTTTAAAGTTAGATACAGAAATGAAAAGCATATATTTTTCCAATATGGTAAATTTTAAGCATCATTATATGAATCGGAAAATATTTGATCATTTAACAAATAGCGTATCATTTCATTGGATCTACATTAGTCGCTCATAATGACTTAGTTTGGGATGAACAACGTCCTTCCCCTCCAGAATTGGCATATGATGATGAAAACCGGGTTTCCCCTCGTATCTAACAGAGAAACCTCCCTGCTAATTGATCCATTGAGATCATTCTCGGTGTAGATATGTGCTTAAATGTAATATGTATCAATTTTGCTTAAATGTATATCAATTTTGTGTTTCATCGATACATTCTTTGTGGTAATAAAAATATAATGATAATAAAATGATCATTTTTATTATAATTCAGCTTTTGGGATATTGGTTTGATATACAGCTATATGTTTTTGAAATTTAGATATAGAAATAAAATGCAAATATTGTTTCAATATGGTGACTTGTATTTTTAAGCATCTTTATATGAACCAGACTAGAGTTTTATTTAACAGATAGTTTATCATTTCATTGGAACTACATTAATCGCTGTTAATGACTTAGTTTGGGAAGAACAACGTCCTCCACCTCCTCCAGAATTGCCATATGATGAAGAAAACCAGGTTTCCTTTCCAATCTAACAGATAAACCTTCATACTTATTGATATATTGAGATCATCCTCAGTGTAAATAAGGGAATTCTCAATGCAGCTTGTTTCTAGGCTTTGAATCGAGCCCCGCTCCCCGCTCACAGAAGTAGAATATAAAATTGAGGTGCATAGCAGGAATTGCATTTTTTGGCATATGATGGCGAAAACCTGGTTTCCCCTCGAATCGAACAGAGAAACCTTCCTGCTTATTGATATATTGAGCTTCCTGCTTATAGGTGTAAATATGGAAACTTTCAGCGCAGCTGGTTTCTAGGCTTTGAATCGAGCGCCACCACCACTCACAGAAATACATTATACAAATGAGGTGCATAAGAGGAATTGCATTTTTCGACTTACCTAAAGTTCAATTAACAGTGAATAAATCATTTTTAAAGTCTTATATTTTATATTTTATGTAATGCAAATAAATCAAAAATTATAATATTTATTCTATCATTTATTTGACTTTCTTCTATATACTGATGTGCTTATTTCTATTATGAACTTTCTTCTCTGAACCATGAAAATTGATTTTTTTCTCTCTTTCAGGTAAGAATTTGTTGTGCTATCCTTTCATGAAAACTTCACGTCTGGTAAGAAAATTTAATTAGATTAAATTGGGATTTTTTTTTTGCATGTGTAAAACTTTAGTTTTAACAAAATTGGCTTGTTGAATGAAATTTTCGTTTACTACGCATGGTAGGATAATATATTTAAATAAGTTAACTGTAAATTTTACATGTACATAATGCAGAAGTTTCTGTAAGTAAATAAATTACTAATTAATATAAATTAGGTTTTCTGTAACGCATTAAGATCTAAAAACGTTATCAATTTATTTATGTATTTGTTTTGTAATAGACAAAATATAAATATCATAAATGTAATAAAAAATATTTCAATTTTTCTTAACATTAAAATATTCAAATTAAAATTAAATAATAATTTCATTTTTAATATAATATTTATTTTTATGATAAAATAAATTAAGAGATCATTTTCTAAGAACTACTTTTATAAAAATGTTGAGTAAAATTTTTTTGTAAAAACTTCTATTTAATAAATGCGTTTTTATAAAGGAATATAAATATGGTATGTTTGCATAGTAATAGTATGTTTATATAGTAAATATTATGTATAGAATAACAAAATGGTTTATTTTTTGTTTCAGAAATACATATAAATTCATTTTTCAGACACATAAATTTATATTGGGTAGACAAGATATTTCTTTCTGTTTTCACCATTTAAAAGCA